>CAJQZJ010006348.1:770984-823644 GCA_907164525.1 Lophiomys imhausi | reverse complement strand
CACACACACACACACACACACACACACACACACACACACACACACACACATAATAATGATAAGAAGAATGACAACACTTAATACATAAGCCAACCCAGTGGCACAGGCCTGTAAACCCAGATTCTGAGGAAACTGAGACAGGAGGAAGGCCAGCCTAGGAAATTTATTGAGACTCTGTCTCAAAATAAAATTTAAAGCAGGCTGAAAGTATAGCACAGTAATAGCACACTCGTCTAGCGTACATGAAGCCTGTGATGGGTAGCTCTAATTGCCAACTTGACAGAACCCAAAATTACATGAGAAAGGAGTCTCAAGAAGGAATTGTTTAGATTGTTGGTCTGTGTGTCTGTTGGGGGATTGTCTTGATTATGCTAATTGATGCCGGAAGGCCCAGTCCTCTCTGGGCAGCCATTCCCTAGGCAGGGTGTTCTCCGCCTCCAACTCGCCCAACACAAGGTTTCTCTGTGTAGCCCTGGCTGTCCTGGAACTCTGTAAACCAGGTTGGCTTTGAACCCAGAGATCCACCTGTCTCTGCATCTCAAGTGCTGGGATTAAAGCATGTGATACTTATCGCCTGGTGGCAGGGTGTTCTTAATTACATAAGAATGGAAAGATGGAGAGATGGAGCGATGCATCAGGAGTTAAGAGTGCTTGCTGCTTTTGCAGAGGATCCAGGTTCAATTCCCAGCACCATCATGGTTCACAACTGTCTGTAACTCCAGTTCCAAGAGATCCAACACTTTCTTCTGACTTCTGTAGGCACCAAGCACACACAAAGTGTACATAGGTGCAGGCAAACACTGATACACATAAATTAAAATAAAAATTTAAAAACTTTTTTTTAAAGTGGAGAAACTGGACTGGAGAGATGGTTAAAAGCACTGGCTGTTTTTCCAGAGGATCTGGGTTCAATTCCCAGCACCCACATGGCAGTTCACAGCTGTCTATAACTCCAGCTTCTGAAACACTCACTTACATGCAGGAAAAAAAAACCAATGAGCATAAAATAAAAATAAATTTAAAAAAAAGTGCTGGGCGTGGCTCCCAGCACTAGGGAGGCAGAGGCAGGCGGATCTCTGTGAGTTCGAGGCCAGCTTGGTTTCTACAAAGTGAGTCCAGGACAGCCAGGATTATACAGAGAAACCCTATCTCAAAAACCAAAAAAAAAAAAAAAAGTGTTCCGGGAGGTTGGTGACACACGTCTTTAATCCTAGCACTCGGGAGGTGGAGGCAGGAGGATCTCTGTGAGTTCAAGGCCCACCTGGTCTACATAATGAGTTCCAGGACAACTAGAGCTACATGGTGAGACCTTGTCTTGAAAAAACAAACAATAACAAAGTGAAAAAACTGAGCTGACCACAAGCAAGCAAGCAAGCTTACATACATCCATTTCTCTCTGTTCTTGGATGTGATGTGACTAGCTGGTTTAAGTTCCTGTCTTTCCCATAGTGATCAACTGTAACTTGGAATTGTGGGCAGAAATAAAGCCCTTCATCCTCTAAGTTACTTTTTGTCAGGGTGTTTCATCATAGCAATGGAAATGAAACTAGAATAAGGCCCAATGTTCAATCAACATTACTTAACATGAAAGAAACACCTCCTTTGCTAATACACATGTACGGTTTGTTGTTTTGTTGAGACAGGATCTCTCTTGGAGTCCAAAATGGTCCCATACCCAAGGCTACCCTTGAACCTACCTATACTTCCCAAGTGCTGGTCTTACAGGTTGTTCTGGTTAGTTTTATGTCAACCTAACACAAGCTTGAGTCATTTTTGAAGAGGAAACCTCAATTGAGAAAATGCTCTCACCAGATTGGCCTGTGGGGCATTTTCCTGATTGATGTGAGGGGGCCCAGCTAACTGTAGGTGGTACAATCCCTGAGTAGGTGGTCCTGGGTATTATGAGAAAGCAGGCTTAGCAAACCATGAGCAAACCAGAGTTTTTCCACAGCCTCTGTATCAGTTCCTGCCTTCAGTTCCTTCTCTTACTTTCCTGGATGTTGGATTGTAACCAGCAAGATGAAATAAACCCTTTCCTCCAAATTTGCTTTTGGTCATGGTGTTTCATTGCACCAATAGAAACCCTAACTAGGACTACAGGCACGCACACTCAGTAGGCACACACACTCAGCTTCTTTCCTATTATTTCTACATAAGAGTTCCCGTCATAGCTGGGAGTGGTGGCACATACCTTTAATCCCAGCAGAGGCAGAGGCAGGCAGATCTACGTGTTTGAGGCCAGTCTGGTTTACAAAGTGAGTTCCGGGACAGCCAGAGCTATGCAGAGAAACCCTGTCTCAAAAAAAAAAAAAATCTAAAAAGAAAAAAAAAAGAATTCCTATAATAATTCCCAGAGCTTTTAGGAAGGGCAGGGTGGAATAATAGTTAAGCATTAAATGGCTCCATTAGTAAGGAGATGGTTATGAAAGCATGAGTACATCAGTTAGGACCCCTAGGACGCTCACATAGTGGGATGTGGCAACATTGGCCTGTAATCTCAGTGGTCCTATGGCAAGATAGGAGGCAGAGGCAGGAGAATTCCTGAAAGCTTGTAGGCCGGGTATCTTGGCATATAAACTATTTGTTGCTCTGCACTTCAGTTTCCCCATAGGAGAAGTGGGAACAAAACAGTATAGTAACTACCAGGTCATCGTGGGGACTTATAACAAATTTTTGTATGCTGAGTGTTTAGAATGGTGCCTGAAACACTAGGTTTGCTTTGAACAGCTTTAAGTTTTAGCTGTTATAAACCTTTCCCTCCTGGTTTCTTTCTTATTTTTCTTTTTGTTTTGTTTGCTGACACTTCATTTCTAAGCTCTCAGTAAACTCATCCAAGAATAGTAAGAAAATGTGGTCCTGGGATGCTGGAAGCCATCCGTCCTGTGAGTAGCCACTGTGTGTACAGAATTGGACTAAAGAATTGGGGCTTGTAATGCTCTTCCTCTGAATAGGCCACCTTCCAATATCCTTAAGAAAGAGGCAATTAGCTGAGGCTAGCTAACTGGTAAAGTATATGCTTAACATGTATGAGGCCCCAGATTTGGTCTCTAGCACCACAACCCATCCACCCCTCAAAAAAGAATAGGGTGGTCTGTAGTTATCAAAGTGAATTCCATACAACGGTGTGCCCAAGGATAGGGTGATAAGGGCTGGGAACATTTGTAAGCTGATATGGCAGCTCTCTGAGGGTCTAAGAAATGGAGATGAGAAAGGACCCGTCCCAAGTGACACATTGCTAAGACACTATGAGTTAGCCCTTCCAGCTGACAAAGTAAGTTTAGGACTGGCCAAGTTTCAGCCCGGAAAGGGGTTGTCACTGTGCCTACCAAATAAAACAGTCATAGGGAACTTTGCAAGGAAAGGAAGTGAGTCCCCACCAACAGGAACTGATGGTGGTTTTCCCTGGCATCTTGCCACAACAAGCTGTTTGTGAAAATTCCAAAGAAAGTCAGTATTTTCAATCAGTCCTGATGATTAAATCTGAGTAAGCAAGGAAGGTAGGAACCAGAACATAACAAAGACTGGATTTTAGCCCATTGTTCGCCAGAGAAAGTGAGGGCGTGAGGCCTGCGAGAGGTGAGAGCCAGTAATGGAGGCTCTGCCTAAAAGTAGAATAAGTCTGGAATCCTGAAGCCTGATGAAGAATCCAATCCACACCAGGGTACTCAGCAGAAAGTCTTCAGTCCATCATAGCAAGCAAAGGAGGGCAGCGGTGGTGTACGCCTTTAATCCCAGCATTGCGGAGGCAGAGGCAGGTGGATCTCTGTGAGTCCCAGGCCAGCCTAGTCTACAGAGTGAGTCCAGGACAGGCAGGGCTCTGTTACACAGAGAAATCCTGTCTCAAAACAAAACAAAAAATTTTTAATTGGAAGGAGCTAAAAAAAAAAGGGGGGGGGCGGAGTTTCTAGGATTACTCTAACACCTACTAATCAAGCAACAAACTTAGATAAAATAGGCCCCAGACCCATCAATTCTGTTATTAATTCTTTTTTTTTTCTTTTTTCTTCTTCAAGACAGGGTTTCTCTGTGTAGCCCTGGCTGTCCTGGAACTCGCTCTGTAGACCAGACTGGCCTCAAACTCAAAGACCCACCTGCCTGCCTCCAGATTGCTGGGGTTAAAGACATGTGCCACCCCCCCCCTTGTTAATTCTTATATGTGACTACTAGTAAGTACAGGTAAACATTGGAACACTTGGTCCTCCAGTAGAAAGGGACTATGTCTTTTTCCTTTATGGTTCCAGAAAGAGTCTCAGTATTGGATCTCCCTGGCCTGCCTTGCACCCCACATTCATTTCTGAACCAAGTTAGGTGGCCAGAGGTGCAGAATGCTCTAATTGGTCAGGTGAAGGTCAGAGAGCCGTTTTTTGGAATGTTAGGGGTGTCATTTTTACGTGGTATATAACTCAGTTGGTAAAATGCTTGTCTACTGTTCACAAACTCCTGGGTTCTATGCTCAGTACAACATAAACTGGACTTGGTAGCACATACCTAGAATTCCAGAACTCAGAAAGTGGGGCAGGACCATCAGAGGTACAAGGTTGTCTTCAGCTACATAAGGAGGTTAAGCCCACATGAGACTCTGTATCAAAATAAATAAGCAAATAAACAAAAATAAGAAGTACACAGACTGAGGATAAAAGAGAGCTGGTTGTTTGCCGGAAGAGTGAAGTATGCCTCTAGAGGAAGATGCGTTCCAGTCTGTCGCAAAGAGCAAAATCCAGATCTCCACCACCACGGCTTAAGCTATCATTTCACCTTTGCCCTTTATATTTTTTAAAATACAAAACAAATCTGAGTATTCCTTCCTTATGAATAGAGCAATTCTATGTCAATGGTCATGTGAAGTGTGATATATGCTGGTTTTCACATATCCTCAGGTAGCAGTGGTTTGGGGTCTTGATGAAATAGCCTGGCTTTGTCTTGGCCCTCACTTTGATATGTTGGGGCCCACCTCATCTGAGGAGGAGGAGAAGAGAGAGATGAGGAAGAGGGAGGGAGGAAGGGAAGGAGGGAGGGACAGAGGGAGGGAGAGAGGGACTGGGGTCAAGATGTAACTTGAAAAAATAAATTAATTTTAAAAAAGAAAAGAAATAGCCTGGCTTTGTTATGGAGTCCCTGGATTACTGGATAAGTGTCCCCACTCGAAAGAACTGTACCCAAGACTTAACAGTCTTCTGCTCCTCTAGCCCAAAAATGTTAAATACCATGTCTTTGTTTCTTTGAAAACAAATTATAGCTGGATGTGGTAGCACTTGCCTCTAATCTCAGTAGTTAGGAGACTAAGGCAGGAGGATTGCTTTGAGTTTGAAGCTGGCCTGGCCTACATAAGGAAGGCTTATTTTCAAAAAAATGAAAAAGCAAAACCAGTATATATAGATATACATATACAGAAAGAGCCACTGAGAAGGTGAGGTGGAAGTTCCTACTTCCTTTGTCTCCAAAACTAAGATCAAAGGCCTCTATGTGGGTTTGAGAAGATGGCAAGCTTGGCTGGCTGTAGAGAATACCCTCAGTGACCTCATTAGTCTTACGGAAAGCCGTGCAGAGCCATGAGGAAAACTCTGAGGGACCAGGTTAGACCAGCCACATATCTCCATTGTGTTCTGCTCTTTCAAGTACAGGGTTCTGCATGAACTTTCTGGGAAGGAATCCTGAACTCAAACAACTGGGAGAGTTGAGCTTATGCCAGTAATCTTACCCCTCAGAAGAACAAGGCAGGAGGATTGTTAATAAATTCAAAGCTAGCCTGGGCTGCCTATATAGTGAATTGTAAGACGTCAGGGAATATACAGTAAACCAACTCTCACTCAAGAGAAAATTGATGTCTGTCTTAGGATGGGGGGCGGGGGGGGGCCCAAGGGCCTCGGATTCTTTTTTAGAGTTCTTTCCTTTCTACCCTCTCTTGGGGGAGTTTTGATGAGCTGCTATCTCAGTTGAGAAAATAGTTTAGTGGAAAGTCTGGTTGTCTTGGGTCTATGGGCCCCTAAATGCATTCACTTACTCCTGATGCCACTTAGATAGGTGGATCTTGGATAGGACCCTGAGCCCAGGGCACCAAGAGAAGACAAGCCAGCTGCTTCAGACCTCAGCTCCCTAGAGAGAAATTAACTCAGCTGATTTACTGGGGATTCTGAGTATTGTGGGTATACCAGCCTGTTTAGGATATCTTCAGCAGCATATGCTAACTCTGTGTCTGTAGATGTTATTCAGAGTCTGAATCTTAGTCTGTGTCCTATTGCTATGAAGAGACACGGTAACCACAGTTCAGAGGTTTAGTCCATTATCATCATGGCAGGAAGCCTGGCAGCATGCAGGCAGTCATGGTGTTGGAGGAGCTGAGAGTTCCACATGTGGATCTGCACTCAGCAGAAAGAGAGAGAGACACTGGGCCTGGCTTTAGCATTTGAAATCCCAAAGCCCACCCCAGTGACACACGTCCTCTCACAAGGTCACATCTACTCCCACAAGACCACACCTCCTAATGCCTCTCTCTAAACATTCAAATCTATGAGCCTATGGGGGCTAATTTTATCAAACCAATACAGGCCTAGTCTCCTTAACATCTGAAAAAGGTCTCAATAACCCTCAAGTTAAGAATTACTACTTCTGATGTGTGGTGGCGCACGCCTTTAATCCCAGCACTCGGGAGGCAGAGGCAAGCAGATCTCTGTGAGTTGGAGGCCAGCCTGGTCTACAGAGTGAGTTCCAGGATACCCACAGCTCTGTTACACAGAGAAACCCTATCTCAAAAAACAAAACAAAACAAAAAGAACGACAACTTCCAGGGCTGCAGAGATGGCCCAGCAGGTAAGACCACTGGCATAAGACATGCGTTCGATTCCCAGTGCCCACATGGCAGCTCGTCATCCTCCCTAATTCTAGTTCCAGGAAACATCTGGCTTCCTCAAGCACCAGCCACACATGTGGTACACAAACATACATCCAGACAAAGCATCCACACACATAAAATAAAAACTAATTATTAAAGAATTCTTTTCTGAGACTGGATCTCACTATGTAGCTCTGACTGAGCTGGAACTCACTCTGTAGACAAGGCTGGCCTTGAACTCACAGAGCTCCACCTGCCTCTGTCTCCTGAATACTGGGATTAAAGATGTGGGTGACTACCATGCCTGGCTTGGGAGTTGCAATACTAGAGGAGAATAGTAACCGAGGTGCTTTCTTAGAAAGAAGAATTAAAAATTACCTCAGAGCTTGGCACTTGAAAGTCATTCTGATGTAAATACTTCCGGTGTTTATGACAAGCAGAGGATTAGAATTCTTGGAGAGAGTGCTAACCCAACAAGCCATAGAGAAAACAGAAGAACTCAAAAGACAGTCACGGGTCTGTGACATGACCACAGCTTAAAGCCAGGCAACTCAGCTTTCCTGTGACTTGCTTAGCTCACACTTGAGGTTTCCGATGGGCACCATCAGAGACTGCAAATCCTCAACCCGTGGGCAGTAGAGCATTAATGCAAGCCCATCATTTCTTGGCAGTTTCAATGTCTAAACAAAAACCCACTCACAACCCTAAATTTGCTTATTTTATGCATGCAACAAGAATTTGTGTCTACAGGATGCTAGGCACTGCCTGAGCAGTGAACAAGATACCGCCTCTCGAGTCTCCTGTGGTCCTTATGGTCCATGAGCACAGGCTCATTCATAGAAATCTGAGCTTGTAAGCATCATGTCCTTCTTGTTAGTAGTCCCATTGTATAATTTCCCTTGGATTCCTAGAACATGTCAAGCAGCTTCTTGACTCCAGGTTTTCTTTCTTTCTTTCTTTCTTTCTTTCTTTCTTGTTTGTTTGTCTTTTGACACAGGGTTTCTCTGTGTATCTCTGGCTGTCCTGGAACTCACTCTATACACCAGGCATGTATGCCTGTCTCTCCCTCCCAAGTGCTGGGATTGAAGGTGTGCTCCACTACTGCTGTAACTCCAGAGTTTCTATACACTAAGTCCTTTGCTAGAATATTCTCTGAATTCAGCCTGGTCACTTACATCGTAACCTGTGGATCTCAACTCAGTGGCCTTTTCATGAAGGAACGTTAGCTGACTTTTTAGCTGACTCTGAATCCCCCAGTTGCCTTCTTGAAAAGCACATTATAGTTTTTTTTTGTTTGTTTGTTTGTTTGGGTTTTTTTTTTTTTTTTGGTTTTTCGAGACAGAGTTTCTCTGTGTAACAGCTCTGGCTGTCCTGGACTCACTTTGTAGACCAGGCTGGCCTCAAACTCTCAACGATCCACCTACCTCTGCCTCCCAAGTGCTGGGATTAAAGGCATGCGCCACCCTACCCGGCTATAGTTTTTTCTTGATGACATTTTTTTTTGGTGGGGTGGGGGACAGGACTTCATGTAGAGTAGCCTGGCCTTGAACTCATAATGTGGCCATGGATGGTCTTGAGCTACTGTTCCTCCTGCTACTATTCCCAAGTCCTGTGGTCACAGGCGTACTCCAACACACATAGTTTTATGCAGAGCTAGAGATGGAACCCAGGGTCTCATGTATGCTCAGCTCCAACCCAAGACAACAGAACTGCAACCTCGGTTCTATCACTATTGGGTTTTGGGTTTAGCTTTTTTAAATTAAATTTAATTTGATATGTTTGAGTGTTTTTCCTGCATGCATGTCTGTATACCATGTGCTTGCCTAGTACCCACAGAGGTCAGAAGAGGGTATTGGGTCCCCGGGGACTGGAGTTATAGATGGGATGGTTGTGGGTTGCCATTCGGGTGCTTGGAATCGAACTCTGGTCCTGTGCAAGAACAGTAAGCACTCTTCACGAATGGGCCATCTCTCCAGGCCCCACCATTACTGTTTTTATAAAAAAGATTTATTTATTTATTTTACATATATGAGAGCTCTATCGGCATGTACCTCTTCATGCCGGAAGAGGGCATCAGATTCCAGTATAGATGGTTGTGAGCCACCATGTGGTTGCTGGGAATTGAACTCGGAACCTCTGGAAGAGCAAACAGTGCTCTTAACTGCTGAGCCATCTCTCCAGCCCTTATTACTTTTTTAAATATTTATTTATAGCCGGGCGGTGGTGGCGCACGCCTTTAATCCCAGCACTCGGGAGGCAGAGGCAGGCGGATCTCTGTGAGTTCGAGGCCAGCCTGGTCTACAAAGCGAGTCCAGGACAGCCAGAGCTACACAGAGAAACCCTGTCTCGAAAAAACAAACAAACAAACAAAAAAATTTATTTATTTATTATTTCTTCAAAATACATCGCAATCACAATCCCCTCCCTACTCCCCACTCTGGTCCCACCCTGCCACCCTCTTCCCCCACAACCCCCCCATCCACTTCCTTTTTTTTTTTTAAGTTTAAGGTATATCTTTTTCTCCCCAACAGCTCTGATTATTTTTGGGTTTTTTTGTTTGTTTTGTTTTGTTTTAACTTTTTGTGTGTGTGGGTGTTTTAATTGTATGTATTTGGAGACCAAAAGAAAGTGTTGGATTCTCTGGGATTGAAGTTATACACATAACTTGTGAGCATCAAGTGGATGCTGGGAATTGAACCAGGGTCCTCTGGAAGAGCAGTCAGTGATCTAAAGCACTGAGTCCTCTCTCCAGCCCAATTTTTGTTCCTTTTTTTTTGGTTTGGTTTTTCAAGACAGGAATTCTATGTAGCACTGCCTGTCCTGGAATTTACTATGTAGACTAGATTGGCTTCAAATTCACAAAGATCCACCAGCCTTCCCCTCCCCAGTGGTTGGATTAAAGGCGTGTGCTACCATCCCCAGCTGTGAAATTATTTAAATGTTTTGATTCGCCCTGTTCACTTCAGGATTTGCTTTTTTTTTTTTTTTTTTTTTTTGATTTTTCGAGACAGGGTTTCTCTGTGTATCCTTGGCTGTCCTGGACTCACTTTGTAGACCAGGCTGGCCTCGAATTCACAAAGATCCGCCTGCCTCTGTCTCCCAAGTGCTGGGATTAAAGGCGTGCGCCACCACCACCCGGCAGGATTTGCTTATTTAATTTTACTACATTTATGTGCGTGCGCACATGTTGCAGTACATATGTGGAAGTCAGAAGGAGTTGTTTTCAGAAGTTGGTTCTCTCCCTCTATCATGTGGGTACAGAGACTGAACTCAGGTGATTGGGCGTGGCAGTAGGCACCTTTACCTGTTGAACCATCTCTCCTTCCTCCATTGCCGGTTTTTAAAAACAGAATTCTCTAGGCCTGGGGGTGCATTCCTAGAGGTAAGGCAAGCACATGATGCACATACAGAACACTCATACAGATAGATAGACAGACAGATAGATTCTATTTGTTTGTTTGTTTATTTATTTATTTATTTTGGATTTGCGAGACAGGGTTTCTCTGTGTATCCCTGACTGTCCTGGACTCACTTTGTAGACCAGACTGTCCTTGAACTCACAAAGATCCTACTGCCTCTGTCTCCTGAGTGCTGGGATTAAAGGCGTGCACCACCATGCCCGGTGATATTTTTTAATTTAAGTAAAAAAAAAAATCCTAAAAGTAAAAAGACAGGATACAGTTTAGAGGTAAAGCGCTTGCTGAGCATGAACATGTGCAAAGTCCAAGTTCACCTCTCAGTAACATACACACACACACACACACACACACACACATCTACACACACACACACATGCACACACACACACACACACATGCACACATCTACACACACATACATGCACACATACACACATACACATGCACATATCAACACACACAGAAGAATTCATGTAATACTCACATATAAAAACGCAAATAGTGCCGGCATGGTGGCACACACCTTTACTTCCAGCACTTGGGAGGCAGAGGCAGGAGGATCTCAGTGAATTCAAGGTCAGCCTGGTCTACAAAGTAAGTCCAGGACAGCCAGGGATACACAGAGAGACCCTGTCTTGAAACCCCCGCCCCCCCCAAAAAAAGCAGATAGTAAAATCGATGTGCCAGGAAATGTAGCCTCCCACTCTGGCCTTTGGATTCTCCTTTCCAGAAGCAAATGCTGGGATCACTTCTGTATCCACAGGGTCTTCTTGTTGCCTTCTCTTCTGGACCGAGGGGAACACTGTCCATCCATTGCCTCCTCCCCAGCCCTTAGCACATAACCAGCAACTTAAATGTGTTGGTGGAAGAAGTGGAAGGAGAGCGAGCGCGGTCGGTAGGATGAACACCTGAGCCCTGCTGAGCACCCACATCATAGCTTTACTCACGGTCCTGGGCTCTGCGGCCCTCAGTTCATCCCGCTGTGAGAACAACTACTCACTTCACAATGAAAACACAGATCTGGCATTCATGGGTCTCCAGCCACCAGACTGTGTGGGCCTTGGAGTCAAGAACTATGTTTTGCTCTTCTCTAATTCTGTGCTAAGCAGCGCAGAAGTCCCTGATGAACCCTTTCTAGCTGCCTAGTCATCTGACTATTGGCTTCTGTCCAATTCTCCTCTGAAGCTCTGTGCTTCAGAAGAGCAGCGTGCCCTTGCCGTTCAGAGTGGCTATGGTCTCAGTGAAGACCAGCATTTCCCTTAAAGCACTTGTATAGTAGAGAAGCACTTCAGCTTTACTGAAGTATGGCTTCAGCCTTCTTGCTTGTCTTAGTTACTGTTCTATTGCTGTGAGGAGACACCATGACCAAGGCAATCTTTAAAAGAAAGTATTTAATTGGGGGCTTGCTTACAGTTTCAGAAGCTTAGTCCGTTACAGTCATGGGAGGGAGCATGGCGGCACACAGGCAGACATGGTGCTGGAGAGTAGCTGAGAGTTCAGGCAGCAGGCAAAGCAAGAGACATGGGCCCTGGGTTGGGCCCTTGAAACCTCAAAGGCCACGCCCAGTGCCACACTTCCTCCAACAAGGCCACACCTCCTAATCCCTCTTAAGTAGTACCACTCCCTAATGACCAACCATTCAGATATTTGAGCCTGTGGAGGCCATTCTTATTCAAACCACCACACTTCTCATCCTCATTTCTTTTATCATTTGATGTCCATGTTTATGATGCTGAACTTTTTGAGCTGTTGTCGTAATCAATTGAGGTCTGAGACAAATTCAGTCAGCTGTTTTCCCTACCCCATCTGTTTTATCTGTTTACTTAAAAAAAAAAAATTTTTAGCCGGGCGGTGGTGGCGCACGCCTTTAATCCCAGCATTTGGGAGGCAGAGGCAGGCGGATCACTGTGAGTTCGAGGCCAGCCTGGTCTACAAAGTGAGTCCAGGACAGCCAAGGAAACACAGAGAAACCCTGTCTCGAAAAACCAAAAAAAAAAAAATTTGAAATTTCGTCTTATGTGTTTGAGCGTTTTAGCCTGGATGTGAGTCTGTCCATCGCTTGCATGCAGTGCCCTCGATGCCCAGAAGAGGGCGTCTGGTTCCCCTGGGGCTGGAATTAAAGACCGTTGTTATGGGCCATGTGGGATCTAGGAATCGAACATGGAACCTCCGAAAGAGCAGTCAGGGCTCTTAACTGCAATCTCTCCAGGTCCTGTTCGCTCTTTTGAAACAGAGACTCAAGTGATTCAGGCTGGTCCTCGTTATAACTGAGGATAACCTCTTTGTTATTATGCGTGTGAATCTGTGTATGTGGCACACCCGCTATCGTGAGCATGGGGAGGTCAGAGGGCAGAGCTGTGGAGTCAGCTCGGTCCCTCCACGTTTATGAGGCTCTGCGGATTGAACTGAGGCTGTCAGTCTTCCGTGGCAAGCACCTTTGCCTTCCGAGCCATCTCACCAGCTGGGCAGAGGATGGTCTAGTCCTGACTCCCAAGTGCTGCGTGTACAGGTGTGTGCCACTAGGACCTGCTCTTTTTCTTTGTCATGCATGTGGAAGTTTGAAGACAACCTCGGGTGTCATCCTCAGGACCACCTCCATCTCCTTTGACACAATATCTCTTACTGGCCTGGAGCTCACCAATTAGGCTGAGTTGACCGGCTGTTGAGCCCCACAGGTCTTCCTGTCTCTACCTCCCAGGGCTGGGATTTATGAGTGTACCGTCAGGCCTGGCTGCTTTTCTTCTCTAAACAAACAAACAAATAAATAAGATGTTAGTTACCATGTAGCCTAGCTCTCCTGGACCTCGTTATGTTTGCCTCCCCAAGTACTAAAGGTGTGTACCACTAAACCCATTCTTAAAGATTTATTTTATTTTTTATTTATGTGTATGTCATTTAACTGCTCCCCGTGGAGACCAGAGAGGGTATCCAATCCCCTGAAGCTTGAGTTACAGGCAGTTGTGAGTCACACAACATGGGTGCTGGGGACTAAACTAGTGTTTTCACTTGTCCCAGAGCCTGGATTTCAGGTCTTCGATCTTGCAGGATGAATGCTCTATGTCTGAACTGTCTCCTTAGTATTCCTGTTTGTTTATTTGTTTTTTACACGCTCTCACACTGCAGCCCAGGCTGGCCTCAAAGCTCATGCCAAATTTTGGTACCTATTTTGCAAAAAAGAAAGAAAGAAAAGATCTCTGCCTAGGAAGTAGGATCAGACAGGATCTATAATTCTGGCCCCAGTTCAGATGTTACTGAGATAATGAGATGAGAATCACTAACAGAGTTGAGTTTTTCCTCTTGAACAATGAGCTAAAAATATACTGGCTATGTGAGAAGGAAGAAACTGTCAAGCAATGCAGATGTAAGCATCAGCACTCTGAACCTTCTTTGTTCGTTGTTCTTTTTTTTTTTTTTTTTTTAAGGCAAGGTCTTCCTATGTAGCCCAGGATGGCCCAAATTCACAGTCTTCTCCCTTCACCCTCCCCAGTGCTGGGGTTGCAGCATGTGCCACTATCCCCAGCTCACCTTGCATTCTTTTGTACTTGGCCTCTGAATATGCTCTCCATCTCCCTGTCACCTGGAACTCTAAGCTTAAAGTCTCTTCCCTGGGAAGACATTCACTGAAGTCACTTTACCATCAGCCACACTCCTTGTACTGTGTTCTCCCCCCTTAAGTACCACTCATTACCTATGTGAACTCCCACAAAGGGCCTCATTCAACCATCCATTTATCTATTTTTTCCAAAATTCCCCCAACAGGGTAGGCACTGATCTGGGTACTAGGGATACAATGGTAGATAAAATAAAACATGGATTCTACAATTTGAGACAGAGTTTCCTGTAGCCTAGGCTAGCCTGGAACCTGCTGTAGATGACCTTCACTTCTGATCCCCCTGCCTTCACCTCCCCAGTGCTAGGATTACAAGCTCCTGACATCATTCTTGTTTTATCTTTCTGTTTATTTGGGGGAGGAGGGCATACTATGGTACACATGGAATCCAAACACAGCTTGTCTGAATAGGTTCTCTCCTTCCACCATGTGGGTTCTGGGGGATCAGACTCAAGTCCTCAGGCTTGGTGACAAGTGCCTTTGCCTGCTAAGCCATCTCAGTGGACCCCACACAGCTGGCTTTTAGTGTTGCTTGGGATGGAGACTAGCAAGGCTTCCTGAATTCTGGGTAAGCACTTCTAACTGAGGTACATTCGCAGACCCAAATCTTTCCAAACATTTTTTTTTTCTTTCAGTGCTGGAAATCCATCCCAGGGCCACATGCATGCTACGCAAGCAATCTGCCTCTCACAGAGCATATTCACAGCCTCCAGAGTATACTTTTGAAACTTATATTCTAGTGAGAGAGGCAAACATTTAGCAAATTAGTTAATATAGGGATGGCCCAGTCTATTGCTACATTTCTAGAACATTGTGCCCAACACAAGCAGACACTAGTTGGGGAGAAGAAAAGTTCAGTGAGCACGAATGGTAGGCAGTTGCAGAAGAGCAAAGGTTGGCCAATAACAAGATCAACACAGCCAGACTGGTGAAATCGTTCCATCTTAAGGAACTGTTGAATTTACAGAGCACATTGGGATGGTTTGGAACCTTCTCTCTCCTTCTTAGACTTAGAGCAGGCAGACAAAGGAGGAAGGAGAAAAGGGATTTGTCTTTCCTTGTTTCTGTCCTGTAGGGAAACGAGTAGGTGCAAGCCTCAGAGTTCTTGTATCCCTGTGCCTTCCTGTGCTGAGGGAAGTGGCTGGCAAAGCCATGTCTTCTCTCTCAGGGCCACCCGGAAAACTTTTTGTACAAAGGTGTGACCTCTGGTGCATTGTCCACACTCTTTCCCTGTCTGCCAACACTTCAAGCAGTGGAGACAGAAATGTCAGAGAAGGACCCAGAAGGACCTGGGTCCCTGAGCCTCTCCTTGGAAAAGAGCATACAACTTGTAATGAGATTTTTAATTTTATTCTATTGGTTTTTTTTTTTTTGAGACAAGGTCTCTTTATTATGTATCTCTCGCTGTCCAGGAATTCACTTTGTAGACCAGGCTGACCTCTAACTCACAGAGATCCACCTGCCTCTGGCTCCTGAGTGCTGGGATTAAAGGCGTGCATCACCGCACCTGGCAGAAGCACCTTTTTTAGACATTACCTGTCTGGGAGAGCTTTGGGAAGGCTCTCTGCAGCTGGGAGCTTTCTGAGAATTGCTGGTATTATCTAAATTACCCCCTACCTTGTTCTGCAGGCTAATAACCCCTGTCCAGCCCAGAAGCCTCCCCCAGGCTCTGGACGGAGTAAGCATTTACAATCTGACAGCTGTGTGCTGGACATCCCAACCTGGGTAGGGTTGTCACTACTTGTGACTTACAGTGGCCAAGGCTGCACTTGCTATCTAGCTGGGTGAAATGCCCCACCCCCAGCCTCTTTCCCTCCGTAGCCCCTGTCCATGGATGGTACCACTTCCCACCCGGGTCTACAAGCCTCAAACTGAAGGCCATTCCTGACTCACCTTCCCTGTCTCTCCCCCTCCGTGTATCTTAAGTTCATACAGCACTTTGCCCTGAATCATCTTCCCCAAAGTGGATCTGCTCACACCAACCCCTTCCCACAGTCACTTAAACACCCTAGGCCAGCCCCCCATCATCCTGTCAACCCAATCAAACTCTTTGGCACAGTCTTGAAGGCCCTGTATGATCCCACCTCCTCCTGCCGTTCTTCTGACCCTGACCCATCTATCTGCAGCCATGAAACCGAGCTCCTTTCAGTTCCTTATTCTGTTCCCTCCACCTACAACACTCAGCCTTCCTCTTCACTTGCCCCTCTGAGTCTCAGCTTCAATTTCACTCTCTCAGAGAAGTACCCTCTGACCTCTGAGCCGGCATCTCCTGCTTCCCACCCAAAATGCTGTTAGTTGTTGTTGTGACTCATTTACTGTCTTTCTGGTTAAAAGACAGAGTCTGGATACTGGACACAGCCCGCGATCTTAGTCTCTAGGACAAAGCAGGAATCAGACTACTTGTGAGCAACAGACTAGAATAGATAGCATCCCACAATTTAGAATTGCCATGATAGCCAACCACGGCATTGCTGGCTTTAATCCCAGCACTTGGAAGGCAGAAGCAGGTAGATCTCTCTGAGTTCAAGGCCAGCCAGGGACACACAGTAAGATTTTGACAAACAAAAACAAAAAAACAATAACAAAGACCTAAATAAACAAAAAGTTACTGCCAGGCGTGATGGTGCATGCCTTTAATCCCAGCACTTAGGAGGCAGAGACAAACAGATTGCTGTGAGTTCTAAGCCAGCCTGGTGTAGGACAGCCAGGACTACACAGAGAAACCCTGTCTTGAAAAAACAGAAAACAACGACAAAAACAAGTTACCATGCTAATGCCTCTTGGGAATATCGGTGTTCTCGGTGACAGCAAAGGATAAACTCATTTTCTCAGTTTCTTTGTGATCTGAGTCAAGGTGACTTGCCCTGCTTTTATTTATTTATTTTTTTAATGTCTTACATAGCTCAGGAGGCCCAAGCCGGTTATATATCAGAGGATGAGGTTGAACTCCATCTCCTGCCTCCACCTCCTGAGTATTGGGAGATTAGGATTGTACCACAGTGCCTGACTCACGTCCACATATTCATGAAGAAAGAGCTCCAAAGTGGCAGGTGATTTGCCCCAGGAAGCAGTGACGTGAACTAGTCACCTCTGGCTGGCAAGGCCATAAGACATCCTGGTCCTCCACCTACTTTTTCTTGTTTCTGGGCACAAGGCGGAAACGTAATGTCATGACACACTGGGGGATTTCTTTCTTCCCCTGCATTTTTTTGATGTGACTCCAGCCTGGGGATTGGGGGAACATGGGCCTTGGGAGGAGGGAGGCCAGAGGCAGGGAAGTTAGTTGCTACCACATTCCTTGGCGCCTCCGTTTGCATAGCTCAGAGAAAGAAGAAAGGAGTTGGCGAGCTTTGGCAGATGACTGGACATTCGGCTCCTGTTCTGGCAGCTGCAGAGGCTGATTGAACACTCTCTGCCAAGGCCCTGGAGGCAGGCACCCTCTCAGCCCAGGCTGCCAAGATGAGATAGAAGGGGTCAAGGCCTCTTGCCTGACATGGGGGAGCATAGAAAGAGTCCCCTTCTTTCTGCTCAGTCTGACATCCAGTTGGCCAGGGGCCATTCAGTGTGTGTATACCGGATGGGGGTTGAAGGAGTGTCAGGACTAGAGTGCAAGTCTTTCCCAGTGGAAAGGCTACTGTGGGTATCAGACAGTCTGGGGTAGCTCCGCCCCTCCCCCACCCTGGAGATGTTGGAGGGGGCAGGCCCTGGGCAGATATCCCCACCCAGCTGCTGGGGCCACTGCCATAGCATTCCATGGCAGTCTAAGAGCCATAGAGCGTGACTTGAGAAAGAGAATGAGGCCTCCATCACCATGGAAACCAGTCTTCCTAGGAAAAGGCCACATATTTGATGTGGCTGTCATCTGGGCACCTTAAATGCAGCACTGTTTCTGTTTTCCTAAGGACACCGCCAGCAAAGAAGGTCTGAAACAATAAGGGTAGCAGCTGACCTGCTTGCCTGGCATTAAACAAGCTACTGTCACAGTTTCCTCTTCTCAGCAAAGCCCAGGCCGTACCCATGCTTATATGGCCTGACCCCAACTTGCACGTACTGGAACAGCCCTAGAGGCCAAGCCCTGAGTTGGAAAGATCTCAGCTGGGCCATGAATCCAGAAGAGGAAGTGCAGACAAGACTCAACACGAGGGCGAGAATGACAAAGGATAGTAACAGCTATCATGAGTGAGTACTTAATTATTCCATCTATGCAGTGATAAACACTTCATGTGCACTGTAATCTCTCAAAAACCCTACTGAGACAATGAAGCTGAGTGGGTGAGGTGGCGGACACCTTTAATCTTAGCTCTTGGAAGGCACAGGCAGGTGGATCTGAGTTTGAGGCTAAACTGGTCCATATAATGAGTTGGAGGCCATATACAGTGAGATCCTGACTCAAAAAACAGAGAGAAAAAGAAAGCTAAAGCTAGGAGGTTGCAAAACATACCTAAGATTACATAAATAAGCAAACAGCATGGTCTCAATTTGCACTCCAGTTCTTCTGACCCAGAACCTAGACTTTCTATCTATTTCTCATCCTCTCTCCCTCCCTCTCTCTATATATATATGTAATAATATATATAATATATTATATATACATATATAATATATAATATATGTATATATGTTACATTTATTCAACATTGTGTATAGGTGTGGGTGCTGACATGCTGTAGAGGTCAGAAGACTTTCAAGAGTTTGTTCTCTCCTACTCTGTGGGTCCCGGGGATTGACCTCAGATCCTCAGACTTTGTGGTAAGTGCTTTTACCCACTGAGCCATCTAAATGCTCCCAGATTGGCTTGAACTGGCAGCAATCCTACCTCAGCCTTTCCAGTGCTGATATCACAGGCAAGATCCAGCACAGCTAGAATCCGGGTTCTACTTTCTCTTCACTAATTCATTTATTCATGTATTCATTTAGCTATTCAATTACCCATTCATTTTTTATGAATCAAAAGTTTAATGAGAGTCTATAGTGTGCTCCAGACCGGACTGAGTGCGGGACAGCAGATCTGAAAAAGGACAGGCTCCATGGCCTCTGTCTTAGTTAGGGTTACTGTTGCTTTGATGAAACACCACGACCAAAAGCAACTTGGAAAGGAAAGTGTTTCTTTGGCTTCCACTTCCATATCACTGTTCATCATTGAAGGAAGTCAGGACAGGAACTCAAGCAAGGCAGGAACCTGGAGGCAGAAACTAATGCAGAGACTGTGGAAGAGTGACTTGCTCCTTAGTACTTTCTCAGCCTGCTTTTTTTTTTTTTTGGTTTTTTCGAGACAGGGTTTCTCTGCATATCTCTGGCTGTCCTGGACTCGCTTTGTAGACCAGGCTGGCCTCGAACTCACAGAGATATGACTTCCTCTGCCTCCCGAGTGCTGGGATTAAAGGCGTGCACCACCACCGCCCAGCTTACAGCCTGCTTTTGATAGAACCCAGGACCACCATCCCAGGGACGGCCCCACCCACAATGAGCTGGAGCATCCCACATAAATCACTAATTGAGAAAATGCATGACAGGCTTGCCTGCCTGATCTTCAGAGGCATTTTCTCGAACAAGGTTCCCTCCTCTCAGGCGACCCTAGCTTATGTCAAGTTGACATAAAACTCACCAGCACAACCTCCAGAGGTTCACAGTGGGAGAAACGAATGAACAAACAGGGAATGACAGGGCACAGTGCGATAGAGGCCTGCAAGAGAAACAGCAAAGCTGCTGTGGGGAGGAGAGGACCAGGTTTCCATGCTTTGTCCAAAGCTGGGTGATGTGGGAACAAATGAAAGAATGACCAGCTCAGCTGTGGGTGGCATACTTTCTCCATGTGTCCAGACACACACCTGGAAGAGGAGGAGTCTGTCTACATGGTTGAACTTGCATCAGGCTTCTTAAACCAGCACTTACCCCTAGCTTGACTTGATTAGGTCCTTCCCTGGTTTTGGGGTTTTTTGTTTTGTTTTGTTTTTTTGAGCATGCTGCTTTGCTGTTCTCCCTCTCCCATTCCACCCACTCAGAAAATAGAAAGAACTCAGACCTTTTAGAAAGCCTTTATGGTGGATGGTCAGGGTCAAGATCAGGTGTTTCCAGGTTCTTGGCTTCTTACTCAAGGGATTGAAATAGAAGCCCATACAGATTTGCAAGCAGCAGCCAAGAAACTTTATGTAGAGCAAAACAACAGAAAATATTGGAATACAGAGCTAAAGGGATGATTCAGCAGTTAAGACCTCTGGCTGCTCTTACAGATGAGCCAGATTCTGTTCTCAGCACCCACATAGTACTTCACAACCAACTGTAATTCCCATTCTAGGGGATTCAATGCTCTCTTCTGGCCTCTGTGGATACAAGGCATGGATGTGGTGCACATATGCACACACAGACATTCACATAAACACATCAAATAAATAAATCTTATAAAAAAGATCAGGGGGCTGGAAAGATGGCTCATCATTTAAGAGTATGGGCTGCTCTTCTAAATAACCCTGGTTCAGATCCCAGCACCCACATGGCAGTTCACAGCTGTCTAATTGCCAGGCATGGTGGCGCACGCCTTTAATTCCAGCGCTTGAGAGGAAGAGGCAGGCAGATTCTGTGGGTTCAAGGCCAGCCTGGTCTACAAAGTGAATCCAGGACAGCCAGGAATACACAGAGAAACCCTGTCTTGAAAAATAAAAGAAAAAGAAAAAGATCAGAACACTGCAAGTACATAGCAGACCACATGAGAAAAAATGTTCAAGGACTCTGATTATTGTTTGAAGCTTTCTTTTTTTATGTTTTTCAAGACAGGGTTTCTCTGTGTATCCTTGACTGTCCTGGACTCACTTTGTAGACCAGGGTGGCCTTGAATTCACAGAGATCCACCTGCCTCTGCCTCCCAAGTGTTGGGATTAAAGGTGTGCGCCACCACGACCAGCGAGGCTTTCTTTTATAGGCTTCAAAAGGAGTGAGAGTTTGGTTACTGTCATGATTAGTTTTTGTCAACTTGATACAAATTAGAGTTATTTGGGAAAAGGAACTTCAGCTGAGAGAAATGCCTCCAACAAACTGCACTGTAGACAAATCAGTAGGGAATCTTCTTGATTAATAATTGAAGTGGGAGGGCCCAGCTGATTGTGGGCAGTGCCACCTCTGGCCCATGGTCCTGGGTTGTATAAGAGAGTAGAATGAACCTAGTGGCAGTGGTGCATACCTTTAATTCCAGCACTTGGGAGACAGAGGCAGGAAGATCTCCGAGTTTAAGGCTAGCTCCAGGACAGCCAGGGCTACACAGAGAAACCCTGTCTTGAAAAATGAAAACAAAACAAAAGCAAAAAGTAGAATGAACAAGACATGAGGAACAAGCCAGGAAACAGCACTCCTCCATGGACTCTGCTTCAATTTCTGCCTCTGGTTCCGGCCTCATGCTCCTGTCTTAGCGTCCCTCAATGCGTTGTGTCTTGGGATATATAAGCCACATAAACCTTCTCTTCTACAAGTAACTTTTGGTCATGGTCTTTGTCACAGCAATAGAAAGCCAACTAGGGCAGTTACTAAAGAGTGTAGTGAGGGTGGTTCTCTGTCTTGATTGATTAGGTCATATAATTATCTTTCTACTGTGCACATCCCTTCCCATAACTCATCTGGTTGTAATTATACACCTAATTGGGCCGGGCGGTGGTGGCGCACGCCTTTAATCCCAGCACTTGGGAGGCAGAGGCAGGAGGATCTTTGTGAGTTCGAGGCCAGCCTGGTCTACAAAGTGAGTCCAGGACAGCCAGAGATATTCAGAGAAACCCTGTCTCGAAAAACCAAAAAAAAAAAAAAAATTATACACCTAATTATGCCTGAGCATAAGATGCTAAACAGGAAGTTCTTCCTAAAAGTTTACTTGAGTAACAGCGTTATCTTATGAACATGCATCAAAAACCAGTTCAGGCCAGGCGTGGTGGCACACAACTTTAATCCCAGCACTCGGGAGGCAGAGGCAGGTGGATCTCTGTGAGTTCGAGGCCAGCCTGGTCTACAAAGTGAGTCCAGGACAGCCAGGGCTACACAGAGAAACCCTGTCTCAAAAAACCAAAAAACAAAAACAAAAAAACCCAAAAGCCAAAAAAAAAACCAAAACAACAAAAAAAACAAGTTCAGGTTGGATGGGTACCCCCTGTCCCGTACCAGAGTGTATCAGGAATACATTTGAGTAGAAACTGTCAAAGTTGTGTGGTCATTAAGGGGAAGGAAAACTCATCTCATTGTTCAGAGAGTAGTGTATACAAGCTTAATGCAGGTGGGGTTTTGGGGTTGCTAGGTGCACTGCTCACAGGGGTTGTATATGTTTATGGTGCAGAGGAAGGAGCAATGTTGCCAAATGCATTACTAGAAGAAGTGGTATGTACAACCCACACCAAGTACTGTCCTGGCCCAGGTTCCTAATCTAGCCCCTGGGCCTGTCTGCCTCACCTTGAGTAACTGTATGGTTTCTATAGCTTTCAGTTGCTGCCTACTAGAGAGACAAAGGAAAAAATGGGCTGGTAGCTTTTTCCTTCTGTCACATACCCAAGAAAGCCTGCTCACCGTCAAAGCTGGGCAATAGTTAACATGAAACTAGGCCCACATTATAAAGAAACCCATGCAGTGACTTATAGGTTGGGTGAGGAAATAAGGGTTGGGGAAAGGGGTGACTTAATTCCTCCTGTCTGTCTGGCTCCTACGCCCACAATGTATGTCTTTGGGCAACCTCCCACGCAGACTCTGACCCACCAACTGCAGCTCTCCAGCTCTGAAAGGAGACCTTTTCCTGAGATTCCCTGCTGGTTAGTAATGGGCAAAATGCTGGGAGGGGAAAAATAAAGAGAGAAAGGGAGGGGAAAAGGGAGGGGAGGAAGGAGAGAGGAGGGATACTCTTTGAAAAGCTAGACCTCAGTTGGCTTCCCTCCTTCACAGTTGTGTGGGTATCAATGAGCTAATCCATCAATCAAGGGGACAATCAAGGAAAAAAATGTACAATTTAAGAAAATTCAAAAAAGAAAAACCAACTGGCAAACAACCACCAAACTATATTAATTTGGTGGTGGCAGGGGTAGTCCTGAGCTCTTCTTTGATCCTTGGATGAGGCTGGTTTCCAGACAACTGTCCTACTTCATGCCCCTTTTTCTAGAGGCTTGGCCAAGGTCAGTCACTTCACTGCATCAAGGAGGAAATGGTTGTCCTCTTCTCCCTGGAGAATAGTGGCCAGGATGAGTCATGGTCATTGAGGAGGCTGGACCCCATAGGCAAGGTCAGCATTGGGCAAAATTACATTAGCTAATAGCAACCAAGTGTGATTACTTCACCCTCCGAAGCCCAGGGCCACCAGTCATTAATCTGAGGTTAATTAACTTCTACCATGTCCCTGGTGCATAGGAGGATCAAACAAAATCTTAATAGAGAAAACAGCATACAAAGAACAGGAATTGAGCCGGGTGTAGTGATAGGTGCCTGGAATCCTGGTGCTTGGGAGGTGGTAGCAGGAAGATCAAGAGTTTGAGGCCCCAAATCCACCCCAGTCCATCAGCACCACTTAGCAGTGCCCTCCCATAATGTATCCTGCACCTGAGAACTCCTCGCCGCCTCCCAGGTACCATCCCTGTCCGGGACACCACTGTCTCTTGTCCAGTCCAGGATAACTGCCTCCTAACTCCTTACTTCCTACTAACTTACTAACTTCTAACTCCAGCTTCTTACACTTGTGTCCCATAGAGCCCATTCCCTGCATAGCAGTCATATTTCTAAATCATAAGTCAAATCACGTCATTCCCTAAGTCGGCTTCCAAGCTGTTTACCGCAGCCTATAAGGGAGGCTCCACATGCCCTGGCCTCTCTTAACTCTAATGACAGTGTTGTGGCTGCAAGAGCCCTTTCTGCCTCTTACACATTCTAAATCCACGTTTTCCCCTAAACTTATTTTTAACTCAGGGCCTTCACATAACTTCTCCCTCCTTGTCTCAGGTCAGATGTTATCTTCTCAGAGAACCCCTCCTTGAGCACCACTCCATATAAATGAATTCTGTCCCCACTAATGCCAGTAGGATCACTATTTCCAAAAACGCCAATTTCCGAAACTATCCTATCTCTTTATGCACATATTGTCAGCCCTGTGTGAGTGTTATTCACTGACAAGTGATTGATTTTCCAGGGACAAAAATAGAGCTTGACATTGTTTAAATGCCCATTAAAAAAAATGAATAGATGAATGTCCTTGCTCCAAAATGCACCCTCCCACAGCCATACCAAGATGCCTGCTCCTTCAGAGTATACATCTCATTTGGAAAGTGGTAGGGAGGTCTCCACAAATATTTGCTGAATGAATGAAACTACAGTGAATTACAGCAGCAAAGAATGCCACCCTCTGAAGGCCCAGCTATTCTCGGGAGTTTGCATCTCCTGCTGGATGGAGCTTGACTTTAAGGCATTGTTTACAAAGCAAAGAGCTTCAGACCAGTGGTGTTGAAATGACATATTTGGACAGAATTCGTGTTCCATGGCCACTTAAGCCCCCAGTACTTATGAAGGCACCTTTGACATTAAAATCCAAGACAGTGACTGAAAAGCATCATTTGCTTTTAAAGAAAGAGTGGAGGGCCAGGTGTGGTGGTGCATGACTTTAATCCCAGCACTGGGGAGGCAGAGGCAGGTGGATCTCTGTGAATTCAAGACCAGCCTGGTTTACAAAGTGAGTCCAGGACAGTCATGGATACACAGAGAAACCCTGTCTTAAAACATTAAAAAAAAAAAAAAAGGAGTGGAAGACTAGCAGCAACCTGAATTTCAGTTCTAGATGTGCCAAGAATTAGCACCTTGGACAGGTCAACGAATTTGAGGCCAGCCTGTACTACATTGGGAGCTACAGGACTCTGTCTCAAATAAAGAAAATTCATTATGTAGCTGAGGATGATCTTGAGTTCTTAATCTTCTTGGCTCTATCTGCCCATTTCTGGGATTACAGATATGAATCACCAGGCCTGTCTCTGAATCTTTTTCAAAGGATTTCTTTGCCACATTATTTCTGGATATAAGAAGAGAAAAGCAAGGCGAGGTGTAGTGGCACACGCCTTTAATTCCAGGACTCAGTAGGAGGATCTCTTTGGGTTTGAGGCCAATCTGGTCTACATAGAGAACTACAGGACAGCCAGGGCTACATAGAGAAATCCTACCAGAGAGAGAGACAGAGAGAGAGAGAGAGAGAGAGAGAGAGAGAGAGAGACTCCAGCCTGAAGAATTTAGGAGTGTACTGACTTTATCCCTTAACTATAAGCATATCTTCTTATCACCCGACTTTTCTCAGTCTCAGTTTTCTCAGTGCCACAGATAAAGAGCTCCTACCTCCCAGATTCCGTGGTCAGCTAGTGACCACAGAATGTGCAGCCAGTACCCATATGTGGTGAGCCCCCAGTGAGCCTAGATGTTATTAACCTATAAATGATTACTTATAACAACTGTAAAACATTTTCTCAAAGGCACCTGGAGGAGGAAGCTGGTTGAGAAAAAGTGAAGATTCCTTAAGGCTCAAGATGACATTTTCTGCTGATGGCTGATGCTGAGAAGTCGCTACAAGTTCAGCAGCTCCCAAGACGATGGTATCAACTACCCAGAAGGCCAGAAGACCCTCAAGTAGAACTCCCATCAGCAACAGGGGCAGGAAGAGAGGACAACGGAGAGACTTCAAGCCCTGAGGCTGCAGGAAATATCAGCAGAGGAACAAAGTGTGTGCTCAGAAAGCCCAGCTCTGCCCAGGGGAAGGGCTCGAGACTGGAAACTTGGAGCCAGGGAAAAGAGCCCCATGGCGAGTCAAAGAAACCACCTCTCTGGTTATTTCTGCCATCTTTACTATTCTCTGGGATTAAGAGAGTGAGACATTGATCCTTCACAGAACTCGATGGAAGGCAAGGGCAAGTGTCCTTTATCCAAACTGTTGCTTTACCCTGTTTTGTTTTGTTTTGTTTTTGTTTGTTTGTTTGTGATAGGGTTTTGTGTCACCCAGGCTGACCTCAAACTTTCTCGAGAGCTAAGTGTGACCATGAATTTATATGATCCTCCTGACTTTATTTCCCAAGTGTTTGGGCCAAGCTTGGGGACCTGAGTTTGATCCCTGGAACTCATGTAAGGATCAGAAAGATCTGTATGTAGATCTCTATAGAGTTTTCCCCTGACCTTCATAATGTGCCTTGGCATTCACCCCAAACATATAATTATACATGAAAATTTAATCTCTTGATTGAAGCATAACACAGAGAAAAATGTGCAAGTCATATCAGTGACTTTTCTCAAAGCAAATAGTCCTGGGAACCCAGGCAGCAGATCATACAACTTTATCATTGGAATGCCAGAAGTCTTCTCTCTGACTTCAGTCACTACTGATCCTAACCAGTATCTCTTCCCTGATTTCTTTCACTATAAATTAGTTTTAGTACCATATATTAATAGCATGAGGGAGCAGAGTTCATGCTGCTGTCCATGTATGGAGGTCAGAGAAGCAATGTGGGGAGTCAGTTATCTTCCACCCTGAGTGTCTTGGGGGATCAGACGCTGGTAGCCAGCTTGGCCGAGCCATCTCACTCTCTCAGTTCTTTAGTTTTATGTAATTGATGCCACATAGAATGTCCTCACTTAGGTCTGGCCCCTTCTGTCATGAATGTTGTAAGATTTATCCACGCTGCTGTTTAGTACTTTATTATCAATTTTTCCAGTTTGCTTATTCATTTCATCATCAAATATTAATAGGGTTGTTTTGTGGGGTTTTGTTTGGCTTTGGCTTTTGTGCTGGAGAGCAAATACAGGACCATGTGCTTGCGAGGGAAGCACCTTGTCCTTAAGTCACAGACCCCCAGACCTATGTTTTGTTTTCTTTTGTTTTGAGATAGGGTATATGTAGCTCAGGCTAACAATTGTCCTACCTTCTAAGTACCAAGATTATATAGAGGTATCCCACAACACCTTACTGGTTTCCAGGTTTCAGGGATTGTAATGCTAAGATCATTAGGTTTCTTTTTTTCAATTATTTACTTATTATTTCATGTACATCGATGTTTTGCCTGCACATGTGTCTGTATGAGGGTGTTGGATCTCCTGGAATAGGAGTTACACAGTTGTGAGCTGCCATGTGGGTGCTGGGAATTGAACCAGGTCCTCTGGGAGAGCAGCCCATGATCTTAGCCACTGAGCAATCTCTCCAGCACCTTAAGATCTTTCATTGTTTTTTTTTGTTTGTTTGGTTGGTTGGTTGGTTGGTTGGTTTTTTTGGTTTTTCGAGACAGGGTTTCTCTGTGTAACCCTGGCCGTCCTGGACTCACTTTGTAGACCAGGCTGGCCTTGAACTCACAGAGATCCACCTGCCTCTACTTCCCGAGTGCTGGGATTAAAGGCGTGCAGCACTGCGCCTGGCCTGATCTTTCATTGTTTTAAGTCTTAGTGAACACGCCTAGGAGTAGGGTTCTTGGGTGATGGAAGCGTCATACAGATTTGGCAGCTGGTTGTATTAGCGACTTGTCTCACTGCTGTGAGAAGCTATCTGACACAAGCAATTTGAGGAAAGAAGGGAGTGTTTGTGTTCACAAATTATACAGTATTAAATCATGGCAGCAATAGCTTGAGGCAGCTAGATACACTGTATCCTCAGTTAAGAAGCAGAGAGATGAATGATGCTGCCAGGTTTATGTTCCTCTTAATATTCAGTCTGGACTCAACCCATAGGATGGTGCCTCTCACAACTAGGTTGGGTCCTCCCACCTCAGTTAACCTAATCTAGAAACCCTCACAGACATGCCTACAGCTTTGTTCCCTTGGCAATTCTAGATCTTGCCAAGTTGACAGTCATTGTAAGCTATCGCACTGGTGACTAGAGTTTTAAAAAGATACTCAAAGTAGACACAAGATCTCTGTGTGGGCCAGGTATAGTAGTGACCACTTGCAATCCCAGCACTCAAAAGTCTGGGGCAGGAAGATGGAGGGTTTGGGACAACCCTGGGCTACACAGCGAGACCTTATCAAAGAGAAAAGGAAAGGAAGGAAAGAGAAAGAAAGGAAGGAAGGAAAGAAGGAAGAAGGGCAACAAGATGGCTCAGTGGGTAAAGGCACTTGCTGCCAAGCCTGACAACCTGAGTTCCATCCCTGGGCTCCCCAGGGTGGAAGAAGAGAACAGACTCCCACAAATTGTCCTTTGACCTCCATATGTACATACCTCCCCAATAAAAATAAGAAAACAATGATTTGTTGATTTTGTAGTCACGTATGTTTTAGCAAGAGCTAAGTAGTCCAAAGATAGTTTAGTCTGCTGGTTACCTTTGCTTTAAGAAAACAAGACAAAACAAAACAAAAAAAGATTAGAAGGAAAGAAAAACATCTCAATCTGGGCTCCCAGAGAAACCTCAGCATGTCACTTCTCTCCAAAGAGAGATGGGAAAAAGGAGGGACAATCCAGGACACTTGTATGATGGTTTCTTTGCCTCCAACTCGCCTAGGACACCATGCATCATGATGGGCCCTTAATTTCACTTTTGTCCTGTTGTCCAGCCCACTTTCCCTGACAGGGACACCTCTCAATACTCAACGACTGTCAGGGAAACACTAGATTAAATGTGCCCACTTGGTTTTGGATTGGAGTTTAGTTTTCTTACAATAATGTATGAATGTAACAACTATTGAATACTTACATCTCAATTTTATTAGAACAATAAACACATTATTGGGCTAACATTCTAGTAGGAGCAGATCAGCAATAAATAAATAGAAACTTGTTAGTACTAATTAGGAACTATGGAGGAACATAAATCCCTCTAAGGAGACAAGGATATGTTGAGGAATGTTCTATGTGTAACAGAGTGATCAGGAGGGCCTTCAAAGGAGACAAGATCTGATTTATGCCTGTGTCATACGTGGGGACTCAAATCTCAGACTTCTTGTATGCGAAGCTGTGTTCTACCACTGAGCTACCACTCCCCGTCTTGAGTTATGTTTTAAATAAAAGATCATCCTGGCCAAGAAGCAAGGTGGGAAGGCAGGAGGCCATTGCAGAGTTCAGATCTGAGAGGATGGTGTGTTGGACTGGGTGACGATCTTAAGTGGTTGTATACTCACATCCAGAAAGTACAGCTGACACAGCGGCTGCTGCACCAGCTGTGGACCATGAAAGGAAAGGTGAAACATCTTGTTCTTCCCAGGAGCAGTGGCTGCTTACATGAGTCAGTCTAGGACCTGACAATTGGACATATGCAAGCCCAGCCAGCCAAATATCGTATACCAAAGTTCTAGTGTTTCTTGGGTGAGAGGCGGTAAGTATTAAACCAAAATGACTAGTCCCAGCTCACTGTGTACTCTTAGGCAAGTTATACAACCCGAGACTCAGTTTCCTGTTTTAGGAAAATGAGATAGTAATAGTCCCCCTGTCATGGAGTTGTGGATAGTGAGGATAGTGTACATAAATATGTCTGACATTGAGATAGCTTAGAACATTTCCTATGTCACCAGGCAGTGGTGTCACATGCCTTTAATCTCAACACTTGGGAGGCAGAAGCAGGTGGATCTCTGAGTTCAAGGCCAGCTTGATCTACAGAGTGAGTTCCAGGACAGCCAGGTTTACACAGAGAAATCATGTCTCAAAAAAAACAAAATAACAAGCAAACAAACCAAAAGGAAGGAAGGAAGGAAGGAAGGGAGGGAGGGAGGGAGGGAGGAAGGAAGGAAGGAAGGAAGGAAGGAAGGAAGGGAAAATCGCTATGTTAAACAAGTTCCCAGTTAAAACAAGCAGAATAGGGATGGAGAACAGCTCAGTCAGTGAAGTGTTTAATAGGTAACACCAGGACCTTAGTTTGTATCCCCAGTGCCCACATAAAAGGCAACACACTGGCATGTGTCTGTAAGTCCAGACCCTGGATAGCAGAGGCAGACACAGGTGAATCCCTGAAGCTCATTGGCCCACTGGCTTAGCCAAAATGGACTGAAGAACTCTGGGTTCAGTGAGAGACTGTCTTAAAAAGTATGAGGAGCAAACTGGACACGGTAGCTCACATGCTTGTAATCTCACCATTCAGGAGGCAGAGACTGGTAGATCTCTGCATTCTAAGCCAGCTAGGACTATGTAGGGAGACTTTATCTAATAAATAAACAAACAAATAAATAAATAAATAATAAAGGAGAGCAATTGTGAAAGACACCCAAAGTCAACCTCTGGCCTTCACACTCATGAACATAAAAACAAAACAAACAAGTCAGCTGTAGTGGTGCAAGCCTTTGCTCTCCCAGCACTCAGGTGGCAAGGCTGACAGATCTGAGTTCAAGACCAGCCTGGTCTACATAGAGTTCCAGGACAGCCAGGGCTCAATAGTGATACCCAAAACAAACAAACAAGCACCAAACTGAAAGTAAGCCAGCCATGGAGTAAGGGTTATCTTTATTTGGATCACAAAGTATAAATATGAACCAGGTTTTGGAAATATAGGTTGTAACAGCTCAGAAATGGCACCAGAAACTTCCATGGGGACTGTGACAGCATACATTACAGTTTTGGTGAGACCATAGTTTGCTTAACCAAAACCTTCCCCACCACTAACCTTCTCTGTAGTAATTGATAGGTAATCAGTTACCAAGAGCGGTCAACTCCAACATTCCCTGTTCCTCCTCAGCCTTTTTCTTTATTAATACCTCCTCCAAACTGTCCTCTGCTCTACCAACCCCTGCATGAAGTAGCACCAGAAGAATGACAGTAGTAAGGGAAATGTCTTGACGCAAGGGGGAGTGGGGTAGGGTAATGGAGGACAAGGGGCCAGGAAATGCAGGCATGGACACCCAACCTCTTCTGAGATTTGGTAGGGAGAGGACATAGGCAAACACCAATATCTATTACACGTTGATGTCAGCACCTTGGGCTTTTGGAACATGAAGAGTAGACAAAAATCACCTAGGCAAGACTGCAGTCCAACTCACAGAGTGGCTCTGCCCAGATCGATCCCTGTATCCTGACCCTACACAAACCCCACTGGGATACTCCGCTCCTGGAACATCTTCTGAAATGTAGACAGACAATAAATTACTACAGATGGGTCACAGAGCAAATGGGGAGGGTGGCACTGAGCCAGGCGGCAGAGCTGCAAAGAGGTGGGCCAGGACACCGCCAGAGTAACAGTCTAGGCACTTGAAATATTATTGTTAGATTGTTAAAAACTAAATAAATTAACATACATAGAATAAAATAAATATATAATTTAAGAGGCATTTTACAAACAAATAACAAAAAAAAAAATAGTTGTTATTTTTCCCTTCTGGGTAGAAGTCCCAACATTCAGTGTTCTTGGGCTTATGGTACTTCACAGTTAGCTCATCAAATCCAGCGTGCTGGAGGGTCCAAAGAGCAGATCCCCTGTGTCTACTTGAACACATGGCTTCTCAACTCTGCTGCTCTCTTCCAGTCCATAAATGGTTCATCCTTCCTCTCCTTTTGCTTTCAGCCAAAAATCCTGGAGCGCATGGAAACTAACTGGCACTTTAGTCAGAAGCTAAGTGTTTAAATTAAACAAACCACTGGGTTCGATGGAGGGGAATCGGAAAGGCCTGAAGGCTTCTCCCACTTCGACTTTCTTCTGATCCGGATCCCAGTGGGCATAGTCTGTTTGGCACTTAGAGGTTCTGATATTTTTGCAGAGTAATTATGGGAGGCCCAGTCAGGGTAGCAACTGGGAATGAAGGAGTCCTTGTGGCTGCTTGTGAAGTATTTCCCCGCTGTAGAACTTGTAATGAACCACCGTCTCAGAGGTAGCCGTCCTCTGAAGGTTCCTGGAGCATAAGAGGAAGGCATGTAAAGCTGGGTCCAATCTTATGAAATGCAAAGAGCTGGGGAGCACCGCAACCTTATAACCTAACCTGAGATGCCTCACCAAGTCTCTAAAACAAATCTGCATCGGAACTCTGACTCCACAGTAGTAACCTGCCTCCTGCAACCCCTAATCAAGAGAATTCAGCACTCACAGACCCAAGAGCCACCCATGCCTTGGCCTGCCCGTGTGGCCCACAGCAAGGGATGGACCATTACCTTGAGCACAGGTCCTTCTCAGTGGGAACTAGCTATGCCCAACTTCACTTTCTCTTCATTTTCCACATCATAACCCCCTCGCCTATGGTACCTGAGGAAGAGAAGGGTTGTGAGAAAATGACAAAGCACAGACCCTACAATCAGCCCTCTCCTAGGATGGCTCTCTATTTCTTGGAAAAGCCCAGAGGATATGGCAACTTGAGGGACTCCTGTCTCTACCAGAAGATAACTTATATTATGAGAAGGGGCTCTAAGTCCTAGAAGGAGAAAGAAGTGAATGATTGGGAAAACAAGCCTGAAAGGGCTCCAAACACTCACCTAAACATGAGAAGTCCCACTATGACAAGCAGACAGACAGACGACAACACTACAGCCACTACAGCCAAGACTGTAGTGTGGTCATATGTATATAGGCGATTCTCTACCGGTAGGGTCAGGCCATGACACCTCTCTCCATGGTAACCTGTGTGGCAGCTGGAATAACAAGAAGAAGATAGAGTTAATGGTGTGTACACCCCCTCTGCCTCTCTCTCCACCAGCCCTGCCCCCAGAGTCCTGCTTCAGGCAGGGAAAAAGTGAGGAAGGAGTTGAAGGTCTCAGTTTAGATGTGTTCCACATGGGTCTAATCTATTACATCTGTACTAAAGTGTTCTGCTCAAGTCACTTAAGAGGACCTGGGCATAAGGGGTGATGGATTGAGTTGAGGGGGATTCGGGATCACTCCCTCTAGAGAGGCCCTTCAGCATTCTGACCCAGAAATAAACCCAGCCTTGCCCATCAATGCACCCAGCATGCAGTCCCTCCCCACCGCTGCTCAACCTATTAATAGGCCCTGTCCCTTTGCCAGGAATCATTTTTCTCATTTCCTTCATTTAACTCCTAGCTCTCAACCTGGGAGCTAAACTACACACAGCCTTTGGCCTCTGAATGCTGGGCTCTCAGGCCACCTTCATCACAGGACAAAGCAAACAAACCAAGATAATATCTTCCTGCCCAGCCACCCTGTCACAGCATGAAAGAATGTCAGAAACAATCCCTGGGCTCTTCTCACTCGAGAAACAAACCACGTGACAACCACCGCCTCTTCAAACACAAAGCATTTCCGTAAAGCTCTTAGGAAGACGAAAAGCGGCTGAAGAAACACACTCACATCCCTTCCTTTGAGCACCCCTGAGAACCTTTGATGTAGGTGGAACCAGTGCTGCACAAAGGTGCTGTGGCTTCCCAAAGAAGCAACCAGGCAGCAGCATGAGAATGGGCTCTCTAGCTTCGGTCCTGACATTCCATAACTGCTCACCCACCAGTTGGGGCGGGGAGAGGCTTGTCAGCTGGGGGATGTTAGGCTAGTAGCTGCTGAAGGAGACACATAGAGCCTGGTGGCCCTCTACTTTGAGCTGTACCTTCTCTGGAAGGAGGCTGCACACCTGGAGCCTCAGGGGCAGGATGAATCCCTCTTACCCCCTGGCAGGGCCCTGGGAGGCTCTATGGAGCAGAGCTGTCCACTCTGGGAATGACAGAGGGGTCAAGGTGGGTAGCACTATATCCCTGTCCCTACCTTAGGATTGCCCTGCACCTACTCCTGGGTTCAGAGCAGCACAAAGGTAGGTCAGGTCCACAAAGGACAGAATATGTTCCTTACCTAGCCTCTCCAGTATGTCTGTCCCCTGAGTCGGAGTCAGGAAAAATATATCCCTACCCTGCCAGGACCCAAGCGAAGCTCCTGGAAGTGTCCCTGGAATACCCTGAGTGCACACAGATAAATGGTCAAAGAGATTAAAAGATCTGTCAAGTCCCATAACTAAGAAGCAGCAAGGCCAAGGTCAGAAGCCACAATTCCGTCCACTCTGAGCAGTGCAGGTAACCCTAAGAAAACATATCCGCTGGGTCCTGGGGCTGTCTGATCTGCTCTCTGCCCACATTATTGTTATGGATCATCATTCACATGTGTTATTATTTAATAATAAATAACAAATAAAAAGGTCTACCATGAGCCAAGTGCTCTATGCTAACTGCTTCACAAGAATTATTTTACGTACCCTTCAGTGCTGAGGCTTGAACTCGAGACTTTTTCATATCATTGAACATTTAAGGTCTGACCGCCTGTGAAGGAGAAGTTACCATCTCCGTTTTGAAGAAAACAAGGCTAAACTTCTGCTAAATAACATGCCAAGGTTACACAGTCAGTGAGTAGTAGAGGCCTGGATCTGGCCCAGCAGTCTGGATGACTTCAACAACTATTCTATGCCAGGGGAAGGAAGCTGAAGTTGAATCTGTTTTGCACTTCCAAACCACCATTCAAACCCCACAGGTAGTTACTCAGATGGTGGAAATAAACCTTGACCTCAGAGTCCTGCAATTTAGTTATATAATCCTGCTACCACCTCTGTCCTGAGTCAAAAGGATAATAATGCAAATGTGCTAATGTTACCCACTTCTCCCTCCCTTCGAAGCCTGGCTGCTCCAGGGAACGAGGGGGGTTGAGTACATTCCAAGCATCCCTGGATGCAGGGCAAGATCATGTGTCTTGCCCCAAGCCAGCACACACATCCATCAAACTAGGACATGTTTCTCCTCTCTATGTCTGTGACCCACTTTAGAACTTGCATGATGAGAGAAGCTCCTTCTAGAGTCCAAAGATATTGTCTACATAACCTAATGTGTCTCCAAACCTACCCCAGGAGGTGGAGGAAGCATCCTTTCATAGAGGAGATCAGAATGAGTGAGTTCCAGACTGGCTCTGCTATTTCTAGCCAGGTGAGTTTCGGCAAGTTATGTTACTTGTCTAAGGTTTGGTTTCCTCATGTCTAATCGGAGATAATAAAAGCCTACCTTACGGGGCATCTGAAAAACCCAGGCCCCGCTTATGTGAGTTATTATACAATCAAACCAGAGGGTAGAGCCCGTTTCTCAAGCAATGAGAGGCTCAAGAAAGATGGAGTCAAGAGAAGGGGCCTGTGCATGTGAGCACTGGGCACAGTGCAGCTCCAGACCTGCCTGCCTTCCAGCCAGTCCTTCCTAACCCAACTACCCTCAGGTTTGCTCCAGCCACAGGAAACTTTGCAGCCAATTTCTGGGTCAGCAACCAGTCAGAAGCCCAAGAAAACTGTTTTTTGAGGGCAACTTTTGGCTGGTGATACAAAAGGATTTTCCTGTTCCTGGTGGCTGTCAAAGGCTGGTTTAGGAAGCCAACTAGTCTCAAGTTTACCACAGCAGCCTGGACACACCCTAGCTGGCAGTTTCTGGGTCTAAAGTAGAGAAGAAGCCACAAAAAGGGACACAGATGTAGGTGCACAGATGTTACATTGCCCCAAACCAAGAGTTCTGTGTCAGAGAACCCTCCTACAAAGTCTGCCTAGGAGGTTGACGCAAAGTCTTCTGGAGGCTTGCTATGCTCTTAGACTAGTAAAATCCAAATGAGAGTTCTGGGACAACAGCTGCCCCCCATAAAATTCTGCTGGACTCTATAAGGACAGCAATAGAGGAAAGCCAACACCCTGTGGCCTGGGAGCATGAAAAGCATGCTGGGACAGGAGTGAGACCCCATCTTCTTCCCATGAACTTATTTAGCTGTTGATCTCATGCAAATAACTTCCTACTCATTTTCTGTGGTTTCTTCATTTTTTAAGTAGAGAAAGTTCTGCCCTGCCAGCAGGGACTTTTGGAAATCCCAAAAGACCATCTCTTTTCATCCCTTCAGGCAGTGTAAGTGCTCACCATGCCTGCTGGGCTTAGGAGGGTGACTTAAGGGCAAACAATGAAGATTTCAAAGAAATATTACCAATATGATTATTATCACTATTCCTAGAGTCACCGGGAACACAGCCTTAAGCACACCTCTTGGGTTCTCTGAGCTTAGGAAGTTGGGGGAGCCCTACCTCTCGGCTGATCAATGGAAGCCCTGCACATCCATTCACTAAAACACCCTGAGCCACAAACATCCTGAGCCAGTGTGGTTAGACAGACTCCTGGTGCTAGTCCATCTTGACTACCCTCAGAGTCACTTTCTCCACCCTGAGTTAATGATGCCATTTTACACATTTAAGACAAACATTTCCTGTCCTGTCACAGGACATTGGGAATGAGCAGATGGAGACTCTGACATTCTTTTCTTTTCTTTCAAGACAGGGTCTCTTTGTGTAACCCTGGCTATTCTGAAACTTGCTCTGTAGACCAGGTTGGCCTCGAACTCAGAGATCCGCCTGCCTCTGCCTCCCAAGTGCTGGGATTAAAAGCATGTGCCACCACCACCCGTCTCATTCTGCCTCTCCAATACACCAAGTTCCTGCCTATGATGTTACAGGAAAGGATACACTGTGAAGGTGGGAATCAATGGGTCTGTCTTCTAACTGCCAAATATAGGACAGATCTCTGATTAGACAAGACAATGCGCTTTTAAACGTCAAAAGACCCATGCCAGTCACAGGCGGAAGAGCTGCCATACAGACAGGTTTTTTGACAAGGTGGGAGGCAGTGTACATACAAGAGCATCCTGAACTGTCCAGAGTCTCCTAGGAAGAGTCACAGGGTTCCAAGAGTCTGTCTCTCTTGACAGGGAAGAGAGGGCATGTTTGTAGCCTGATGTGGGGTGTTCACCTCAGGCATAGTGGCCCACATTATGCCTTGCAGAGAGCATAGCACCACCATCATCCCTGAGGTTGCCAAGGGGGCCACATGCTGGGTTTGGAAAATGAGAGGATAGTGGAAAATGAGAGGATAGTGAACCCACAACCCCTCTACCAACACTCCTGACAGGGAATAGTGTGCTGAAGGCTTAGCTAGCTCCCACTGTTAATCTTGCACCAAAAAAAAAAAAAAGGGGGGGGGGGGCGGCTAGAGAGGTGGCTCAGAGGTTAAGAGTACTGACTGCTCTTCCAGAGGTCCTGAGTTCAATTCCCATCAACCATATGGTGGCTTATAACCATCTATAATGAGATCTGATGCCCTCTTCTGGCCTACGGTCATGCATGCAAACAGAACAGTATATACATAATAAATAAATCTTTTTTTTTTTTAAAGTGTTCTCCAATCCTCTATTCTACACAAGTCAATCAATATCCTCTTGTTTCCCACACCCTTCTGTCCCTTGCCTGGGTGAAAAAGTAAAGAGGGGCTTCAACTCACTCTCATGCTGATTCCACTCTGCCATACCTTAGAATTAAGGCACACCTGCTCACTCACACTTGAGTACACGCACCAACGCAGCACATGACTTAAGGCACCTTGTGTCAGCTGCACCTGCCAGGAACCCACTCTGCCATGTTTCCTATCAGCTTTCTTTTCCAGAGAAGGGTCCAAGGTAGGAATGAAGGACCTCCCTCACAAGTGCCAACTCTCCTAGACACATCCTCACTTATGGGTATGCAGAAGGAAATGTCCTGAAAGATTAAGGAGCGTCACAAACCCATGCCACAGGAAATTGCATCCTCTTTGGTGGTAGTGGTGGCGGGGCCTTCTGCTGACTAAAAATATGTCCCTTCCTTTGAACTTCCTCCCAGAGGTTGAAAAGAAACTGGGTGAAATTATGAATTCAAGGAACAGTGACAAAGAGAAAGAACACGTGACTAGCAGTGTGATAGTGAGATTTCTCCTGGGAACAGAGCACTTACTGACAGGATGGAGTCCGGAGATCCTTCAGATATATACATTCTCCATGGATGCAGAAGTCCTTATATTTCCTAAGACACGGGTCTCTCTTCTTTCCTAATCCCTTGCCTTTCTTCTTTTTTTTCCCATTCTTTTCTTTGCTCGGCGTGGCTAGTGCTTGTGGCTTGGAGGAGAAAGCAACTGCAGGAAAAAGGTACTAACTAGTTAAGCCTTTCTGCTCCATCCCTTTGAAAAAGTATCTCCAGATAGAAGCCAGTGTGCCCTCCAACTCCCATTCTACCCTCCCCGGCATCTGCAATGTGGAATTACAGCTGGGTGCTTCCATAACCCATGAGGGCACACACACTCTTTGATGCTGTCTGCAGTCAGAGGCCTGGGAAAGCTCTTTAAGAACCACCAGAAAGAAAGAGGAAACTTTAAGAGGAAATAGAGGTTGAGTTGGGTCCCAAGGAAGAAGGACCTCATTCTAAGAAAGCCAGAGTAACTGCAGCTCACGATGTAAAGCCCCCAGCCTCCCAGTTGAGCTCTGCCTATTTTCTACCTCCATCTGTGACCGCCCCCCCCCCCCAATCTGCTCAACTTTATTGCAGCCTTCAGCCAGCCTCATTTCCTGATCCTGTGCTCAGTGACCCACTTGCAGGAAGATAGTGTCACAGACAAAAACTGCTTTGGGGTAGGCGGCTTCTAAAATAAGAGTGGCTGTAGATTTGGAGCCTCTCCTCTGGAGTTCCTGTTGGTAACAGGGAACAAGTTTGGTGCAGAACCTAGCTTTGAAACAGCAAGTGGGCCATCTCTGATTTAAAAGGCCTTACTTCTTTGAGTTTGGGCAAAATATCTGCCCTGCCCTTTCAAAGTTTATCCACTTTTTCAAACATCCAATTAGACTTATCCCTAGATGTCCTATTTATACTAGGACAGGGAGGAGGGGCTACAGTAAGTACAAGGAACTGTCCAGAAGGAACTGAACTATGACTGCTCCCCTCTTCTTTCCAGGCTGCAGACACTGGGATAGGGTGTGTGGGGGAAGCAACTTCACATCCAGCTGGGACTGGCCATTAAGCTCAGGAGTCTGATGCCAGCCTTTGCCATCCCTGAACCCAGTAGTTAAAAGGTGTTTACTGTCCATAGCTACAGTCTGACAGAAAGGTGAACATATGGTTAGACTAGGGACACAGAACCCTCAATATAGATGAGACTTCAACAACCCCAGGACATTTTCAAGATGAAAACCCGTAAGATCCCAAAGGGCAGGGACTTCTCCCAGGGTAGTGCAGAATTAGGATTAGAACTGTGGTGTCTGGTCCTGTTCCAGGCTCCTTCAGAACTCAGAAGGTAATGGCAGTGGGCAGGGGAAGCCAGCTATCAGGACTCCAGGGAGAGCATAGCAGGAGGACCCAAGGTGATCAGGAAGAGAGGCAGATTAAGATTGACAGGCTAGGCTCCTGCTGAGGAAAGTGAGTAGTGAGTCAGGTTGGCAGAGGTATGAGGAGCAGCCCTGTGGGTGGGGTGAGTCACAGCCCTGCCCAGCCCTACCCAGCCTAAGAGAGAGAGAGAGCCAGGAGAATCCAGACTGTTCAGGACATGGGTGACCCAAAGGGGGCCACCATTGTGAGAATGAAGATTGAGATTCCAGCCTTAGTTTTGGAGCAGACTCTTGATTGATGCAAGGCAGAGAAAGTTCCTAGGGAAGCCTTAGGTGAGGAGGGAGCAGGCAGGCTGAGCAGCAGGCAGGGCTGAACAGGTGTGTCTCTTTCCAACCAAACATAGTCATTCCGGGGCCCACAGGGCTTAGGGCTGGCTCCACCTCTGAGAATCACTGCAAGTGGCCAGAGGCAGGGAGGCCCTCAGGTTCTGAACTCTGCCCAGTCGCTGTGTTCAGCCCCAGAAACAGGCATAGGTTCACACATAGCTCTCTCCTCTTGGAGTCTCCTTAGGGATTCAAGCAGGCAGGGAGTCTACAAGTTTCAGACTCAACAGCATTTCAAAATAGCCTCCTAGGGCCCCAACATTCACCACTCATAGCAGGCTGCAGGGCTGATGGCCTCATCTATCAAAGCCAAGAGTTCCTCACTCCTCTCTCTCTCTCTCTCTCTCCCTAGCTTGGAGACAGGCGGGTGAAGATTATCACTGCCCCATCTATTCTCTTCTTATATAGAATCATACACCAGATAGGACTTGCATCCTTTTTGCATAGGCACTCTAGAGAGAGCATCTGGACCATGCCTTCCTCCTACCGTCCAGCTTACTTATATCAGAGGACAACCTGCCTCTTTCAGTTTGCTCCAAAGTATAAAGAAGAACCCACACCAGGTGAGACCAAGGACAAGAAGACAGTACTATATTCCAGAACCCCCAGCACCAATCAGGCCATAAGCTTTTCCTCGAAGTCTTCCATAAACATCCCTTCAGCCCTCGGGGGTGGGGAGGGGGCAAAAAAGCATAAATCTTAGGCCTGTGTGTTCTTAAGCTGCAGGTTAGGCGGCCTCCACACCCACCTCTGAAAAGGTCCACATCTGTCTCTTCCAAGCCCTGGACTTCCTGAGTGCGATCACCTCCCGTGGGTAGCAGTTGGTTTGTAGATCCAGTAGGAGGGTCAGGGTTGCTGGTTGCTGCTGCCAGACCTCTCCGAAGCCGCTCCAGACTCTCACCGGTCACCAACACGGACAACACTGGACAAGAGAGGAGGCCGCATCAGACCCTTCGCCTAGACCCGGCTCCACCATGCCACCGAGGTCCACGCCCGCCCTCCAGGGCGCCAGGGCCCCACCAAGTAGCCCGCCCCGAGTTGGGGGGGCGCCGCAGCGACCCCCCCACGTGTCCCCCACTCGGCGCCCACATCACCTCGGACCTTGGGAACATCAGCTCTTACCTGCGGCCAAAAAGAGCTTCAGCACCACCGACGGCAGCAGCTTCATGGTCCCGAGCCTGGAGGAGACGGAGAGGCAGCGATCACTTTGGAGGCGGCGGCTGCTGGACTCTTGCACCGGGGCCAGGCGGCGGAGGGCAGCGAGATTCCACCAGGCACCGTCCGCTGCCCGCCTCTGGGTGAGATTCTGCCAGGGAACCTTGAGGCCGCGGTGCGTCTGTCTGTTCACAGCCGGTCCGCGCGTCCACCCCAGCCCTTGAAGGTCCGTCAGGCCGACCAGCCGCGTGCCGCGTGCAGCTCCCGGGGCAGACTGAGCGCTCGCTCGCAGCGCGCGGCCGGGAATAAGGCTCCGGGTAAGGAGCTCCGGGAGCTCCGCCCCGCCCGGCACCGCCCCCTCCCCTCCCCCTCCCGCGCCGGGAAGCCCGCCCGACTGGAGGCGCCGACGGCGCTGCCCTGGACTAGGCGTCCCCGGCGGGAGGACCGGGATGTGCTCACATTTTTGGGACCAGGCCAGAGCAGCCGTGACCGGAGTGTGGGTGTAGGGCGAATGACCAGCAGGTGGCGAAGACCGGATCTTACCTTTCCTCCAACGCCTGTCACGGTGCAGCCTAGCGAAAGCTGATCTGACAGCTGTTCCTGTCCTGTGTCCCTGCATCTTTGACAAGTCCCCCGGTCCACACTAGGTCTCTGCACTCAAAAGATAGCAAGCAGTAGATAATAATTCGTTTATTGTTTAACCATTAGAAACATGAATGCCAGCTGGTCTCCCGAGGGCAAAGTGACCAGACACGAAGTTGCAATCATTTGATGCCAACCCAGCAAAGGAAGTTAGGAGTGGCTTCCACTGCTTTCTCCCAGGAGACCTAGTCTACTTTAGGATTTCTGAGCTATGCGATATGATTCCCAGGCTTTTGTAACCAGAAAGACACAGATTTTAGGATAAGCCTCATGCTTTTCCTTGGGTATCAAGACCAATCTCAAACATAAGCGCTCCTCTCAGAGGACCCAACTAGCTAATCCCGATGAGTATGTGCAACTCGTGCCAGATTGGTGTGTCTCTTCTAACTGGGGTATTTTTACGGGGAAGGGGGGTCGTTTGGAGTCAATGTCCTGACTCAAATAATGACTCCCTCAGTAAGTATTTGAGCTTCCAGGGACGTGCTGGGTAGGGAGTTTGACACAGGGCTGGGTTGGCATTCAGAGCCTTCAAATTGTGCCAGACAGAGCACTTGCCTGATTCAGCCATGTGTAGGGATAAAAACAGGCCTACTATTTATACACTGTCTATCCCACTCTCTTCACCCAACCCCCACTTTTGCAGGGGTCAATCTGGCTTCCCCCCTCTTAATTTTCCCGGCTACACTCCCAGGCCTAGGTTTCCACAGGGCACTGCCCTGTCTACAGACTTGGATTGCTACTTTCTGTGTGAACTTGGACAAGATAACTGATCTTACTTTTTAGGAGAAGGTTAATTTGTTTTTGTTTTATGTGTATGGGTGCTGCCTGCATGTATGTCTGTGTACTTGTCAGGTGCCCGCAGAGGTCAGAATAGGATGTCAGATCCCCTGGGACTGGAGTTACAGACGGTTGTGAGCACCTATGAGGAAGCAGAGGATTAAACCCAGGTCCTCTGGAGGAGCAGCAGTGCTCTTAACTGCTGAACCATGTCTCTAGCCCCTAAGATAATTGATTTTATTGGGTTTCTCCATATCTCAAATGGGAATAACAGTAGTAATACTAACAGTGCCTGCTGTGTAGAAGGCCTTTTGAGGTTGAATAAGGAAGCAAATATAAAGTAGGAAGTGCTGTGATGGGTATAAGCTCTCCATAAACGTGACCTGTTGTTGCTGTTGTTATCTCTAGACATCAACCTTAACTACTGCTTTTCCTTAGATGCCCTTTTCTCTCTTTCCTAGACACCTGCTCTGGCCAGGTGTCAGGATCCATGTGTAGTCAAATGGTCTCAGACGGAAGCTCACTTGTCACCTATTTGGCCAAAGGCCACCTTAGCATTCCTCTGGGTGCTCAGTATCAGGCCTAGGACCTCAGCAGTTCACACACCCCAGCCACACCTCATCTCCTCCAGCAGGTATTTGGTCTTAAAACCGAAGCCATCTAGGGGTCAGGGTTCTCCCCAGGTAAGGGCGGAGGGAGACACTTCCTGACACACGACCAAATCACTCCCCTTTCTCCCTCCCACCGTTCACACCCTGCTTTCCTTTCCTAGCCTGCTTCTTCCTTCCTATGCTAGGTCTTTCTGCCTCACTGCCACGTCAGCTCAGCCTTGTTGAGGCAACTCCAAGCTTTCATCACACCGGGAGCCTCACCCCATCCAGGTCTGTGTGTCAGGTTTTACAAGGAAGGGCCTGGAGTAAAAAAAGAGGAAAGACTTGAAATTGATTTGGGATAGTCACTTCCCTTTCCAGAACCTGAGAACCAAAAGACTAAGCAAAATAAAACAAAATTGCAGGTTGGGAATGTAACTCAGTTAGAGAGCTTGCCTAGCATGTGGAAAGCCCTGGGTTCCATCTTTAGCTCCTCAAAAAAAGATAATAAAGAAAAACCATCACCACCACCACCACCACCACCAACAACAACAACAACACCATCACTACCATCACCACCATCCCCACCAAGAACAATACCATCACTACCATCACCACCATCCCCACCATCACCACCAAGAACAACAACACCATCACTACCACCACCACCACCAACAACAACAACACCATCACTACCATCACCACCATCCCCACCAAGAACAATACCATCACTACCATCACCACCATCACCACCAAGAACAACATCACCATCACTACCATCACCACCACCACCACCACTAACAATAACAACAACAAAAACAAGCTAACCCCTGGGCATGTGATACACACTGTGATCCCAGCACCCAGAAGGTGGAAGGAAGAGGGTCAAAAGCTCAAGATTATTCTCATCTATGTATTGAATTTGAGTCCTATCTGGACTACATGAAGATAGGTCTCAAAAAGAAACAAAAAAATCTCCATCATAATTTATCCTGGGGTAGCCCCATTAGCAGACTTATTCCATAAACATTCATGGAACACTTTCAGATGCTAGGGAGTCAATGAGTGTTGAGGTAAGAGTTCAAATGACAAGCTAGAAGAAAGAGGATGTTCTCTGGTACCTGCACTCACACCTTAGATTTGATGATGGATTAACTCAGTCTTATCTGAAAAGGTGACAAGTAAACTGAGGCCTGGGTGAGAAAAAAAAAAGATTTGTGATCATTTGTGGCAGAGCATCCCAAGTCTCCTCAAATAGTGCAAAGGATGGATGCTGATGCATTCAGAGAGTGGCACAAAGACTAGACAGTGACAGTGGGACAAAGGCTAGCTAGGACAGAGAACAGACAACATAACTATGTCAGGGTAGACAGTGACTTTTGCTCCTCATCATTGTGAGAATCAGGTGAGATAGGAATGGGAAATCAGAGTTACAGAAATAACAGAAACAGAAATGAGATTGTTTCATATTTTCTGTTCCTCCTGCCTAGATCCCTCTACCTGCTCTGGTTGTCAAGAGCAAGGGACACAATCCTAAGCAGAGTTCCTTCCAATGGGCAAGTCTGCTTTCTTAAACTATCTATTGAGCATGAATGAACTGAGGATTCTCTGACTAGCCTTTGGCTACCAGTGAGTCAAAAGGGAGCTGATCGAGAGCAGAACCCATGGCATCCTGTTTCTCAGCTCAGGCTGGGTTCCCAGGCTGCTGGAAAGCAGGGTCCTCAGGACTCTGGGTGCTGCTGACTCCCTGCTAAAGCACTGAGTCCTTCATTTGAAAAGAACTCTTGCATGCCAGTGTGGAAGATCTGGGAGAAAAGTAGCTCTAAGAAACAAGGATAGTATTGGAGGGCATGGGGCTCTTGAAGAGGGACCACTCCTGAGCCTTTTCCCTCTGTGGCTGCTACATATACCTTGTAGGTGGGTTCCTCTAAACCTGGCTGTGCATCAGAATCACCAGGAAATATATTAAAGATTAAAAAAGTCCAGCCATATGTGGTGGTGAGCTCCTTCAATCCCAGCACTTGGGAGGCAGAGGGAGACAATCCTGAGTTTGAGGCCAGCCTGGTCTACAGAGAGAGTTCCAGGACAGTCGGGGCTACACAGTGAAACCCTGTCCTGAAAAACAAAACAAACAAACAAACAAGGGGTATGTAAAGCCAGCCATGGTGGGTACATGCCTATAACCTCAGCACTTGAGACCATGACAGAATACCAAGATTTCAAGACTAGCCTGGGCTACATGACACTGTCTCAAGCAAAGAAACAGAAACCTCTTGGAGTCAGAATCTCTGAGGCAGGGGCAGAGGAAATCTGAGAAACAAATTCTTGTGTTGGCTTACCTGATCTTCCCAATGTTAGATATGCTAGTCTCGTCACCCTTAATGTAAAGGGTTTGAGCTCCAAGGTCAGCCAGCTAGAATTGCTGTGCCTGGCCAGTTTGCAGCCTTCTCTTTCATTCGGGCTTCTGTCTTCAGCTTAACGGATATCTGAGCAAGTGGATGAAAAGACAGCAGCTTCCCCTCTGCCTCTGCAGACAATAGCATTATCAGCTCTACTGAGAGTCCTGGAGTGTAGTGATGGTAATCACTGCCTAACTGGGCTGAAAGGTGGGTTGGATGAGGGCAGCAGAGTAGCCAGCGAAAGGAATACACTCTTGGGAATCAGGCAATTGTGAGTTCAAATTTTGGTGCTGATTTTTGTGGGGTAGTTTTGTTTTTGTTTTTTGCTTGTTTTTTTTTCCAGCTTTAATTTACATTTATTTTACTTGTTAGTTGTGAAACGCTCGTTGAAGTCATTTCTCTCCTTCCACCATGTGGGTTCCAGACATCAAACTCAGGCCATTAGGCTTGGCGACAAATGTCCTCACCTGCTGAGCCACCCCTCCGACCCCTTTGTTCAGCTTTGTAACCTGTAGCAAGTTATTCAGTGTCTTCTTCTTTTTTTTTTTTTCGAGACAGGGTTTCTCTGAATATCTCTGGCTGTCCTGGACTCGCTTTGTAGACCAGGCTGGCCTCGAACTCACAAAGATCCGCCTGCCTCTGCCTCCCAAGTGCTGGGATTAAAGGCGTGCGCCACCACCGCCCGGCTATTCAGTGTCTTCTTATATGCAGTTTGTACATCTGAAACTGAGGGCAATGATAGTGACTATCGTAGAGGTTTTGTGGTGAATAAATCAAATCACGTACATAGAATAGAATATGATGCTTGGCATACAGTAGATGGTTAATTGCAGTTGTTACTATGAACAAATTCAATCCCTCCCTGTCTTCCTCTTTTTTCCTTTCCAAGTAAGGATTTGATATATATCCATGCCCTCAACACACACTGTCCCTTGGCTTGCTTCAAGCCCTAGACTCCTCATTTGAAAATGAGGGGTTAAAACAATTGTGCTATGTCTATGATGAGGGATCCATCATGCTTTTTTAAATTTTTCTTGTTGTGCTGCTATCAAAAGGTTTGCTGAGACAGTTCTGTGACAATCTAGAGTAGCTAATCTGAAAATACTGCCTTATCCTGGGCCAGCCTTCCTCTGAGATGGAGTACCAGAGATTCCCATGTGTAGCAATGAAGTAGTATAGTATATCTAGAAGTTTGGAAACCTCAACCCAAGAACAGCAATTCTGGTTCAGAGTTCATTCAAAAGTGTGTGGGCAGAGGATTTAGAAGCACATCGTATGCAGCTTCAGAGCTCTGTTGGGTTGGGGAGAGTGATGACAGAGAGCTCCTCTACTAGGGGATGCTTTGCAACCAAGAGGCCAGGGTCACCCAGACTCACAAGGTCAGCATGAAGGGTCCCTGTTCCCTGGCTCTGGCTGCTTTCTCCTATCCTATCTGAGTCAGCTGACCAAGCAATTTTAGAATCTTTAGGATTTTTGAATGCTGAATTCTGTTCTGTCTTTGGGGTTCCCTGCACCTCTCTGTATGCTGGCCTGAGACATTTGGTAATGAAGACTCCATGCACACTGGGGCATGGACATGCTCTGACATCTCAATGGGCTGGGATTTGAATAGGATAAAGAACAGGAATGGATAGGAATGGATGCGGTAGGGAGACGCTTTGGTAGAAACATCCAGAAATCCATGACACCCAGCCAGGAAAGGACATTTATAATGTTCCCAATTCCCTCCCCTTCGTTTCTATTTCCAACTGCTGTTCTGTGACTTTATCTGTCAGCCATTCCCTAACACAGATGGCTTTCTGCTAGCAGGAAGGGAGCAAAGGATTCCTCCTTACTCAAATAACCCACCTTCCTCTTCAAGCCTCACATAGCTCACATAGAAAAAAAATGAGGGGTTCAAACAACTATGCCACGTCCAGGCTTTGGCCACAGAGGTCCATCATGTGCTGTTTTCCGTCATGGTGCTTTCAAGGGCTTGCTGAGACAATCTCTGGACTATGTACAGTGGCCAATCTGCAGGCACGATAGCTTTCATCGATGACTCAGCCTCTTTGCTTGTAAGTGGTGAGGATAAGAATCTACTTACAGTGTTCTTGGGACAATTGAAGGAGATACTCCCTGAAGTGCTTAGGAAAGTGTAGGGCTCCGTGTGAAGAAGTCAGTACTCTTGTTAATTTTTCCAATGCTTAACCTTGGAATACAGTCACACCATACCCTGTGCTGGAAATGTGCATACTCAGCTCCCTATTGGTATGCAGTTATAGGGCAGCAATTTAACAGTTTAACAACCATTTACAGTGAGGACTGGTCTGAGACAATGGTTTAGGAAGGAAGGGATGCTGTCCCCTACAGGACACTGTAGGAATTTGAGGGAGAAGTTTTTTGTTATCAGGGAATTTTTAACGAGTCTAAGAAAAAAGGGGGTTAGGTCTACATAGCCAAGGATTGTGCCTAGCCAGGCGTGATGGTGCACATCTGTGCTGTAATTCCAGCACATGGAAAGAGGAGACAAACAGATCTCTGTTGAATTCAAAGCCACCCTGGTCTACACAGTGAATTTCAGCCCAGGTAAGAGTACATAATGAGACCCTGTCTAAACAAAAAAAAAACAAAAAACAAAAAATGAGAGACTGCAACCCTAAATGGGATGTCTAGAGCATATTCCTCCCTCAAGGCTCAGGGACCTGTGCAGAAGAGGGGGCAGAAAGATTTGTGAGAGCCAGAGGTGATACATGAATTCAAGGCAACAATGTTTTCCAGACAGAGCAGGACAGATACATATATGAACTCAGTAATTGGTTAGCACACATAAAGCTGGACAAAATCCCAGCACAGAGGAGAGGAGGTGGACACTAAGTAATGCCGCTAGCTGAGGAGCTATTGGTGTGTGACTAGTTAAGGGAAAGCCAGTTTTATTTAATGCTGCGACACCTGGCATATTCAAGGCAGACCCGATGCTCAGAGTAATCAGTCAACAAAAATAGACTTGATAAGTTAAAAAAGTGGGGGGGAGAACAAGAAGTTGGGTAGATAGGGAGGTCAGGGAGGATCTGGGAGGAGTTGGGGGAATGGGGGAAAGGAAGTAAATGTGATCAAAATACATTGTATGAAATTCTCAAAAAAAAAAAAAAGAAATTCTCAAAGAATTAATTAAAAAATTACCAAAAAAAAAAAAAACCCAAAACGAAAAGGAGGGGTTGGAGAGATGGCTCAGCAGTTAAGAGCATTGGCTGCTCTTCCAGAGGACCCAGGTTCAATTCCCAGAACTCTCATGGCAGTTCACAACTGTCTGTAACTCCAGTATCAGGGGATCTGATATTGTCTTCAAGGGCATTGCATGAACATAGTGGACTTAACCTACATGCAGGCAAAACACCCATACAAAAAAAACCAAAATAAAATCTGAAAATAAATAAAATAGAAAACAAACAAATTGCTGTGCATTTCCTTCATCTTTTGAGCTTCCTGCTGGATTCTTCCTGGCTGAAAACCTGACTGCTTGATCTTATATCCAGTTCCAATTTATGCAAAATGTAAAGAGAGGTTTTCCTTCAACTTTTCCAGGAAGGAAATTAGAATGAAATGTTCATCTGCATGTCAGTATTTATAGCTGTCAAATACTTGCTAAGCCTGTGTAGATGGATGTGTAGATGTCATTTCTAGGATAGTCTTGACTGAGGACTTCCATATTGGGATGGTTTTGTTTTGAAATGGGGGTTGTCTTACTGCTATGTCCAGGCTGACCTTGAACTCCAGGGCTCCAGCATTTCTTCAGCCTCTACCTCTGGGTAGGTGGAGCTAGAGGTGCTCCATTGTGCCTACCTCCAGGAATTGATTTTGTTTTAAGACTAAGTGTGCAGGTAGGGTATTATGTTTTAAATACCCAGGTAGGGTATTTCATTTCAGTATAGTAAAAAGAGTGCTAACAGCAGGTATTATAAAAATGAAGTATGAAAATATTTTTTTGTTTTTTTTGTATTTTGAAACAGAGTTTCTTTGTATAGTCTTGGCTGTCTTGGAATTAGCTCTATAGACCAGTCTGGCCTCAAACTCACAGAGACCAGCTTGCCTCTTCCTCCCTAATGCTGAGATTAAGGACATAGGTCATCATCACCTGACTTTTCTTGAGACAGGATCTCAAGGATCATAAGCTGGCCTCCAAGGATGATTCTGAAGTTCTAACCCTCCTGCTTACATCTCCCAAGTGCTGGGAGTGCAAGCATGCACCACCACACCCAGTTTATTCAGCGGGAAGGATTGAACACAAGGCTTCACACATGCTAGGAAAATATTCTACCAACTGAAATACATCCCTGTTCCAGATTTTGAAGGAGTTGAAAACTACTGACATAAAAGACATGCATGAGGATCAGTGAGATGCTCGATGGGTAGGGATGCTCGCCACCAAGCCTGACAAGCTGAGTCTAATCCCTGGGTCTCACAAGTAGGAGAGAACTGAATTCTGATAGCTTCCCTCCAACCTCCATTCACACACGAGTGGAACACACACACACACACACACACACACACACACACACACACACGCCAAAGAGCTGCTCTCTTGTATCCTTTGTGGTTTTTTTCCTTTATTTTCTCTCTTTATTATTTATTCATGTGCATTGGTGTTTTGCCTTCATGTGTGTCTCGTGAGGTTGTTGGATCCTGGAACTGGAGTTACAGATAGTTGTGAGCTGCCATGTGGTTGCTGGGAACTGAACCCAGATCCTTTAGAAGAGCAGCCAGTGCTCTTAATCACTGAGCCATCTCTCTAGCCCTTCTTGTACCCTTTGTAAAAGCTCTCTAAATATGATTAGTGATGAAGTGTCTGGACAAATTCTTGCAGTGTAGGTTTGGCTGTCTTGAATATTTGGTATTGACAATTTCTGACTTTTTCCTGCGTGTGTTTCTTATTATTTGGTTTGTTGTTTGGTTGGGTTTTTTGTTTTTGTTTTTGGATTTTTTTCCCCCCAAGACAGAGCTTCTCTGTGTAGCCCTGGCTATCCTGGAACTCACTCTGTAGACCAAGCTGGCTTTGAACTCACAGAGATCCACCTGCCTCTGCCTCCTGAGTGCTGGAGTATATGCCACCACTGCCTGGCTATTTGGTTGTTTTTTTGGTACAAGGTCTCACTGCGTAGCCCTGGCTGTCCTGGAACTCTCTTACGTAGAACAGGCTGGTCTCAAACTCACAGAGACTCACCTGCCTCTGCCCCTCACGTGCTGGTTTAGATGGGTGTGCCACCATGCCAGGCTCTATTTTGTTCAGCAAAGATAAATCTCTTTACCCCTTAGTAGAATGTCACCTGGGTGGTGGGGGAGGGGTACACCCACTCCTGTGACAGCCTCCCATGTCTTCCACCAAGGACACCCAAGAAGTCTGTGGCAGCACCAGGATGAGAAGCAGGTCTCTGAACTCCAGGGCTGTTCCCACACACAGCATGCCTTCTCCAGCCTGTCTAGGAGACCAAAGGCTGCCCTGAGTTCCTGGGCAGCTCCTTCACTGATCTGCCCAGCTCTGAGCAACCAGGCTCAGAGGTTGAAACGAGGTCTGAGGAGCAGTTATGGTGGTCCCAGCGGTTATGAGGAACTCTTGGAATAGGGCCACAGAGACAGGCAAGGACAGACCATACAGACTTCGGCAGAAGTTATGGTGGAGAGTGTGTATGTGTGTTTGGGATTGTTCACACCAAACTCATGACTCTATCCCTTCAAGCTTTCTTGAGTCACTTGTCCCCTAAGGTTGGGGACATTCTTGAAGGAACGGTCACAGGGGTTCCCCTGCCTTTTCAGCAACTAGACAGTTTCTCCTCTCTGGGGACTGAAACCAACTCTCCCCTCTGCATAGATGATATAATGACTCCTTCCGCTGCCTTGCACCAACATCCTGTACCAGAGAAGTTTGGAGGACAGGGTCACCTGAAGCCCATTTTCAATGAGGGGTTGAATTCTCATTCAGACAAACCTAATTGTCCTTTACCTCCCTGTCCTTAGATGCTCCTTCACATGCCAGACTGTGTTGGGCCAGGACTAGGCCAATATTCAAATACTCCTCCCTGCCATCTTGCCATTTCCGAGGGCTGGCAGAAAAACAAAAACATAACCGCTTGGCCTTAGGGAGCAGCTCCAGCGACTCAGGCCGTGGGGAGCAGCGTCCTCGTGTGGCTGACAGAAGAAGCGCGGCTCTTGGCCCAACCCCTTCCTTTCTATGCGTTCATCGAACAAGAATTTACTGAGAGTCATTACAAGTCCAGCTGCTCCAGGCTCAGGGGCCAAGTCAAATAAGATACCGCTTAATGGGCTGTATAGCTATGTGTGTGTGTGTGTGTGTGTGTGTGTGTGTGCAGTGAAGCAGGCAATAAACCACAAACAAACAATAAATAAGGTTACTAATAGTGATAACTGCTAGGTAAGAAAACAAAACAGAAATGTCATAGAATGACCCCAGAGGGAAGGCTCCTAGAGTAAATCACATTTGAGATGAGACCAAGGTGCAAAGATCCAGACATGGGAGGACCCAGGGAGAAAGTGTTTCTTGCAGAAAGCAGAGTCCCTTAGGCAGGAACAGCCCTTTCATTACATGAAAAGGGATCTGGGTAGGAGGTTAGAAAGAAGGCAGCAAAGGAAGAGTGGGTGGAGTTATGTCCAGGAGGGTCACTTGGTGCTGTCACCAGTAGCAAGAGACGCAAGTCTGTGTTGCCAGCTAGGGAACCTACTAGTGTTCCTCTTAGATAGTCAGGTCCTGTGTTCAGGGAGAGTAAGTGCTGATATCTTCCTTTTTCTTACCCATGGAATTTTGTCTTGGAGGAGGAGCCGTTTTGTAGGCTTGCAGTTGGAGAAGGGAGTGCCCTTACTTGTATGTAAGTTAGAAGGGGGTTGGACTCAAGGCATAGCTCATTAATGTGTGTGTTTATATGAGTGTTTTGCCTACATATATGTCTGTCCATAATCTGTGTGCCTTGTGCCTGAGAAGACCAGAGGAAAGAATGTCATATTCCCTAGAACTGGAGTTACAGACTGATATGAGCTGCCATGTGGATGCTGGGAATCGAACCTGGGTCCTCTGGAAGAGCAGCAAATGTTTTTAACCATTGAGCCATCTCTCCAGCCCTAAAAAGATTGTTAAAAAAAACCTTAGCTAGGGGTAGTGGCACATGCTTTAGCCCAGCAGTCAGGAGGCAGAGGCAGGTAGATCTCTGAGAGTTTGAGAGTAACCTGGTTTCTGTAATAAATTCCAGGCTAGTCAGGGATACATAGTGAGACCTTGTCTCAAAAACAAGCAAAATCCTTATGCATGCTGTATGGAAGATGGACTTTAGGAATGGAGGAAGTGCCAAAGCCAGAGAGATTATTGCAAAAGGCTATTGGGCTACTGAAACAGTCCAGGTGAAAAATGATAGGGCTTGAACCAGAATAGTAATGCTGGAGCGGGGGATGTGGTTGGTTTCTCGGTATGCTTGGAAGGTAGAATCAGTAGGATTTGATAAAGGACCACATTCTTTTTTTGTTCTTTTGACTCCAGGAAAACACACACACTCACACACACTCACTCACTCACACACACACTCACTCACTCACACACACTCTCACACTCACTCACTCACTCACACACACACTCACTCACTCACACACACTCACACACACTCACTCACACACACTCTCACACTCACTCACTCACTCACACACACTCACACACACTCACTCACTCACACACACACTCACACACACTCACTCACTCACACACACTCTCACACTCACTCACACACACTCTCACACTCACTCACTCACACACTCTCACACTCACTCACACACACTCTCACACACTCACTCACTCACACACTCTCACACTCACTCACACACACTCTCACACAC
>CAJQZJ010006348.1:745092-770974 GCA_907164525.1 Lophiomys imhausi | reverse complement strand
CTCACTCACACACTCTCACACTCACTCACACACACTCTCACACACTCTCTCACTCACACACTCTCACACTCACACACACTCACACACTCACTCACACACACTCACACACACTCTCACACACTCACTCACACACACTCTCACACACTCACTCACTCACTCACACACACTCACACACTCACTCACTCACACACACACTCACACCTCTATCACCAGCAGTGAGGGTCTGAGTTAAAGGAACACATAGCTAAGTTGCAGTTTTCAGACACTGCACAGAAGAATTTAAGATATACGTACGGTGTTTTCCATGACCTGTCTCCACTTTCCAAAATTAGCCCATTTAACAGGTCAGGCCTCTACCTTCTGTCTACCTTGCCCTGCCTAGCTTCCACAAGCCTAGTTATTTATTAGTTCTTTGTCCAAATGTGTGTCTGTGGCCCTTAGGCTATATTGTTGACACCCAAACAGTCCTGGCTTTGTGGTGTTAATATTTGATACAGGACAGCCAGGAGAAACAGAATCTGGTGTGGGTATCAGTTACTCCTGCATATTTACACAAAACATAGTGAGCTCAGAACTGATACACATACACAAGTTGGGCACTTCTGACAGGTATGGGAAAGGCTAGATTAGTTTTACAAACAGGGCAGCAGGGGTCAGAGACCAAGTAGAGGAGGGAGATGACTAGTATTTTCTGGAGCCAACAGGCTTTGCTTTGTTTGTGCTGTGCTGTGGTGATGGATATAAATATACCAGCCAGAGGACCCCTAGGTCTGCACAGCTCCCAAGATTCTGTGCAAGTCTCTCCAAGATGAAGCTGCCAGGTCAAGAGGAGTTTGAAGGTTCTGGTGCTCGTGAACATGTTTTTGTAGAAGAACTGGACTGTGGCCTTGGCCCTGGCCCTAGCCTCGATGGTCCCTCAGACACAGACAATGGGGAACCAGAGGTATCCAAGGACCCTCTGCTCTTCATTCAACTAAATGAGCTGCTGGGCTGGCCCCAGGCACTGGAATGGAGAGAGACAGGCAGGTGAGTGGGAGCTGGCTAATTCTACAGCATCCTTCCTACCTCAAACTAGGATTTTTCCTTTCTGTTCTCTCCATGAGACTCTGCTTCCCCTGAAATATGATTTTGAGCTCTCTGAGACCCAATGAGGTGTGACTGCTCAGGGAGGGAGATATTCTGTACAACTGGTCAAAAGCAGGCCCACTGACCTACCCACGTCCTAGACATGGAGAGATTCTCCCAGTAACCCTGTCTATCTCTTCATCACTCTCCCAGTAACCCCGTCTATCTCTTCATCACAGGTGGTTGCTGTTTGAGGAAAAGCTAGAAGTAGGCGCAGGTCGGTGGAGTGCCCCCCATGTGCCCACCCTAGCACTACACAGCCTCCAGAAGCTTCGAAGCCTGTTGGCTGAGGGCATTGTATTGCTGGACTGTCAAGCTCAGAATCTCCTGGAGCTTGTGGGTAGGCTGGGGAAGACATTCCATTTCCTGGGAATTTCTCCAAAACTCTTAGAATCTTCCAGAGCCTATCCCACCTCTATCCTACCCCAGGCATTGCCTATTTCTTTGTTTGTTTGTTTGTTTTGGAGACAGGGTTTGTCTGTGTAACAGCTCTGGCTGACCTGGAACTTGCTTTGTAGACCAGGCTGGTCTCAAACTCACAGAGATCCGCCCGCCTCTGCCTCCCAAGCACTGGGATTAAAGGCATGCGCCACCACGCCTGGTACAGGGATTGCCCGTTTCTGTCACACAGATAGTATTGGTAAAACAGCTGGGTACGGTGACACATGTGTGTGATCTCAGCACTTGGCAGGCAGAGGCAGGAGGACCACTGAAAATTGGACAGCCAGGTTTCTGTAGTGAGACCTTGTCTCAAAACAACAGAGAGGGGGAGTTCAGTGGCCCTTGCATTTCCTGAGACACATAGAAGGAGAAGTGGGGAAAGGAGACAGAGGAAGGACAGAGGGCTCTTAGGAGGAGGTTTGAACTTCACATCTGTTCTCCAGAGCAGGTGATCAGTGGGGAGTCACTGAGCCCAGAACTGAGAGGACAGCTTCAGGCCTTGCTTCTGCAGAGACCCCAGCACCACATCCAGACAACAGGCATCAGGCCCTGCAGAGGTGAGAGATTCCTCTCTGAGCCTAGAATCAAGACTCTGGAATAGGAGGATCCCAGGTTTTATCTATGTTTTTTTGAGCCAGGAACAGCCTAGCCTTGGCTCAATCTTCAGGCCACAATTCCTGGGCCAGTACCTGGCGGTAATGGTGAAGGCAGAAGAGTGGGAGTGCCAGGGGAACAGCAGCCAGGGCTCTCCAAAGGGATGTGCTTGGCAGGCACTGTGCCAGGAGCTTTATATGCAGTGTCTTCTCATTAATCTTCAGTTGCTCTGGAGGGTTGTATCACAGCTATGTGCTGGTCAGGAAGCCCTGGTGGCCTGCCCCCTAAAACTTGTACTCTTAACCACTAACGTATTCCCGGTTTTGCAGGGTCTAACGCTTTCATAAATGCTTCTCGCGGTGAGGACACCCCCCTGAAGGTTTGTGACTGTTCTTCGGGCAAGGCTGGGAGGAAGATTGGAAATTAACAGAGACCCACCCTCCACCAGGCTCCTCAGTTGTTGAGTTTCTGCCAACATCCCCCTCCCTAAATAACCTTTCATACTCTGCCATCAGCACCAGAACCCCTTGAGACGGAAGCTGCCTCCAGGAGCCGAGGCAGCAGCAGTGTTGGCAGGAGAGCTGGGCCTCCTGGCACAGCCACTAGGAGCTTTCGTAAGACTGCGGAATCCCGTGGTGCTGGAGCCTCTTACAGAGGTGCTCCTGCCCAGCAGGTGAGGTGATTGAGTAGGAGAGCTCTTGCCCAGAAGGGCCTTTACTGAGGAGGGTGGGGTCTTTGGTTGTAGTTCCGTAAGAGTGTCTAGGAAATGCTCCACAGGGACTGTTCTGGTGTGTACTTGAGCAGGTAGGGAGGTCAGAGCTAAGCATCAGTCAGAGGCTACTCTTATCAGTAGGAGTGGTGCCCTGCGAGAAAGCATTCTGGAGGCCCCATTCCTTCTTCAGGTTTTTCTGTCTCCTCTTGGGTCCTCCCACCCTGGGAAGGAGCTACCATGAGATGGGCCGGGCAGCAGCTGTCCTCCTCAGTGACATGGTGAGTGGGGCAGGTGTTCCTCTGTGTGCATACATGTGTGCATGTGTATGTGATCAGGAACAACAGTGAGGCAGAGTGTGGCTTTGTGTTTGCAACATGGGGGCTGAAGTTTTCATGGCTACCTACGTAGCTGCATTATTGGCCCAAGGTAGACACACAATAGGCACAGAATGAATGAATGAACGAGTGAATGTATTTGTGAGTGAATCATGAATTTGTCTGTTTGTAGCCCGTGTGAACGTGGTCTTGAGAAATGACAAATGAAAACACATATAAGAGTCCAAACATGTGGGGCTGGAGAGGTGGCTCAGTGGTTAAGAGCACTGGCTGGTCTTCCAAAGGACCCAGGTTCAAATCCCAGCACCCACATGGCAGTTCACAGCTGTCTAATTGCGGGGCATGGTGGTGCATGTCTTTAATCCCAGCACTTGGAAGGCAGAGGCAGGTGGATCTCTGTGAGTTCAAGGCCAGCCTGGTAAACAAACTGAGTCCAGAACAGCCAAGGACACACAGAGAAACCCTGTCTCAAAAAAACAAAACAAAAGAAAAAGAGTCCAAATATGCAGGGCTCAGTGATTAAGAGCACTGATTGCTCTTCATGAGGATATGGGTTCAATTCCCAGCACCCACATGACTGCTCACCACTGTCTGTAACTCCAGTTCTAAGGGATCCGACACCCTTACACAGACATACATGCAGTCAAAACACCAATGTACATAAAATAAAAATAAATTATTAAAAAAGAGTCCAGATATGCATTTACAGTCTATTCTGTGGCCTCAAATGCAGCAATTCCAGTGGTCAGTTCGTCGGGCAAGCAATCTTCATGACCTTCTGGCAGCCCTGGATACCTTCCTACAGGAGGTGACAGCTCTACCCCCAGGTCGGTGGGACCGGACAGCCCGGATTCCCCCACCCAAACGCCTACCCTCTCAGCACAAAAGGTACCTGGGGTCATAATTCCACACAATTTTCCCCCTTTATTATGGATCTACCACGCTCCCCAGCTAAGCTTGGCATTCACACGGTGGGATTGTGATCTGGATCTAACTTCTATCAGACAGTTTGAAGGCACACTTGGCAGTAGCCTCCGGAGGGGAGGTGTGTGGGGGAGGGGGGGCGTCACGTACTCTAGAGTCAAGTCTCAGGTTGGCTGGAGATATCAGCCCATCTAAGGTTCCCATTCTGCCCAGACTCCTCTCGGAACTACAGGAGGTCACTGGCCTCTCTCACCAGAGTGAGGCCCTGGCAGAGGACAAGCACCACCACGGGTCGCACGCAGCCAGCCCAGAATTACAAAAGACCGGCAGGTGAGGGGAGCAGGGTGGGAATAAGGTTTGGGACCCTGAGGAAGAGTCACAGGAACATCAGAATGTACAGGCAATGTGGGAGAGGTGCTCCTGGATACAAAGAAAAGCAGGATGCAGGCGTGGGGTGTGGAATCCTGGATAGCTGAGGACCCACGGGCGGGAGGCTGTTTGGGGGTCTTATTCAGGACGTGCGCCGGAAGGCATGCTGGTACCCCAGCGATTTCTTGGACGCCCTACACCCCCAGTGTTTCTCAGCTGTGCTCTACATTTACCTGGCCACAGTCACGAACGCCATCACTTTTGGGGGTCTGCTGGGAGATGCCACTGAAGGTGCTCAGGTGTGTGGGTTTGTACAACAGGGTTGGCATAAACTTTAGTGTCCCACTGGCCTGACCTCTTGGGACTGTAGGTGGGACTGACGTTTGGGCTCCTGTGTCCGGCTGCCAGGGTCCTGTGGTGAGCTCTGTCTATTTCCAGGGAGTGCTGGAGAGTTTCCTGGGCACAGCAGTGGCTGGAGCTGCCTTTTGCCTAATGGCAGGCCAGCCCCTCACCATCCTTAGCAGCACTGGGCCAGTACTGGTATTTGAGCGCCTACTCTTTTCTTTCAGCAGGTAGGAAACCTCTGTCACCTCACCAGTCCATTGGTGGGCACATCCTCAATTGGTCCTAGCTGGGTGAAGAGGAGAGGGAGGGGTTGTCACTGGCTTGAGGGGCACCCGACCTGGGTTAGGTGGGGAGCAGACAGCCCTGACTTTCATTCCCACAGAGATTACAACCTGGACTACCTGCCCTTCCGCCTGTGGGTAGGCATCTGGGTGGCCACACTTTGCCTGGCACTGGTGGCCACAGAGGCCAGCTTGCTGGTGCGTTACTTCACCCGATTCACGGAGGAAGGGTTCTGTGCTCTCATCAGTCTCATCTTCATTTATGATGCCGTGGGGAAAATGCTGAACTTGATCCGTGCATATCCAATCCAAAGGCCAGGGTCTCCTGCTTATGGTTGCTTCTGTCTATACCCAGGTCCAGGAGGTAGGTGAGGGAAACTGGCACCTGGGTCTGGTGAGGAAAAGGTGGGAAGTGGACTAAGTCCAGGGGCATGTTGAGTGCTTATTCAATAGCCAGCAGTCCCCCTTCTGGTTCTGGATCAGTTACAAAATAAATCTACAGAGATTCCAGTATTGTCTTTATTTTTGACAGCCCCGACAGAAGAGTATGGGTTAATGGGTTTCCTAAGAGTGGAGCCAAAATTAGACTTATCCAACCAAGGATAGGAACATTGGATGGGGGGCTGTGTTGCAGCAGAAGAGCAGAGCTAAATACAACAACCAGGCAGCTTGCTCTAGAGAAAAGGAAGAAGGAAGGACAGGACCAGTCATGCCTGGTTTCATTTCCTAAATTCACCAATCAAGCAAATCATATCTGTGTGGATAGGTTTGTGTTACATCTGCATAGATCCCTCCACATGGAAGGTAGCACTAGGAACAAGGGAAATTGTTCTTTGCTGGGAGGTAGTGGTCCTCCGTGAGACGGTCTCAAGTAGTGTAGTATGGTCTCCATATATAACCAAAGATGACTCTGAACTTCTGATCCTCCTTCCTCCATCTCCAACTGCTGGGATTATAAGCACAAGTCACCAAGTACCTAGCTAAAAAAAAAAAAAAAAAAAACCCTGCATCTTTTCTAATGTGTGCCCAATTCTACTAGTTCTGAATGAGACCAATTCTTGCTCTGGTAAACACAGATTTCTGAGCTCACGCAGATGGTCACTGTTTGATGCTCAGTTTTGTACTCAACACCAGAGACACAGATGGGTAGAGAATCTGAGGGTGTGAGTGTACAGAGTAACAACTTGAGAACACACTTAAGTGCAACAGAATCAGAAGAATGATCAGAATTAAGAACTTCCTAGTTAGGTGGAAGAATGAGTTACAATCCCATGGAGAAAGTTTCTCAAGGAAGGTAGGCTTACACCTGATTTCTCTGCTTCCCAGGAAATGCATCTGAGTGGACAACTACAAAGCTCAAACACACAGATGATGAAAGTGTGGTGAGAGTCTACTCCTAAAAAGGCCGAAGAAAGAGCAGAGTTAGTGGTCTGCGGTTCTTCCCACCCATAGAGGAAAGAAAGCTTCATGGGCTGGAGAAATGGCTCAGTGATTAAGAGCACTGGTTGCTCTTCCAAAAGGACCTGGGTTCAAATCCCAGAACTCACATGGCAGTTCACAGCTGTATGTAGTTGCCGGGCATAGTTGTGCACACCTTTAATCCCAGCGCTTGGGAGGCAGAGGCAGGTGATCTCTGTGAGTTCAAGGCCAGCCTGGTCTACAGAGTGAGTCCAGAACAGCCAGGACTACACAGAGAAACTCTGTCTCAAAAAACAAACAAAAAAAGCAACCTTCAATGGCTACTTTTATATAATGTATGGCCCATCCTGAGTTCCTGATGTCTCTGCAGGTTCCCCTTCCTTTGAGGTGGGTCCAAGAGAGTGGGACACTTCCTCTGTTGCCCATTGTCCAACACCTGACCACTCCTCTATTCAGCACCTAGGCCTGGTCAATGCATCCTTGTTGCCTCCACCTGAGTGTATCCAGCAAGGAGGCTACCTTCGTGGTCCCAGTTGTCATACAGTGCCAGACGTTGCCTTCTTCTCCCTTCTCCTCTTCTTTACTTCTTTTCTTTGTGCCATTGCCCTCAAGCATGTAAAGAACAGCCGCCTCTTCCCCTCTGTGGTAAGTGCTATTTTTCTTTCTGTGTGAAAGGTCTGGTTTGGGCCTTGGGTCCTGTCTGCAAATGGGAAAGGTTAAAATGAAATGGGATGGCAGGACCAGACTAAACCATCCACTATATGGCCAGGTACGCAAAGTGTTCAGCGACTTTTCCTCAGTCCTGGCCATCCTTCTGGGCTGTGGCCTTGACGCCTTTCTGGGCCTAGCCACACCGAAGCTCTTGGTGCCCACAGAATTCAAGGTGAGAGCTGGACAGAATGAGGAGGGGAGAAGAAAGGGGATAGTGAGGCCAGAAATTTTGGAAGAATAAAATGCATAAATTCTATACTTCTTTTCCCCTGAGCTTCTTCCTTCACTCATGATAGAGACCATAAGAATAAAGTCCTCACAGAGTTGCTGAGTGATAAAATGAGATGTTTCAACAGACACATAGTGAATGAAGAATGTTGTATACAATAGCTATTATTATAGGGCAGGTGTTGGAGGATAGGCTCTAGGTAGCAGGCCTTGGGTTTGAATTCCATTTCTGCCTCTTCATAGCTTGCTCTAGGCATCTACTTTTTTTTTTCTTTTTCTTTTTTTAATTTTATTTCTTCAAGTTACATCTCAATCACAATCCTCTCCCTACGACCGACCCCCTCTGGTCCCACCCTCACACCCTCTTCCCCTTCAACCCCCATCCACTTCCTTTTTTTTTTAAGTTTAGGCTATATCTCCCCTCCCCCACCAGCTCCCCCTTTTCAATCCAACAAATGGCTCTTTCTCTTATAACAACAGATACAATACAAAACCACAGAAATAGAGCCGGGAGTGGTGGCGCACGCCTTTAATCCCAGCGCTTGGGAGGCAGAGGCACGAGGATCACTGTGAAAAACAACAGAAATAATTAGGACACAATTATGAGAATTATAAGGCTTAGCATACATTCCCAATGTCCAGTCCATACATATTTGGCAGCTGACTTTAACATTCTACTATTTAACCATCTCCATGAGTTTAAAGTTCTATATCCAACTCAGCTTCCACCATAATATGTGTCACAATTTAAAAAACATCTTCTTAGATCCAGAACACCCTTTAATTCCTAAACAACTCAAAATTTAACTGTCAGAGAAATGGGACCAGAAGGCTGAAGATTGATGCTGTAATGTGTGGGGAGAAATTGGGAACTGTCCAGGGAGCCCCTGGTATGTCATTTCTTAGTTTTGGAAGCTGCTGGCCCTGCACTTCCTGTATAATCAGATATATTTATCCCTCTCAGGTCTCTGATGTGGTTGAAGACTAGATAGCTAGAGTCTCACAGTTAAATTTTGAGTTTTTTTGTTTGTTTGTTTGTTTGTTTTCTTTTTGGTTTTTCGAGACAGGGTTTCTCTGTTTAACAGCTCTGGCGGTCCTGGACTCGCTTTGTAGACCAGGCTGGCCTCGAACTTGCAAAGATCCGCCTGCCTCTGCCTCCCAAGTGCTGGGATTAAAGGCGTGCGCCACCACCGCCCCGCTAAATTTTGAGTTGTGTAGGCATCTATTTTTTAAAAGAATCTCATGTAGTTCAGATTGATCTCAAACTCCCTACATAGTTGAGTCTGGCTTTGAACTCATGATCTTCCTGCTTTGACACCCCTCCCCTCCTCTCCATCCATGTGCTATGATTACAGACATTCATCACCTACCTATCCTGAGAATTTTTCTTAGTCTATTAAATGGAATAATTGATAGCAGTTCTCCCATAGGTTGTCTTTGGGTTTACATATCATAGTGTAAATAGTTTCTACAGTGCTTGGCATATACCATACACTCAGTAAATGCTGCTGTTATGGTTTCTCCTTGTCACTGGTGCTACCCACTTCCATACACTTACTTTCTTTACATCCCATGTCAACTTGGATTCAGTAGAACTGGAGCTCCTTCTGTACGGCATGACAGTATACAGTACCAGACTTTGCCTGGACAATTGGAAACCTTTTCCCCTGGGCCCCACTAAAGCAGAACAACAAGGGGGCTCTTCAGGGGTGGCTTTAGGGCTCAGAACCCCAGCCAACTACCTGGCCACCTCCCCACCACAGACGCTCATAATCAGAGCAGATGCACACACACCCAACCCTGCCCCACTTCTGCCCCAGACTGGGGCAGGTCTGAACCCGAGCTACTCCATTCTGGGTGTGTGTGAGGGAGGGTGAGCCTAAGGAGGAAGTCTGTGAATAGGTACAAAGCAGTGTGTGCAGATTATATTCACCAACTCTTCCAGAGAGAGAGAGAGAGAGAGGGGGCCCCGAGAACCAAAGTCCAGAGCCCTTCTTCTTTCTGCTTTCTTTTAAGGCACTGGGATACGAAAAGTGAGAGAGAGAGAGAGAGAGAGAGAGAGAGAGAGAGAGAGAGAGATCCCACCTAGAATCTAAGGTCTTGGGAGCAGAAGGGTGATTGTGGTAGACTGCCAAGGTGGGGATAGGGGTGTGCAGGTGAGGTGTCCTTGGAAGACATTTTCCAACCTGTCCATGGAATGCCCCTCAGCCTACACTCCCTGGGCGTGGCTGGCTGGTGTCTCCTTTTGGAGCTAACCCCTGGTGGCTGAGTGTGGCAGCTGCCTTGCCTGCTCTGCTGCTGTCTATCCTTATCTTCATGGACCAGCAGATCACAGCAGTCATCCTCAACCGTGCAGAATACAGACTGCAGGTAAGGCTGCCAGGTGAGGACCTGGACTAGAGGCAGAAACATCAGGGTGGGGGTCCAGGCTGCACTTCTAGCTTCAAAACAACCCCCATTCCCTGCAGAAGGGAGCTGGCTTCCACCTGGACCTCTTCTGTGTAGCTCTTTTGATGCTGTTGACATCAGCACTTGGGCTGCCCTGGTACGTCTCAGCCACTGTCATCTCCTTGGCCCACATGGATAGTCTTCGGAGAGAGAGCAAAGCCTGTGTCCCTGGTGAAGCCCCCCACTTTCTGGGCATCAGGTGAAGCCTGTAGTCAGTAGGCTGGAGTGAGAAGGGTGTGGCAACATGGTTATGGGATGTGTGAGTTATTTGGGTAGCTGGAATTCTTAGCTTGTGACCTCTAAGAACTGCAATGGGGTAAGTGGGTAGGGGAGTCTGTACTCTGAGATGGGTGAGGGGCCTTGAAAAGAGCATTATAAATGTAAGGGTGAACATAGCTAGGGCTAAAGTGGAGGGTAAGATACCACCTAACAGTCCCCACTCAATGTAGAAATATATCATGGGGGCTGGAGAGATGGCTCAGCGATTAAGAGCACTGGCTGCTCTTCCAGAAGTCATGAGTTCAATTCCCAGCAACCACATGGTGGCTCACAACCATCCATAATGAAATCTAGTGCCCTCTTCTGGCCTGCAGATATACCTGCAGACAGAACACTGTATACATAATAAATAAATCTTAAAAAAAAATGTATCATGGATGTGGCAAAAGAATCCATGATAAAAATAATTTTGTAACTGTTAGAAACACAGTCTAGGGCCAGGTGTGGTGGCGCACACCTTTAATCCCAGCACTCAGGAGGCAGAGGCAGGCGAATCTCTGTGAGTTCAAGGCCAGCCTGGTCTACAAAGTGAGTCCAGGACAGCCAAGGCTGTTACACAGAGGAATCCTGTCTCAAAAACAAACAAACAAAACCTAGCAGCTAGGCATAGTGGTACACACCTTTAATTCCAGCACTCAGGAGAGAGAGGGAGGAGGATCTCTGTAAGTTCGAGACCAGCCTGGGTGGTAAAGGAAAGAACTGACTCCTGAAAGTTGTCCTCTGACCATCACATATACAACAAGACAGGCACATACTTACATGCATGTATGCACACACTATAAAATATATATGCACATACAATATAAATGAGTAAAATATATTAAAAAAAAAAAACAAAATAAAGCCGGGGGTGGTAGCACATGCCTTTAATCCCAGCACTCAGGAGGCAGAGGCAAGTGGATCTCTGTGAGTTTGAGCACAGCCTGGTCTACAAAGTGAGTTCAGGACAGGGAGGGCTACACAGAGAAACCCTGTCTCGAAAAACAAAACAAAAATAAAAACAAGCCGGGTGGTGGTGGTGCAAACTGAACAGAACAACATTGAACCTGAACTGATGGAGAGGCCAGGAGCCCCGTGTTGGAGTTCTCTGCCTTTCCTTTCAGTTCTTCACAGCAGGCAAAGGCCCTTTGCCAAGTAACCTTTCGAGGGATCCCTCTTCTCTCCTCTGCCTGTGTCTGTACCAGGCCTGGTCAAGGTCTGTAGCCTGGGTGCTCCAGGAGCACACCCAGACCCAACTAATTCCTCCTTCTCCCCACAGGGAGCAGAGGCTGACGGGTGTGGTGGTGTTCATCCTTACAGGCGTATCTGTCTTCCTGGCACCTGTGCTCAAGGTATGTTTAGCCAGGATAAGTGCCAGTACAGGAATAACAACAGAACCGACACTGGCTGAATACTTACAATGTGCCAAGAATTGTGTTTTCTTTTTACATGGTTTCAATTAGTCCTCGTGCTGACTAACCCTGAGAGACACATGTGCTCTTCAAATGAAAAACCTGAAGGTTAAAGATATAAAGTAATTGGTAAATGCCCACCAGGAGAGTCATTTCTCAGATTAAAAAAACCCAGGCTTCTGGAGCATGGTGGCTTATGCCTGCAATCCTAGAACCAGGAGGTTGAGGCAGGAGGTTTGCTTCAAATTTGAGGTCAGCTTGTGTACACAGTAAGTTGCAGTTCAGCTCAGGCTATGGTGTCTCTCAAAAGAAACCAAAAATGAAGAGGAAGTTTGAGATGGCTCAGCAAGTAGAGGTATTTGCTAACAAGCCTGAAGACCTGAGTTTGATACTGGGCCTGGTCTACATGATGAAAGGAGGAAACTGATTCCAACAAGTTATTCTCTGACCTCCATGCTTACACACACACACACACACACACACACTCACAATGTAGTAATAACAACAAAGAACCTAAAATAGACCAGGTGTGGTGTTTGCATCCTTGGAATTCAAGCACTTGGGTGGTAGAGGATCAGGAGTTCAAGTTCAAGGCTAGCCTCACCTATCTAGTAGTTTTGAGACCATCTTGGTCTACATGAGACCTTATATAAGAAATAAAAACATTTTAAGGATGTACCTAAGCCGGGCGGTGGTGGCACACGCCTTTAAGCCTAGCACTTGGGAGGCAGAGGCAGGTAGGTCCCTGTGAGTTCAAGGCCAGCCTGGTCTACAAAAGCGAGTCCAGGACAGCCAGAGCTGTTACACAGAGAAACCCTGTCTTGGAAAACCAAAAAAAAAAAAGAGAATGTACCTAGTTTCCTGGTCATTAGATTTCTGTTCAGTGGAATAGGATATGGGGATGCCATCATCCTGTGGGGTCCTAGTCTGCCTTTGTTCCTGCTCCCCAACAAGCTTCAGACTAAGTGTGTATTCATATCCCAGAGAAGCTTTGAAGCAAAAAACCCTTTACTCTTTCTCAAGACTTATGAGATTTCTGTTGGATACCCCACAGTGGTTGGTATCTAAGAGAGGGGAAGAGGAGTACTAAAAAAGGATATGAAACCAAACTTTACCAGAAACTTTACACACACAGACACACACACGCCTACATAACTAGCTAGCTATAGAAGAAAAGGTCAACAAGCCAATATGGCAAAACAGCCAAGAAGGGTGTGGAAATGTCAGACAAGAGTCACTGGCAGGAGCTTAGGCAGGGCCAAGGTCATGGAGGCTGGGGAAGAGTAAAGCAGTGGGAGAGCCAGATGGACTGGATTAGCCACTTGCTAAGTAGGTGGAATCTCATAAATGGTATACCAGCCACTGTTCCAGAAACTGGAGGGATACAGTGGCAATAGCATATGTAGGTCTCCATCTTCCTTAGAGCCTGGTGAGAGAGCACAGATTTTTAAAAAGTTAAAGCAATAGGGTAACTTCGGATGGTAAATTCTATGAAAACACTGAAGCAGATAAGGTGCTTAAGAATGCTCGGTCTGGTCCAGTGAGATGGTTCAGTGGGCAGGAGCACTTGCCGTGCAGGACTGATGACTGGCCTGAGTGCAGTCCCTAGAACCCATGGTGGGAGGAGAAAGCCCACGCCCACAAACTGACATTTGGCCTTCATGCACAAGCTGTGGCACACATATAATAACATTAGTAAATAAATATTTAGAAATATGTGCAAACAGTGCCAGGGCTACTTCAGAGTGAGCAGTCATTTGGAGAAGACTTTTCCAGGGTGAAATGGCATGAAGCTTGAATGGATATGAAGTCCAAGAGAGGAGTATTTGACTAATTGGTTGGTTGGTTGGTTTGCTGAGACAAGGTCTCACTTTATAGTCCTGGCTAGCCTGGATTTTGCTACATAGTCCAGGATGGCTTTGAATTTATAGCCATCTTCCTGCCTCTGCCTCCCAAGTACTTGCTGGGATCATAGGTGTGCGCTACCATGCCCAGGCAAGAGGAAGAGTTTAGGAGGAAAGAATAGTAAAGCAAAAGGCTTTGAAAGGGTAAGGAGCATACACCAGCATACAGATGGAGGGACAGTATATGGGATCATGCAGAGCAGAGGGCAATGTGATGGATAAGACAAGATTCAGGTGGTACAATGCTGTAATCACAGCAGTCAGGAGGTTAGGGCAGGAGGAGGTAGAGTTCTAGGCCAGCAATACTACGATGGAATAAAAAGACTGGAGAGGCGGGAGAGGTAGGGGCAAGTTACTTTGTCTCTCAATTTCCTCATGTATCTGTAAAATGGAGAAAATAATAACTTACTTCATGTGGTTGGGATGAAAAGACACGTGGAAATCAGGCATGAGAAATGGGAAAGGAAAAGAAAGGCTGGACAGGCTCCGTCGGGGGGGGGGGGGGGGTAAGGTGGGGCATCTGGGAGGCTGGGAGGTAAGCTCCTTTGCTGTCTGTACTTCTTCCTGCTAGTTCATCCCGATGCCTGTGCTCTATGGCATTTTCCTGTACATGGGGGTAGCAGCGCTCAGCAGTATCCAGGTGAGCTCATTACAACCACCTAACAACCCCACTCATATCCTTTATCCTGCTTCTCCTGGAACTCTGCCATGCTCTAGATGGGGAGGCGGAGGGAGCCTTCTTCCTCCCCACTGCAGTGTTTGTACCCAACAGTAGCACCCTCCCTCCACATTACTCCAATATCCCGCTTTCTTCTCTCATTCTCCCAGTTCACGAAGAGAGTGCAGCTACTGTTGAGGCCAACAAAGCATCAGCCAGACATGCTGCTCTTGCGGCATGTGCCGCTGAGTAGAGTTCACCTATTCACAGCCATTCAGCTTGCCTGCCTGGGTCTGCTTTGGATAATCAAGTCTACCCCTGCAGCCATTATCTTCCCACTCATGGTAACTTGGAGGTGGGGGGTGTTGAGTGGTTCTGGGAGACTCTGAGCCTGGAAGGGTGGCTGAGGAATACTCCTCTCTCTTATTTTTCCAGGCTCTTCCTGGTTGGAAACCTTAAGACCAAGAAAGTTGGCTGGGGGATACTTACAGATGAGCTAATCCTACAATACTCCGTTCACCAGCTTTCCTAACTAATTTGGGCTGGTCTATAAACCCCCCAAATAACTGAGATCCTGAAAGGGCAATGCTGAGACTTTGTTACTCAGTGAGGCTTACCAGAAGAGAAAGTTAAGGGCCACAGGTTTGGAATAGGACCAATCTAGTTACTACATATCAGGTGTGTGACCTCAGGGAAATTACTAATCTTTCAGGCCTTCAATTACCTCTTATGTACAATGGGAATAAACTATAAACTGGGTACAGTGTTTTTTTGTTTTGTTTTGTTTTTTTTTGTCTGTAACCCAAGTACTTGGGAAGTTGAAGCAGAAGGATCACATTTTGTTTGAGGCCAGTTTGGTCCTCAAGATGAGATCCTGTGTTAAAAATCAAATCAAAACAAAAGTGGATGTGGTGGTGAACACCTGTAATTCCAGCATTCAGGGGGCAGAGGCAGGCGGATCATCACAAGTTCAAGGCTAGCCTACTCTACATAGTAAGTTCCAGACCAACCAGAGCTACACACTGAGCTTCCGAGTAAGAACATATGTCTCAAAAAAAGAACAAAGCGCTGGGCATGGTGGCGCACGCCTTTAGTCCCAGCACTCGGGAGGCAGAGGCAGGTGGATCACTATGAGTTCGAGGCCAGCCTGGTCTACAAAGCAAGTCCAGGACAGCCAGAGATACACAGAGAAACCCTGTCTCAAAAAACCAAAAAAAAAAAAAAAAAAAGAACAAAGCTAGTCATGACGGTGCACACTTGTAATCCCAGCACTAACACTTGAGAGGTGGGGGATCAGCAGCTTGAGGTCATTCATCTACATGGCAAGTTCAAGGCTTGCGTGAGCTACATAAAGCCCGTCTCAAAAAACAAAGCAATAAAGCTGAGCATGGTGGCGCCCGCCTTTAATCCCAGCACTCGAGAGGCAGAGGCAGGCAGATCTCTGTGAATTTGAGGCCAACCTGGTCTACAAAGTGAGTCCAGCACAGTCAGGACTATTACACAGAGAAATCTTGTGTCGAAAAACAATAACAACAAGAACAAAACCCAAAAAAACAAAAAAGCAATATCAAACAAACAAAAAAGGATTGACTTTATAGAAATGTGTTCGCACTCAGTGAGATAACAGGAAGTTAAGACTGCTAGTCCCAGCTGCTGTTGCTGAGAGCCCCAGGGCTTGCTTCTGTTTCTGCAGTTACTGGGCCTGGTGGGAATCCGGAAGGCACTGGAGCGAGTCTTTTCGCCACAGGAACTCCTCTGGCTGGATGAGCTCATGCCAGAGGAGAACAACATCTCTGAGAATCGGCCAGAGCCAGAGTTCAGTGGCAACGACAGTGAGGATGTAAGCTCCAGGTTGAGTCCTTCTAAGGGAAGGGGGAAGGGCTGAGAGACTGTTGTCCTGAAAGTCTGATATCTCCATTCAACCTGAAGACCTGGTCAACACAATCATTCCCTCTGATTGTACTAATCTAGGCAGAATGAGGGGCTTAGGGAAACCTTCTTCCGCAAGGTTCTGTTTTATGAGCCCATGGAGGTAGAGCTAACCACACAGCTCCGGGAGCTGATGTCAACCCTGGTCTTTGCTTTGTTTCGAATGTGAATTCATATCCAGTTGCTCAGTGCCTTTATTTATGCTTCTCTTTCTGTCTTTTTGTCTATTGCCAAACTGTCTTTGGATGTTTCTCCCACAGTCAGAACTGATGTATCAGCCAGAGGCCCCAGAAATCAACATCTCCGTGAATTAGGTGGAGTCAGGGTGTGGAGACCGCGGTAAACACACACAAGGTGAGGGTGTGAAGCAAGTAGGCGCTTCTGGTGTTGAGGGAGGAGAGATGGGGGTCAGATCTTGAAACTTCCTGTTTGTTGGATGGATCCTTGTCTTTTATTTATATTCCTGTCCCTTGGCAGTTGTGCGGGAAGTAGAAGGAACTTCCCAGAGGAAAGAATGAATTCCCAGGGACAGTTCTGAATTTTTGACAGTAGAGGGAGCTCAAGCTTACTCCAAATGCATCCCAGGAGATGGCGATGTAGAGGAGGGTGAAGGAATGGGAGGGGAGGAAACGAGAGCAAAGCCTTCGCTCCTTTTCTTTGCCCAAGAGCCTCCTCCCTGCTAAGGACCACCCTCCATCCAGACAAGTGGAGGGTTCTCTGTCCTTTACTCTCTTTCACTTTGTTCACCCATGTAGCACTTCTGACTTACCTCAACACAGGCAGCGCTGTGTAACACAGCATAGCCCCTAATCTCAGGAAGCGTGAACTGTAGTAAGACAGGCAGACAACTTCTAGTGGGAGAGTGTTGCATTAGGAAGGAAGCAGAGAGCCTTGCATGGAGGTGAGGAGGAGTAAGAAAGGGTTTCTAGGGGGGAGGAGCCCGCACTTTGAAATCTGAAGAATAGAAGTGAGGCAGGGTAAGATGGAGGTGAATACTCTACGCAGAAGCCACACTATGTGCTTGAGCCTAGAAGCGGAAACTTTCCTTTTGGGTAGCAGGATACCTTTCCACACCTCTACCTGTCCAAGAACCTTCATCACGTGAAATGAATTTTTCCTGTCTTTTTTTCAATTAGCAATAACCGCACCTCAGATAAACCTCATTGGCTACCATACTGCCACCGTGCAAAGCTTCCTGCCTTTTTTTTAATTGAGAGGGCATTACTATATAACCCAGGCTGCCCTCCAACTTGTGACCCTCCTGCTGTAACCTGAGTGCTATGATGACAAATGTGTGGCACCACATCTGTCTCTGCATGTTTTAGGGGCATGAGTGGGAGAGGCTAAATAGAAAAAGGACAATTCACTGGCTAACCCAGAACATTTTCCAGCCTTTCCAGATCCCTTTTCCTTGCCCTGCTGTATCCCTGTGTACTTGCTTTGGGATCATTGTGTCTTCTCTCAGTTTACAGGTGTTTTATTCAGGAAGTCAGAACATCTGTGACCTCTGGTTTCACTGACAGATGTTATTGGCTGGGGATCTGGAATACTGATGCAGGATTGAAGGGCAGATGCCAAAGACCTAGGTTACCTTTGGGGCTGGGGGGTGGGAAATATCAAGGACCCACCAGTTTATTGCAGCTTAGGAAAGACAGACAAACCAGAGGGACCAAATCAAGTGCCATTCACTCAATTGCTACATAGTAAAGGAACTTTCTTTTTCTTTTTCTCCCTCTTCTTTTTTTTTTTTTTGAGACAGGGTTTCACTGTGTGGCCCTGGCCAAGCTGACCTCAAACTCAAGAGACCCATCAGCCTCTGCCTCCCAAGTGCTGCGATTAAAGGCATGTGCTACCACTGCCCAGCTAAGAAGTTTTTCTGTATTTATTTATTTATTCATTCATTCATTCATTCATTCATTTATTTATTTATTTATTTATTTATTTATTTTTGGTTTTTCGAGACAGGGTTTCTCTGAATATCTCTGGCTGTCCTGGACTCGCTTTGTAGACCAGGCTGGCCTCGAACTCACAAAGATCCGCCTGCCTCTGCCTCCCAAGTGCTGGGACTAAAGGCGTGCGCCACCACCGCCCGGCTGTTTTTCTGTTTTTAAGTCCTCTATTTTAAGTACTCACAAATCCTTTCTATAGCTTGTAGATCACCTTTTCTACTTATTAAAGGGAAGAAAAAAAATGTCAGGTGTGTGGTTCACATCTGCAACTCCAGCACTTGGTAGATTGTGTCAGGAAGAGTGCACAGATTCGAAGCCAGTCTAAGTTTGAGACTCTGTCTCGGTGGGGGTGGGGGCAGGGGTGGCATGTTGGCACACACCTTTGACCAAGCAGAGGCAAGTGAACTGATCTGAGTTCAAACCCAGCCTGGTCTACATGGAGTTCTAGGATAGACAGGGTTATATAGAAAGACCCTGTCTCAAAAAAAAAAAAAAAAAGTCTTTTTTTCCAGAATGGGTATTCTCTACTTGACACTTTTTGTTTGTTTGTTTGTTTTGGTTTTTGGTTTTTCAAGACAGGGTTTCTCTTTGTAACAGTCCTGGCTGTCCTGGTTCGCTTTGTAGACCAGGTTGGCCTTGAACTCACAGAGATTCGCCTGCCTCTGCCACCTGAGTACTGGGATTAAAGGCTTTCCCCACCATGCCCAGCAGACACTATCTGACACATTTTTTATTTTTATTATTATTATTTTGTCTTTTGAGGCAGGGTTTCTCTGTGTAATAATCCTGGCTGTCCTAGACTTACTTTCTAGACCAGGCTGGCCTCAAACTCACAGAGATCCGCCAGCCTCTGCCTCCTGAGTGCTGGGATTAAAGGCTTGCGCCACCATGCCCAGCCTCTACCTGACACTTTTTTATACACATAAAATAACCTTTATTGTTTTATTGATTACAAAAGTAAATGAGGTTACCAGAAAGTTTTGAAGCATTCCAGAAATTTATAATTTTGAAACTGAATTTATTGGAAAGAACCATTCCCCTATTTTTGATGTTTGATGCTAAGATTTATTTAATGAGCAAAACGTTTATTAAATTGAATTATACTATGGGGTTTCATACCTACCCATTACTTAATATTTATTGGATAAGCCGGGCGGTGGTGGCGCACGCCTTTAATCCCAGCACTTGGGAGGCAGAGGCAGGCGGATCTTTGTGAGTTCGAGGCCAGCCTGGTCTACAAAGCGAGTCCAGGACAGCCAGAGATATTCAGAGAAACCCTGTCTCGAAAAAACCAAAAAAAAAAATTTATTGGATATATCTCAAAATATATAGCTATCTCATTTTTAAAAATCTCATTCCTTTTTTTTTAAAGATTTATTTTATTTATTTTATGCATATGTGTGCTCTATCTGCATGTACACCTGCATTCCAGAAGAGGGCACCAGATCACATTGTGGATGGTTGTGATCCACCATGTGGTTGCTGGGAATTGAACTCAGGACCTTTGGAAGAGCACCAGGCAGTGCTCTTAACCGCTGAGCCATCTCTCCAGCCCCCTCATTCCTTTTATTATCTTTTGTCTTAGTTGCTTTTCTACTGCTGTGATACAATACCATAACCAGAGAAATTTATAAAAGAAATTTAATTTGAGGCTTTCAGTTTCAGAGAGTTAGAGCTTATGACTGTCACAGTGGGGAGCATGGCAGAAGGCAGGCAAGCAGGCACTGGAGCAGGAGCTGAGAGCTTACCTCTTGATTCACAAGCACAAAGCAGAGAGAGCAACTCAGAAGTGACCCAGGCTTAGAAACCTCAAAGCCTGCCCCTAGTGGCACACTTCCTTCAACAAGCCCACACTTAATCCTTCCCATATAGTTCTACCAACTGGGACCTAGTATTCATATATAAGCCTATGGGTTATCCTCATTCAGACCACCATATCTGCATATGACAAATAATTTTATAAGTTTAAAAAGATAAGAAAGAATATTCAAAATTGTTCTGTAAGTACAAGAATTTCTATAGTATACATACCTAGGAGTGGAATTAAATAATAATGAGTATGAAAATACCATAATATTTTGTATGCAAACTTAAGAATTTAAAGAATATATACATATTTTTTTTTTAGGGAATGGAGAGATGCCTCAGCGGTCAAAAGCACTCGCAGCTCTTCCAGAGGACCTGAGTATGATGCCGAGCATTCATATGCCAGCTTATAACCATCCCTAACTCCAGTTCCAGGGGATCCAGGACCCTCTTCTAGCCTCCTTGAGCACTAAACATGCACAGAGTATCCTTAGATAAATGTAGGCAAAATACTCATACATATAAAGAAAAAAAAATAAATCTTTAAAAATACTTTGTGGATAATTAAAAAGGAGGAAAAAAAAAGGAATAATGAGCCAGGTATGGTAATGTACACCTGCAATCCTAGCACTGGAGAGGCTGAAGTAGGAGGATTTTATGTTTGTGGCCAGTGTAGGGCACAGGGTAGGTTCATGGCTAGCCTTGGCTACATAGCAAGACTCTGTGTCAAAACACCCAAACCAAAGAAGAATGGCTAGTAACAGTGAAAGGGATGGGATGGGGCTCAATGGTAGAGCTTTGAGAAAACATGACCCTCAGATATTCCTGCCCTTCTCAAAGAGAGTAGCAACAAATAGAATGCTTTTATGTTAAAAATAAGACATTTTGAGCTGGGGACAGTGGTTCACAGCTGCAATTCCAGCACTCAGAAGGCAGTGGCAGGAGAATTAGGAGTTAACTACACAGTGAGTTTAAGACTAGTTTGGGTGGTACAAAATCCTGTTTCAAAAACCAAAAAAGGGCTGGGGTCACCATACCTGCTCCCCTACCTCTCATTCAACCTCTGAGCCTGGGTGCTCAGAGCTGGGCAGATCGGTGAAGGAGCTGCCCAGGAACCCAGGGCAGCCTTCGGACTCCTAGACAGGCTGGGGAAGGGATGCTGTGTGTGGGAACAGCCCTGGATGCGCTCTGGAGTTCAGAGATTTGCTTCTCATCCTGGTGCTGCCACAGACTTCTTGGGTGTCCTTGGTGAAGGGCCTTGTCCCTGAGTCTCAGCATTCTCTCACAGAGACAGAGATGGTCGGGTAGATGATTCCCAAGATTCAAATCTTCCTGCAGGAAGATGTGGGAGACTGTCATGGCCTCTCCCAGATGTACAGGTGACATTCTCTAGCAAATAGTGAAGAGATTTATCTTTACTGATGTAGTGGTGCAAACCTTTGATCCTAGTACTCAGGAGGCAGAGGCAGGAGGATTTGTGTGAGTTCAAGGGCAGTCTGGTCCCCATAATGAGCTTTAGGACAGCCAGGACTACAGAGAGATCCTGTTTCAAAAAACCAAAAATAAATAAATAAGTAATAGAACAACAAAACAATACAAAAACCAAACCAAACCAACCAACCAACCTACCAACTAACCAACCAACCAACCTTCAAAAGGGCTAGCAAGATGCCTTGGAGATAGAGGTACTTGCCACACCCGAGTTCAATCCACTAGACCTACATGGTAGAATGAGAGAATAAAATCCTCTGACATCCATGTGCTGTGTGGCATGTACACCCAGACATACCCATACAACACATACATTAAGTAAATACAACAGAAAAGAAAGAAAAAAGCATCCCACTAGCTGTTCTTCCAGAGGACCTGAGTATGATTCCCAGAAGCTACCTAACACTTACAACCATCTCTAACTCCAGATCCAGAGAATGTGACACTTACTACAGGCCTTGGAGGTTACCAGGCACAGTGGTGCATGGACATACTTGCAGACAAGGTATCCATACACATTAAAAACAAAAACCAAACCAGAACTATGAGCTAAGCAGGTAACTGCTTACAAGTGAGCAGTTGATCCCTCAAACCCATCTGGTGGGGGCTGGAGAGATGGCTCAGTGGTTAAGAGCACTGGCTGCTCTTCCAAAGGACCCAGGTTCAAATCCCAGCACCTACATGGCAATTCACAGCTGTCTGTAATTGCTAGGTGTGGTGGTGCACACCTTTAATCCAAGCACTTGGGAGGCAGAGGCAGGAGGATCTCTGTGAGTTCAAGGCCAGCCAAGTCTACAAAGTGAGTCCAGGACAGTCAAGGATACACAGAGAAACCCTGTGGGGGGGGGGGGCCCATCTGGTGAAAAGAAAACACTAATGCCCAAAAATTCTCCTCTGACTTGCAAATACCTGCTGTGCAACACATGTACCCACCTATCCCCAAATAAATGTAAATATAATATTTTTATTTCATTTTAAAAAATTATCTTTATGTCTGTGTGAGTGTATAACACATGTGTACAGTGCTTGCAGAGGCCAGAAGAGGGTGCTGGAATTCCTGGAGCTGGAAATAGACTTAGGGTCCTCTGGAAGTCTGAAAACAAGTGCACTTAACTGCTGAGTCTTCTCCAGCCTCCCCTAGGTGTTTGTTTGCTTGTTTTTTTTTTTTTTGGTTATTCGAGACAGGGTTTCTCTGTGTAACAGCCCTGGCTGTCCTGGACTTGCTTTGTAGACCAGGCTGGCCTCGAACTCACAGAGATCCGCCTGCCTCTGCCTCCCGAGTGCTGGGATTAAAGGCGTGCGCCACCACCGCCCGGCTTGTTTGCTTGTTTTTTAATGAAAAAACAAAAACAAAAATCCAAAAAACTAAGCACTCTGACAAGGAATATACACAGATTTACAGGACTGAGATATGAATGTTAGGCAAACACTTTACCACTGATTTATACCTCCAGACCCCTCCCCCCACAACACATTTATTTTTTTAAGACAAGTCATGCGTTGTGGGGCATGCCTTTAATCTCAGCACTGGGGAGGCAGAGGCAGGTGGATCTCTATGAGTTTGAGGCCGGCCTGATCTACAAAGTGAGTCCAGGACAGCCAGAGCTACACAGAGAAACCCTGCCTAGAAAAAAAAAAAACCCAAAAAACAACCAACCAAACAAAAATCAGACAAGGCCATATTGTTACAGCCTAAACTGGTCTCAAATTCAACTTAGGACTGGTAGGAGTTCAAGGCCAGCCAAGGGTATAGTGTAAAACTGTCTCAAAAAAAAAAAACCAAACATGTACTAATGTGTTTGTACACATATGTGTACATACATACACATCACTATTTTTGGGAAAAGATAGTTGAGGTCAGTGTTGGTTTTATATTGCATAGTTCCAGGGACGAACCAGTCTTCCCAGGGGCTGCTAGGGAGTGAAGAAAACAGACACAGAATAGGATACACAGAAAAGATGGGTTTAGGTGGACTGGGCTCCTTGATGGAGAAAAGGCAGCATCCCAGAAGTTCAGTGTGTTTCTTGTACAGAGTTGAATGTGAAGGCAGGGTTGTTACATGAAGATAAACAAGAAGACTAGGAGGCTAATGTTTATGGAATACAGCTGGATCAGGGATATGGGTTTAGCTAATCTTCATAGGAACAGACTCTGTAGAAAGCAGTCTTCAGGCCATAAAACATCCGGGAGGAAAAGGGGATGGTGAACATTTTCTGCACACATTATCATTATCAGTATCTATATTTGGACCCACTAAAAGGCTTCACCTTTTTTTGAACCTCATCCTAGTAGGTCAGGTAGAAGGCTTTGTTATTTCCCTGAGTTTGAGGGTAGGGCCCATGTCAACAACACACATTCACTTAGTACTTCACACACTCTAGACTGCCTCCACACATACATCATACTCCCCACATCATACTCAGCCATCCAAATCAGGTCAAATGTTCTTAAGACATAAGCTACCATTTTCTGCCAATAAAACAGGGCCAAGAGCAGGAATTTTTAGTCTTGTGTGCTGTAAATATTAATTACTACCTATAACACTGTTTGAAATCTTTAGATGAAAGACTTACAATTGTATATAGAGTTATTAAGGCCTCCCAAGCTCCAGGGAAACCCTTTATATCAGCCATTTAAGACCTCTCTTCTCTAGTCTGAACCTGTGAAATAATGGCTCTCAGACTTTTGTGGGCATTAAAATCTAGGGTTACCATGTGAATTCCTGGCCTCTTCTGTGGTGCTGATTTCCCTCAAAGTTCTAAATTCTTTAGTGTTTTTCTGTCCCTTTGTCTAGTGCTTCATGCTTCTTGATACTTTGAAAATTTTTTCTTTGCAAAAGGATCTGAGAGTGTACTTGTATGTGCTGGTTGTTTTTTGTCAGCTTGATACAAACCTAGACATATCTGGTAGCCTTGGCTGTCCTGAACTCACTCTGTAGACTAGGCTGGCCTCTAAGTCAGATCCACCTGCCTCTGCCTCCCGAGTGCTGGGATTAAAGGTGTGCATCACCATGCCTGGCTTGGAGGAGGGAATCTTAATTGAGAAAATGTCTCCATAAGATTGGCCTGTAAGTAAGTCTGTTGGAGTTTTGTCTTGATTAATGATTGATGTCACTGTGGATGGTGCTACCCCTGGGCAGTTTTGTGAAGTATGATAAAGCAGGCTGAGTAAGCCAGGAGGAGGAGCAAGCCAGCAAGCCAGCAATCAGCGCTCCTCGGTGGTCTGTTCAGTTCTTGCCTCCAGGTTGCCCCCTTCAGTTCCAGCACTGACTTCCCCTACTGATAGACTAGCTATTCTTTGTCTTTTCTGTTATTGTTAGTGAGCTTGTTCTGCCCAGTTCTCGAGACCCCAAAGACCACCTAGGAGCCAACTCTGATGTAAATACATGTTTCTAGGTCATTTATGTATATCTTCTTTGAAAGAATGTCTCCTTTCTTTTTTTTGAAGAATGAGCCAGAGGGTATGCTGTATCCCAGAATGGCCTTGAACTCTCCAGAAGAGGCTGGCCTTGAACTTCTGATCCTGTTACCTGCATCTCCCCATGCATATCTACTTTTTACAGTGCTGGAGAGAGAATCCAGAGCCTTGTGCATGTTAAGTACATGCTCTGACCTAAATCTCCAAACTCAGGACATTCTTGGTAACGTTCCCTTTTCTTTCTCCTTTAAGTGCCTAAGGAGGAAGAATATAGTGACTGCTGGTAAATTTGATACGAATGCCTTAAATAATTGTGCTAAGGTACCAGGAGGTAAGGTTTTATTTTGCCATTGTCATCTTTCCTTCCTTCCTTCCTTCCTTCCTTTCTTCTTTCCTTCCTTCCTTCCTTCCGGTGACAGGGTTTCAACATGCAGCTCATCTAGCCTCCAAGTCATGGTGAGTCTCCTGCTTCAGTTTCCCAAGGGCTAGGATTACAGGTGTGCAGCGCTATGCCTGGCCTCAAAGACAGTTGTTACTTCATGGGCTCCTTGAAAGGTCTTCAAACCTCTGGACATATACAGATCATACTTTTGAAAACTGTGATGATAAAACTGTGTGTTTATGTTAAAACATGTCAAATATTTCTTCTCTAAGCTCCCATTCCTCTAAGTTAAGTGTATTTTGTAGATTTGAGAGTTGGGCATGTGGCTTATGCTTGTAAATCCAGCACTTGGTAGGCTTGAGGTAGAGGCATTGTTGCTAGTTTGAAGCCAGTCTGGGTCACACGGGGAGTCCCATGTATGCTCAGGCTGTAGAGTGAGATCCTTCCAAGTGCTGGGATTAAAGACATGCCTTGCCAGGTGGTGGTGGCACACATCTTTAATCCCAGCACTCAGGGAGGCAGAGGTAGGTGGATCTTTGTGAGTTTGAGGCCAGCTGGTCTACAAAGTGAGTCCAGGACAGTCAGAGATACACAGAAAAATCTTCTCAAAAAACAAAAAAAAAAAAAAAAAAAAAAGAAAGAAAAAAAAACAAAGACATGCCTTATCAACACCTGGTATATGTTTTCTTAAGATTTTTATTTTTTGCCGGGCGGTGGTGGCGCACGCCTTTAATCCCAGCACT
>CAJQZJ010006348.1:698758-744992 GCA_907164525.1 Lophiomys imhausi | reverse complement strand
AAAAAAAACAAAAAAAAAAAAAAAAAAAAAAGAACTTAAAACAAGATTTTTATTTTTTATTTGTGTGTGTTAGTGTGTACACCATGTACATGCAGGTACTCCTGGAGGCCAGAAGAGAGCTTTAGACCCTGGAAATTGTGTGACATGTGGTTGTGAGCTGCTTCATGTGGGTGCTAGAAACCGAACTGGGGTCTTTTGAAAGAGCAGTAAGCCAGGCGTGGTGCATGCCTTTAATCCCAGCACTCAGGAGGCAGAGGCAGGCGGATCTCTGTGAGTTCAAGGCCAGCCTGGTCTACAAAGTGAGTCCAGGACAGTCAACGATACACAGAGAAACCCTGTCTCGAAAAATCTACAAAAAAAAAAAACCCAAAAACAAAAACAACCCCCCCAAAAACAAAAACAAAAATCAAACAAACAAACACAAATACAAAGAGCAGTACATGCTCCTAATCACTGAGCTACATATTTTAGGGTGATGACCTGGGTGACTTACTATAAAACTGCCACATGTTTTATAAACAAATTCAAACAGTGCATATATAGGTAAAGAGTTGTCTTTTAAAAAACTGAAGTAGGAAGTGGTAGATTAGAACTTCAAGTCTAGCTTGGGTTACATGAGAACCTTTCAGAAGCATACATAGTATGGATTTTTCTTAGTGATTTCTTTTTTTTTCTTTTAGACAAGTATGTATAGAATCAGGAAATATTCTAGCTGTATCATGTTATTTACCATTTCCTCACTGTTGAACAAATAAGGTTTCAATGAACATTCATCGTGTACACACACACACACACACACACACCTTGGCTCATATATGTTTTTGCACTACCTCTCCCCCAGAATTTAAATAGGTTTGCTAAAGGAAAGATATATGAATAAAAAACTCTGGGGTGGGGCTGGAGAGATTCCTTGATGATGGGGGGTGTTGGTAAGAGCACTGGCTGTTCTTCCAGAGGATTCCCACCATCCACACAGTACCTTATATCTGTAACTTTTTTTTTTTTGTTTTTCGAGACAGGGTTTCTCTGTGTAACCCTGGATGTCCTGGACTTAGTTTGTAGACCAGTCTGGCCTCAAACTCACAGAGATCCACCTGCCTCTGCTTCCCGAGTGCTGGGATTAAAGGGTGCACCACCACTGCCTGGCTACTAAGATGATCTTACTAAAGATTCTATTGTTTGCTGTAGTGCTAGCAGCACATGAGAAAGAACTAGAGAATTTATGAGGCCAATTATTGGAGACGAGATTATGAGGCTAAGTAGTAGTCTAACCAGTTTTATTTTAAATATTTCTGAGTTGTCATTCTCCAGAATTCCTAACATTCACATGAAATATTAGGTGCATGGGAGAGTATTGCTGCCTTCTCTGGACTCTCTCATATGGCTCAATTTTGATTAAGAACTGACATTTGAGCCGGGCGGTGGTGGCGCACGCCTTTAATCCCAGCACTTGGGAGGCAGAGGCAGGTGGATCTTTGTGAGTTCGAGGCCAGCCTGGTCTACAAAGTGAGTCCAGGACAGCCAGGGCTACACAGAGAAACCCTGTCTCGAAAAAAAAAAAAAAAACCAAACAACTTTCTTTAGCTGGGCGTTGTGGCGCACGCCTTTAATCCCAGCACTTGGGAGGCAGAGGCAGGCGGATCTCTGTGAGTTCGAGGCCAGCCTGGTCTACAAAGCAAGTCCAGGACAGCCAGGGCTGTTACACAGAGAAACCCTGTCTCGAAAAACCAAAAAAAAAAAAAAAAAAGAACTGACATTTGCTGGGCGTGGTGGCACATACCTTTAATCCCAGCAGTCGGGAGGCAGAGGCAGGCAGATCTCTGTGAGTTCAAGGACAAGCCTGGTCTACAGAGCAAGTCCAGGACAGTCAGGGATACACAGAGAAACCTTGTCTCGAAAAAACAAAAACAAAAAACCAAAGAACTGCCAACAGAGGCTTTGAGAGGTCACTGGTCAGTTCTTAAACATATGTTTTGTATACTACTATAATAGTGAAGTAATTCTCTTTAACCAACAAACCTTTGTATCTAAATCTCTGATAAAGTCCAATATTGTGTTTTATTCCCCTGGTGCCATTAGCATTGTCACTGCAGGGTCTAAGAAGGCTTTCTAGATGAAAAGTTTCAGATAGAGTTCTGACCACTTTTCTTTCCTGGAGCTTCTACCAGACTCATGGCTCAACCAGGCCTTCTGTGCACATGCTCCTTGGGCCACAGTAGATGCTATGCCATTTCTTTAAAGAAGAACACCTGGTAGGTGGCACTGTCACCTTGCCCTGCAGGTGAACACCTTGCAGCATCTCCTGATTTATGAGCCTGTCTTGATGATTGATGGGTGTGGCAAACTGAGTTAAGTTCAAACACTCTATAAGAGCTTCAGAGCTGGGCCTGCAGAATGACTCAGGCCTCACCTGCAAGTTAAAATTACTCCTCAAAATGGAGTCCTGGGCCTGCTCCTTCCCCACTTTGTATTCTAATTCTCACAGAAAACAGCGTGGCAGGTAAGAGCCTGTATGCTATCTTAGAGATTTTCCCAGGAGATATCAACACTAATAATACCCAGTCCTCCAGCTACCACTGTATTAAAAAGGGAAATGTGAGAGAGAGCAAGATGGCTCAGAGGGTTAAAGCACTTACAGCAAAGGGCCTCCTCACATCACACACACAATAATAATAGAGGTGTGAGCTTGGCGTGATTGTGAACACCTGTACGACTGGTAATTGGGAAGTGGAGGCAGGCAGTTCATGAGTTCAAAGCCAGCCTCAGCTATATGATGAATGGGGCCAGTCTAGGATATATCAGACCCTGTCTCAAAAGCCAGGCATGGTGACATATGCTCTCCATACCAGCACTGGAGAGGCAGAGGCAGGTAGACCTTTATGAGTTTGAGGCCAGCCTGGTCTACATAGCGAGTTCCAGGCCAGTTAAGAATACTAGAAAGGGCCAGGCGGTGGTGGTGCACGCCTTTAATCCCAGAACTTGGGAGGCAGAGGCAGGCGGATCTTTGTGAGTTCGAGGCCAGCCTGGTCTACAAAGCAAGTCCAGGACAGCCAGAGATATTCAGAGAAACCCTGTCTCGAAAAACCAAAAAAAAAAAAAAAAAAAGAAAACAAGAAAGGCCCTGTCACAAAAAAAAAAAAAATAAATAAATAAAAAGGAAGGAAGGGAGGAAGGAAGGAAGGAAGGAAGGAAGGAAAGACAGAGAAGGCAGACAGGCAAGCAAGCAAGCAAGCAAGCAAAGAAACAAAGCTGTTCAAATATTGAGTTCAAGGTCAGTCTGCAGCTGGGGCCACATAGCAAGACCCTGTCTCAAAAGTAAAACAAATAAGTTAAAAAAAAAAAAAAAAGAAGAGGCTGGAATGCTCAGTGATTGGGAGCACTGGCTGCCCTTCCAGGGAACCTGGGTTCAATTCCCAGCACCCGCATGGCAACTCGTGTTTGTTACTCAAGTTCCAGTGGATCCAACACCCTCACACATACATGCAGAACAAACACCAACGCACATTAAATAAAAAATGTAAAAAGTGATAAGATTATGAAACCTAGAGTATTCCCAGGAGTCCTAAATCATTAAGTGCCAGGCCACAGTAACCTATAAAATGAGTGGATTCTTGTGTTGAGGTTGCTATCTACTGGCTCCATCAAGAAAGTGTTTACACATGAGAACCCAAACTTCTACTGATCTGTGAACTTTAAAGACTAGCATGACATGGCACTAGCTAAGGAGAGCTTCTAAAGAAGGTAGGTCTGGCTGGGCATGGTGGTGCATGCCTTTAATCCCAGCACCTGGGAGGTAGATGCAAGGCGGATCTCTGTGAGTTCAAGGCCAGCCTGGTCTACAAAGCGAGTCCAGGACAGCCAGGGCTTGGTACACAGAGAAACCCTGTCTCGAAAAGCCAAAAAAAAAAAGAAAGAAAGAAAAAAAAAAAGAAAGCAGGGTCTGGCTGCCTAAGTTGTAGTGCATAGTGTGTAAGAATACATATGAAAGGTGTTTAGAGTACCTAGCCTTAGGCTTACAAAGTGGATACTTGAGGCAGAAGCAGAGGTCTGGACTTTTCCAGGGATCTATTGATTAGCTCATTATCTATCTATTTATTTATGTTTGGCAATGAGCATAAGCAAATGTGGACTGGGCTGCATTCCTCAACAGTGCTGATATGCACTCCTCAGTGTGATGTTTGGCTTTTCCTTTACTATGTACCCATGTGGGTGAAATGTCAAGGAATTGCTGCAAGTTTTCATCTTTCACTGGAAAGATTCATCTTCCAGGGAAGGCAATACCCAAAATATATTCTCCAAGGACTCAGCAGCAAAGAAACAGCTTAGTCTACATTCTGAAATTTAATATCTTTTTGAAACATGATTCTAGTTTCTGTAAAGACATTGACCCATGCTTTTGTTCAGCAGTTTCTCAAGGGTTCTTGACTTTGCATGGACTAAGTTCCTCCAAAGACAAAAGAGCCAGTCATCTTCACCTTCACTTGAAAAATGTTTGTTTCTAGCCCAGGCCTGGTGGTGCATACCTATGATCTCAGCACTTGGGAGGCCGAGGCAAAAGAATTCCCTTGAGTTTAAAGCTATGTCTCAAAAATCATGCAAAAAAAGTAAAAATTAAAAAAAATATCAAAGCCGGGCGTTGGTGGCGCACGCCTTTAATCCCAGCACTTGGGAGGCAGAGGTAGGCGGATCTCTGTGAGTTCGAGGCCAGCCTGGTCTACAATGTGAGTCTAGGACAGCCAGAGCTGTTATACAGAGAAACCCTGTCTCAAAAAAAAAAAAAAAAAAAACCAAAAAAAAATATCAAAACACCCCTGCACACTTTTCCTAACACTGACTTTGAGACACTCTCTTGTAGCCCATGGTGGCCATGAACATGTTATGTAGTCGAGGATGAACTTAAACTTCTAATTTCTACCTCCCCCTCCAGTGATAGGATTACAAACAAGGCAATCAACCTGGTTTGATGAGATGCTGGGGATCAAACTCAGGACCCTGTTTCCTGCTAGGCTGGTACTTTACCAACTGAGCTACATTCCCAACCCTCTATAGTGATCTTTTTCTAATTACCTTTATTGAATTTTCTGACTACTCAGTGTAATGTATTACTTATGGATAAGTTGAAAACATAACAAAATAAAAGTCACTTATGGGCAAAGATGGCTCAGTGGGTAAAAGGGCTTTACAGTTGAGTGATTCCAGCAGCCCACATGGTAGAGGGAGAGAACTGACTCTCACTAGCTGCCCTCTGACCTCATACACTCACCATGATATGTTTGTGCCCACATTTAGTGAGCATCTTGGAATTTTTGTTCCTTTAAAAAACACAGCCGGGCGTGGTGGCACACACCTTTAATCCCAGCACTTGGGAGGCAGAGGCAGGCGGATCTCTGTGAGTTCGAGGGCAGCCTGGTCTACAAAGTGAGTCCAGGATGGCCAGAGCTGTAACACAGAGAAACCCTGTCTCCAAAAATAAAAACAAAAAAAATTTTTTCGTCTTTAATCCCAGCACTTGGGAGGCAGAGGCAGGCGGATCACTGTGAGTTTGAGGCCAGCCTGGTCTACAAAGTGAGTCCAGGACAGCCAGAGCTGTTACACAGAGAAACCCTGTCTTGAAAAACCAAAATAAACAAATTTTTTTTAGGTGTGTGTGCACATGGGGATGTACATCTGAATGCAGTTCATATAGAGGCCAGAAGAGAGTATCAGACCCCTTGAAGCTTGAGATACAGGAAGTTGTTCAGTGTTCAACATGGTACTAGGAACTGAACCCCAGTCCTCTTTAAGAGCAATACATACTCTTAAACACTGAGCCATCTCTCCATTCCCCCTCCCTTTAAATTTTTTTTTTTTTTTGGTTTTTCGAGACAAGGTTTCTCTGTGTAGCCCTGGCTGTCCTGGACTCACTTTATAGACCAGGCTGGCCTCGAACTCACAAAGATCCACCTGCCTCTGCCTCCCAAGTGCTGGGATTAAAGGCGTGCGCCACCACTGCCCGGCCCCCTTTAAATTTTTTTAATTTTTACTTATGGGTATATCAGTGTGTGTACACAGGAGCCCAGGGAGGCTAAAGAGAAAGGTGTTGGATTCCCTAGAGCTGGAGTTACAGATGGTAGTTAGTTCCAGGATGTGGGTGCCGAGAAAAATACTCAGGTCCTCTGCAAGAGCAGCAAAAGCCCCCCCCCCCCATCTCTCTCCCTGTCTCCTCTCCTTATCTCTCTCAGTATTAAATCAATGTCTTACTATGTAGCCCTTGGCTGGCCTGAAACTCACTATGCAGACCAGGCTGGTGTGAAACTCATAGAGATCTGCCTGCCTTTGCCTCCCAAGTGCTGGGATTAAAGATATATAACAAGCCTGGCCCAAAAAAATTTTGGTTTGTTTACTTTGCGTGCAAAAGTGCTTTGCCTATATATATATATGCATGTATTACATGTATGCCTGCTGGCTGAAGATCAGAAAAGGGAAGTCAGATCTCCTGGAACTGGAGTTATGCTTATAATGGTTGGGGTTTTTTTTTTTTTTTTTGCTTGTTTGTTTGTTTGCTTTTTTGTTTTTTCTTTTGAGACAGGATTTCTCTGTGTATCCCTGGATGTCTTAGACTCACTTTGTAGACCAGGCTGGCCTTGAATTCTCCGAAATCTCCGTCTCTATCTCTGCCTCTTGAGTGTTGGTATTAAAGATGTGCTCCACCACGCCCAGCAATTCACAGCTGTGAACTTCCATGATGGTACTGGAATTTGAACCCGGGTCCTTTGGAAGAGCAGCAAGTGCTCTTAACCACTGAGCCATCTCTCCATCCCCTTTGCTTTGTTGTTTTTCAAGACAAAATTTCTCTGTGTATGTTTCCTGGATGTTCTGGAACTTGCTCTGAAGACCAGGCTGATATTGAACTCAAAAATCTACCTGGGACAAAAGTCGTGCTGTTAGCCGGGCGGTGGTGGCGCACGCCTTTAATCCCAGCACTTGGGAGGCAGAGGCAGGCGGATCTTTGTGAGTTCGAGGCCAGCCTGGTCTACAAAGTGAGTCCAGGACAGCCAAGGATACACAGAGAAACCCTGTCTCAAAAAAAAAAAAAAAAAAAAAGTCGTGCTGTGACTAAAGGCACTCGCCAACATGTCCAACTTAGGGATGATTGTAAACAATAATATGGATTCTGGGAATCGAACTCGGGTACTCTGCAAGGACAACAAGTGCTCCTAACTGCTGAGCCATCTCTCCAGCAACAACAAAAGCTCTTAACCACTAAACCATCTCTCCAGCCCTAATACCTGGTTTTTATAATCTGAACTCAGGTCCTCAAGCTGTGCAAGCAAGTACTTTATCCACTGAGCCATCTCCCCTTCCGAATAGAATTATAAAGGTTTAATGACAACATCAAAGTGATACGCATTTATTGGTTTACTTTTGCTTTCTTTCTAGAGATGGGATGAACTGTGATAGAGTGGTATGCAGAAATTCATTGTTTTGGGAAAATCCAGGGTCCACATCTAAGAATTACATGTAGTACATGTACATGTAGGTGGAGAGATGGCTCAGTGGTTAACAGAGCAGTTGCGGCTATTCCACAGGCCTGAGTTCAGTTCTAAGTACTCACATTGGGAGGCTCTTAACTGCCATAGCTCCAGGGAGATTTGACACCTCTGGTCTCTGTAAGTAATCCCACTTATGTACACACAAACACACATAAGTGCGTGCATGCGCACACGTGCACTTGTAATTTTCTTTGTCAAATTCATACGCATAGCTGGTAGGGGAGGTACTATCATCAAGAAGGCGGCATTCCCAGGGCAAGGGTCATCCACTGCTTTCTGACATGCCAACTGACCTCTGCAATTTCTCCTCCAAATGTGAGAAGTTTTACTGCATAATTAGAGTTGGAGGAGAATTTGTTCAAGTTATTTTTTTTCTTAATAAAAACAACAACAACAACAACCCAGTAGGACTGAAGAGATGGCTCAGGGGACAAGAGCATCTACTGCTTTCGAGAGGAGCAGAGTTTGGTTCTCAGCACCAAAATTGAGTGGTTCACAAGTGCCTGTAATTCCAGCTCCAGGGGATCCAACTGCTCTGGCCTCTAAGGTCACCTGCACTGAAATGCATATACTTATACTCAAATAATTAAAAATAAAAACAAATCTTTAAAAAACCTACATATTATGAGGAATAAGCACCTACTAAGTTATCAGAGTTAATTTTTGAAGATGGTGGTGCATGCCATCCTAGTACTCAGGAGGTAAAAGGTTGATGGGTCTCTGTGAGTTCCAGGCCAGCCAGGACCACATAGTGAGACCCTGTCCCCACTCCCTTCTCAAACAAAACAGGACAAACAAAAACTGAAATTGTAGAGCTTATATCCTACTCCCTTTTTCTCTGCCTGTCCAAAAAAAAAAATGGTAAAAAGAAGTGCATACTTGGAAATACATTAATTATAAAAGTATAATTTTATATATATATATATTTTTTAAAATATTTTATTTACTTATTTATTATGTATACAGTATTCTGTCTGCATGTATGCCTGCAGTCCAGAAGAGGGCACCAGATCCGATTATAGATGGTTGTGAGCCACCATGTGGTTGCTGGGAATTGAACTCAGGACCTTTGGAAAAGCAGACAGTCCTCTTAACCGCTGAGCCACCTCTCCAGCCCCCAATTATATATATTTTTAATAAATATATATACACCATATATTACTGGGGATTATAGCTCAGGGGTAGAGACCTCACCTGTGTGAGGACCTCAGCACCCTAAAAATACAAAACACAACAAATGAGAACAAATATACTACAGTAAGAACTTCTGTTAGTTTTCTTTCTTTCTTTTTTTTTTTTTTTAGGTTTTGTTTTCCAGAAAGGGTTTCTCTGTGTATCCTTGACCGTCCTGGACTCACTTTGTAGACCAGGCTAGCCTTGAACTCACAGAGATTCGCCTGCCTGCCTGCCTCTGCCTCCCAAGTGCTGGGATTAAAGACGTGCGCCACCACGCCCAGCCATTACAGACAGCTGTGAACTGCCATGTGGTGCTGGGATCTGAACCCGGGTCCTTTGGAAGAGCAGCCAGTGCTCTTAACCGCTGAGCCATCTCTCCAGCCCCCTCCTGCTAGTTTTCTGTGGAACAATTTTTACTCTAATGCTCATTTCTAACAAATATTAACTGACTGAGACAAGGTCATGCTAAGTAGCTCAATCTGGCCTTGAATTCTCAATTCTGCTTTGGCGTCCACGAATGGTGGAATTACAGGGGTGGACCCCTACACCCAACTCAACAAACACATACATATGTCTGGATAGTTGGGCTACAGAGATCCTGTCCAGAACAACAAATAGGCCAGGTTTGCTGGGACAAACTTATTCCTAGTACTTGGAAGGCAAAAACCTGGGAATCTGCCGGGCGGTGGTGGCGCACGCCTTTAATCCCAGCACTTGGGAGGCAGAGGCAGGCGGATCTTTGTGAGTTCGAGGCCAGCCTCGTCTACAAAGTGAGTCCAGGACAGCCAAGGATACACAGAGAAACCCTGTCTCGAAAAACCAAAAAAAAAAAAAAAAACCTGGGAATCTCTGTGAGTTTGAGTTGAACCTAGAATACATAGTTCCAGGCCAGCCAGAGTCACACAATTAAAAACAACAAAACGCTGGGCGTGATGGTGTACACCTTTAATCCCAGCACTCGGGAGCCAGTGCAGGCAAATCTCTGTGAGTTCAAGGCTAGCCTGGTCTAAGTGAGTCCAAGACAGCCAAGGATATACAGAGAAACCCTATCTCAAAAAACCAACCCCCACCCCCGCAAAAAAACCAACCCAAACAAAAAAACAAAACAAAACAAAAAAACTAAAACCAAAATGTAGCCAGGCACAGAAGGTGGAAGTGGCAAGAAGAGAAGTTGAAGGCCAGTCTCCACTATACTGAAAGTTTGCAGCCACCGTGTTTCATAAAATAAACATGAGCAGCTGAGATGCCTTACCAGGTAAATATGCTTGCCACACAGGCCTAACCTAAGTTAGATCTCTGGCAAGCATGTGAAGGTGAAATGAGAACACCCACTCTATCAAGTTGTCCTCTGACTTCCATATGAGCACTGCAGAACATGTAAACACACTCACACAATATAAATAAGTAAATAAATATACAAATAAAAGAGGGCTGGAGAAATGGCTCAGTGGTTAAGAACACAGATTGTTCTTGCAGAGGAACCAGGGTCTAATTCCTAACATCCACATGGCAGCTCACAACCACCTGTAATTGCAGTTCCAAAGGATCTGACACCATCTTCTGGCCTCTGTGGGCCCCAGACACACATGTGGCACACAGACATACACATGTGGGCAAACACTTATGTACATAAAATAATAAATTTTTAAAAATGCACAGAGCTGTAGTTATATGAGCTAGTCAATCATTTTGAATTACATAGCAGTCACCGAAATGTAGGAAATTTACACTTTCATAATGATAAACTACTGACAAGTGCTTCAGGTAAAGGTTCAAGGGAAACAGTGACTACTGCTCAACCATACTGACTATACTCTGGGTTAGTTCTGATGTACTGAGTCAAGAAGTATGTGTTTTTCAAATGGATGAAGGAAATGAAAACACACACTTGCAGTTTCCTTTCTTTCAGATTCATTACATCTGCTTAAAGACTTTAATGTATTTATTTAGAGGGTTGCATCAGAAATCATTTTTGTAGCTGTGGTAGCAATGACAAGTAATTCTTTTGTAATGCTGCGCCAGTCAATACCTGCTTTTGCCCAAGGACGTATTCAAACCAATTCTGGATGATCCAGCTTTGAAGTGGGTTGGGCAGTGCTAATTTTTTTTCTTTTTCTTTTCTGCTTAGTTGTTAGTCACACATGCCTTGAAAATATCACAAGATGCAGGCTAATTAAAATTGTATATATTAGCTGGGGACGCCTTTAATCCCTGCACTCAGGAGGCAGAGGCAGGTGGGTCTCTGTGAGTTCAAGGCTAGTCTGGTCAAGAGAGGAGTTTCAGGACAGCCAAGGCTACACAGAGAAACTCTGTCTTGAAAAAACAAAGCTGGGCTTGGTGGCAGATGCCTTTAATCCCAGCACTGTAAGGCAGAGGCAGACAGATCTATGAGAGTTCGAGGCCAGCCTGGTTTACAAAGAGACTCCAGGACAGCGAGGGCTATTATACAAAGAAACTCTGCCTCTAAAAGCAAATTTTTAAAAAATTTAAAAAAGAAAAGAAAAAGAAAAACACCCCTCCAAAAGCCTCCAACATAAAAGCTGTATGTATTTTTTACATAAAAATAGTTAAGTAAAATAAGATTCTCTCTCATTTTCTACACTTATTATCTGAAAAACATTCAGTTAGTATATTCCTATCATAGGGAACACTGTCTCTCTTGGAATATCAAATGCCAAAGTGAGCAAATAACAAGGCTAAAAAATGTTAACAGTTAAAAAAAGTTTGAGCTGGGCGTGGTGGTGCACGCCTTTAATTCCAGTACTCGGGAGGCAGAGGCAGGCGGATCTCTGTGAGTTCAAGGCCAGCCTGGTCTACAAAGCAAGTCCAGGACAGCCAGGGCTACAAAAACCCTGTCTCGAAAAACCAAAAAAAAAAAAAAAAAAAAAAAAGTTTGGCAGACCAAATGGTGGTATTACAGGCATTTCTGATCATGCCCAGAACAACTTACCTCTCCCCCAAAGTCAATATATTTTCGACTTTTGGTTGAGCTTGGCCTTTAACGACGACACAACAGTCTCTCTTATAGAATTTTCAAAACCCAACTTAATGGAGGTGAAACACAGACTATTGGACAATTGAGATAACAATTCTTCATGGGGGCTCTAAAGAGAAAAATGACAAAGCTTTTGTTTTTAGCTAAGCTGTTATCATATATACATTCGCTAGGTAAAAGGTCGTACTTATGTCACACAAACTTCACCAAACTCCTTTTTTGCTTTTTCGAGGCAGGGTTTCTTTGTGTTTCTCTGGGCTGTCCTGGACTCACTTTGTAGACCAGGCTAGCCTTGAACTCACGGAGTTCCGCCTGCCTCGGCTTCCTGTGTGCTGGGATTAAAGGCGTGCGACACCACGCTCGGCTCCTTTGTGATTTTTAAATCATGAATTAGTGAGGAACCGGAACACTTTTAACCATTTTTATTGATAAAAGCGGGAAGAGGGGGGATAACTTGGTTAGAAATTTAGCTAGAATTGCTTTGGCTTGCAGAACCCAGTACAGGCAGCGGAGGGAGGATTAACTAAGAAAAATGAACCTTCCCTACAAGCTGGTCACTCTGCTAAACTCTGTGTGCTATCAACTTTAATTCATAACCACCCAATGCGGAGGGTGCTCACATTCCCATTTTACACAGGGTAACATCAAACGAGCCGAGGTCACTCAACAAGTAAGTGGCGGCACGGGACCAGGACTGGCCCGCGAGCACGCCCTCTCAGGCAGCCCTGCAGCGGTCGGATTCCTCGCACCGTTCCGTCTTGCTCCGCCGGACAGTTCCCGGGACTGAGGGATGGCGCTGTCCAACCCGCCGGCTTCCCTGCGAGAACGCGGCCCCGCCGGGCCATCCCGCCCGGAGGCTGGAGAGCCGCGGCGCCAGTCCGCCGCCAGGCGCGCGGGCGGGTCCAGGAGCCTCGGGGCGGCCGTCGGAGCTGCTCCGGGGTTGCTTAAGCCCCGCGCGCTGCTCTCAGCCTGGACAGGCGGGAGGCGCCAAGCAGTGTGAGCCCTGCCCTTCGGGGGACGCGCGGCCGCTCCCAGGCCGGGAATCTTCCCCAAACAGCCGGAGGCAAACGGGTTAAGTAGCCTCACCTGTCCTGGGGGCGGAGCCTGCCGTGGTGACTGACGTCGGGGTCTTCCAACCAGGAAGTAGCAGGAAGACAGGGTTTGGCGGAGACGGATTGCTTCTTTCCGCCAATCCCCGTGCATCTACTTCCGGCCGCAGCCGCGGCGCCCGTGGGAGAGCGACAGGTGGGAGCTACTTTGTGGCCTAGACGCCTCTTGCATCTTGGACGCACAAGACTCTCCAAGAGCAGGGTTAGGTTTACTTACTATCCCGTTAATTCTTGCGGGTTCTCACTTCAGCCGTCCTTTTAATGAGAAATGGAAATTCTCCAGCCCCTTTTCCCGTCACCTCAGGCGGGGGCGGGACGAACAGTATTCTCACAGACCAATTGTAGCACGCGACGTCCCGTGACACGGTGATCGACCGTCTCTGGCGCCAATGGAGTTCCCCACTGTTGGGGCTCATTATGACTGACCACAAGCCCAACTAATCCACTTTAAGGTCGTGGACACGACAGGCACGGAGGCCGGCCAATAGATAGAAGAGGAGACCGGAAGTCAGCTCTGGAGGGGTAGGAGGCGGGCGTTCACAACCGCCTAGGCCTGCGCGGGTCAACGCAGCTTGGAGGCTTCGAGCCAGCTAGCAGCGCGTGACGGAGAGCGTGAGCGACAGATCGCTTTGGCCAATGATTTGGAGGCGCTTGGGAGTCGCAACCAGTGATGAGTCTAAGGGGCGGGAGGCAGCAGGTTAGGCAGTGAGAAGTTAGTGGCGCTGCTGGGACAGGGTGGGGGGGGGGGGTTTGGCGTCGCTTCTACCGCCTGCTGCTCCTCACCTTCCCGGGATCAGCCGCGGTAGCGGCCGCGAGTGATTCGGCGGCGTCCCCGGCTCCGCGTGAGAACCATGCTGACGGACAGCGGGGGCGGCGGCACCTCCTTTGAGGAGGATTTGGACTCCGTAGCTCCGCGATCGGCCCCAGCTGGGGCCTCGGAGCCTCCTCCGCCGGGAGGGGTCGGGCTGGGAATCCGCACCGTGAGGCTCTTTGGGGAGGCTGGGTCCGCGCCGGGAGTCGGTGGCGGCGGCGGTGGCAGTGCGGGCGGAGGGGACGCACCGCTGGATTTCAAGTTGGCGGCTGCCGTGCTGAGGACCGGCGGCGGAGGTGGTGCCTCTGGGAGCGACGAGGACGAGGTGTCCGAGGTATAGCTTCAGGACTCTTGTCGCTAACAGTGTGTGGGACATGGATTCTTGGGGCCAGCACCAGGCTGGCTGGTCCGCCCTCCGGCTTCGCGGGTGCAGTGTGTGCTCTGACAGCAGTCGCCCGCAAGGCGACGGGGATATTGGTGCGGGCCTAGTGAGCGCTGGGTTTGCTCTTCGGCGCGCGTCCGGAGCGGATCGTCTGTAGACCCCACAATAGGGAGTTCTCTGGTCTGCGAGCTTCGCGCGGGAACCGGGACTCCGCAGGCTACCTCCCGCCCACCCCGCGTTGGAGATGGGCGAGGGCGGGGTCTTGCCAGCCAGAGTCCCTGCCCTTGGTACTGAGGAGTCTGAGAAACTGGCGGACACAGGCAGCTAGCTAGCTCAGGAAGCCCGTCGGCTGCTCGCCTTTGCCTTAAGCGGTGCCTTGCCTGTGCTTTTAAGGAGAGCACTTCTTATTTTCCCTTTAGTTTGAGGCAGGTGAGTATTACGTTCTCAGCTCTGGCTCCGAAAAGAAATCACGTGACCGACTCTTGGAGCTTGTGTGAAGTTAGACAGGAAAAGGAAGTTCCAAGGCATCTTTGAGCTTCGGAATAGCTGGATAGTCCGAACGCTGAGGTTTTTAGCCTGGGAGAAGGTGAGGCATCCTACAGACAACCTTTTCTTGTGAAGAAAATGAGATGAGCTCTTGCACTTTTAGCACATGTGTATATTCCCATGTGCACATTTTCAGGAGAGTTGCTGTGTAGACCAGGCTGGCTGAACTTTCTGTGATCCTCCTCCTGCCTATATTTTCTCAGTGCTGGATTACAGGTGTGCACCACCATGCCTAGCTAAGTATTTCTTCTACATTGGTCCTAGCATGCCTGCTTCATCCCTCGTGACTTTAACCTCTGGTCCTGGTGTTAAAGTACAGGAATTTCTGTGTACCAATGATCCTGGCTTGTGAATTTGAGAGGAATAAGGAGAAATTATTGCAGAGTACAGTTACAGCACTGTTTTTCCTCAGTCTGAACAGGAGTTTCTTTGGATTCAGCCTTTTACTTTGGAAAAAGAGCTGTGTATATTATCCATCTATATATTTTTAAATTTCACTGTAAGAAAATACATTCTAAGCCAAGATGAGAGATGAATTTTACTTGGATAATCAGTTGTTGAGAGTCTGTAGCTCCCTTGCTTGCTTTTGGGTCTGTGAAAGGCTTTTATTTTATCCTTTCAGTGAAACTTCATGAGAGCTGAACTCAGAACACATGGAAATAAAGTGGTAGCTAACTTTAGATTCTGAAGACTTGTTTTTGTAACTTGTAAGAGAGAATCTGAAAAGGTTGGCTTTATTCTGAACTTTGTAGGAAGATAGTCTTGATTTTTCGGGGCCATTTTGACATAATTGGCATGGATGAGATTAGACTGATTTGCTTTTATATGAGTAGTGTTTAAATTTCTTCACAAATAAAAGTGCCAGTGAACTTCCAAAGTCAAATTCCTGTCTCAGTCACACACGTCCATTTCATATAAATTTAAAGCTATGGGTACAATCTATACCTTTTCATACTTTTTTTTTTTTTTTTTTTTTTTGGAGAGACAAGTCTTACTGTAAAGCCCTGGCTGGCCTGGAACTGGCTTTATAGAAAGATTGGCCTTGAACAGAGATCAGGCTGTTTCTGCCTTCCAAGTACTGGGATTGAATACATGTGCCACCATGGCTAGCTTCACATTTTAAACAAAATTTTTGGTTTTATATGTAATGGTGTTTTGCCTATATATGTATGTACCAGTTGAGTGTTTGGTGCCCATGGAGTCCAAGAAGATGGTGTCATGTACCCTTAAACTGGAGTTATGGTTGGTTATGAGCTACCATGTGGGTGCTAGGAGTTGAACCGGGTTCCTTTGGAAGAGCAGTCAGTGCTCTTAACCCTGAACAATCTTTCCAATCTCAGAATACCTATTCTTTTTGTTGTTGTTTTTTTGTTTGTTTTGTTTTTCGAGGCAGGGTTTCTCTATGTATCCTTGACTCTCTGTCCTGGACTCACTTTGTAGACCAGGCTGGCCTTGAACTGACACAGATCCACCTGCCTCTGCCTCCCAAGTGCTGGGATTAAAGGCGTGCACCACCACACCCGCAGAATACCTTTTCTTAGTCTACTGTTTACTTAATATTCTGTGCCCCAAAAATGAATTTAAGTATTGAGTATATAGAATTTTTTTCTTTTTGGACAGGGTTGCACTTTGTAGGTCAGGCTGTACTTGTGTGTACTAGGCAATCTTCTGTCTCAGCCACCACCATTTTGGTTGACTGACTGATTGGTTTTCCTTTCTTTTTCTTGCAAACAAACAAACAAGCAGAAACAAAACAAACAAACAAAACCCCCAAAACCAAAACAACAACAAAAATCTTTAGTTTTGGAATGCAGCTCTCTGAGCTACAGGGTTTTTTTTTTGGGGGGGGGAGGTAGGGTTTGATGTGGATGCAGATTGTTAACCTGTGGAGAAAGAAAAACTATTTTTGCGTGGTTTCCTTTCTTTCAGAAAAGAAATTCCTGAAATATCTCATACCAACAAAGTGTAATGGGTTATATATAGTCTTTGTGAATGAAATGAACTATTTTGCCTAAATAAGTTATTTACCTTTTCTGTTTTTTTTTTTTCATGAACTGTCATCCTGTTACTTTGGAAGGGATAACAAATAATATTTTTTAGAAAAGTACTTACCTGTGAAGTATTTGATGAATAATAATAAAATCCTCATTTTTATATTTCCTAGCCAGTACCTAGATGATGAGATACAATGAGTTAGTTGTTCCATAGTTTGGGAGTGGAGATTGTCTTCCCCATGTGGGGGCAGGAGAAGGTAAGAAATGAGAAATAAAAGACCCAGTAATGTCTCTTGCTGGTTAAGTTAAAAGATCCTATAGTTTGAGGAGAGGGGTCCAGGATTATTACTATTAATACATTTTCTTTATTTTCTTTCTTAATTTTATGTAATTATTATTGTGTGCATACACAAATGGCATGTGTGTTCGATAGCATTCTTGTGGATGTTATAGGACAACTTGTGGAAGTCAGTTCTCTCTACTATGAGTTCTGGGGTTTGAACTGAGGTGATTGGGCCATCTCACCAGCCTCCATACAGTTTTGTTTTTGTTTTTGTTTTTTCGAGACAGGGTTTCTCTCTGTGTATCCGTGGCTGTTCTGGACTCACTTTGTAAACCAGGCTGGTCTTGAACTCACAGAGATCCGCCTGCCTCTGCCTCCCGAGTGCTGGGATTAGAGGCATGCACCACCGCGCCTGGCCAATAAAGTTTTTTTTTTTTTAAAAGGCTTTTTTGAGACAGGGTTTCTCTGTGTAGCCCTGGCTATCCTAGAACTCACTCAGGGTGGCCTTGAACTCACAGAGTTCTACCTGCCTCTGCCTCCTGTGTGCTTGGATTAAAGGCGTGTGCCACTATGCCCGGCCATACAATTTTGTTTTTTTAAATACAGAAGTTGTATTAGAGAATGTCATCATTTGGTTATTTGTTTAGTGGTGCTGGGGATTAAATCCAGGACCTTGTGTTTGCTAGCAAGGACTCTGCTAACTATATCTCTAGCACCTCTTTACGTGTAAAATTTCAGATGGAGACTTAGTAAATTGTAGATGGGGACTTATTAAATTGTTCAGGCTAACCTTGAACTTGCTGTTTAGCTAGAGCAGGGATTAAAACCTTTTGTTGTTTTGTTAGTTTTTTTTGTTGTTGTTTTGTTTTTTTCTTTGAGACAGTCTCACTGTGAAGCCCTGACTGTCCTGAGACACAGGGATCCACTACCTGTTTCTCAGTGCTGAGATTAAAGGTGTGTGCCACCCACTGGATTTAAAACTTTTTGATACTTTTGCTTTAGCTTCAGTGTTAATAGGATGATGCTACCAACTATTGCATATGGCTTTAAATACAGGGGGAATGTCTGTTTGGAATTTCTTCAGGGCTATTCAAGTCTCTTTGTTATCCATATAAGTCATTGACTAGAGGAGTAAGAACTTGCATTAGATAATGGAGGTCAGGTTAAAAATTTCTTAGAGCGAGGTACACAACTATAATCCAGTGAATTGGGAGTTTCATAGCAGGGCCAATCTGAGCTATATGATAACCTGTCTCAAAAACAAAACCCATATAAATCAGTTTATTTTTCAAGATTTATTTTTATTTATACGTATATGTGTGTGTATCCGTATGCCATATGTGTATGTCTGTTGGAATCCCTAGAGCTGGAAGGCAGTTAGTTGTAAGCAGTCCAGTGTGGGTGCTGGGATCTGAATTCAAGTCTTCTGTAAGAGTATTACATGCTCAGCTAGGTGTGGTGGCACACACCTTTAAACTCAGCATTCAGGAGTCAGAGGCCAGTGGATCTCTAAGTTTGAGGCTAGCCTGGTCTACAAAATGAGTCCAGTACAGCCAGGATGACACAGAGAAACCCTGCCTCGAAAAAGAGTATTGCATTCTCTTAACCACTGAGTGATCTCTCTTTACAAACTAGGTTTTTTTTTTTTTTTTTTTTTGGTTTTTCGAGACAGGGTTTCTCTGAATATCTCTGGCTGTCCTGGACTCGCTTTGTAGACCAGGCTGGCCTCGAACTCCCAAAGATCCGCCTGCCTCTGCCTCCCAAGTGCTGGGATTAAAGGCGTGCGCCACCACCGCCTGGATACAAACTAGGTTTTTTTAAAAAAAATTATTTTATGTGCATGAGTGGTTTGGTTTGTATGTATGTGTGTGCAGTGCTCACAGAGGCCAGATGAGGATGTTGGATCTCCTTGGGACTGGAGTTACAGTTAGTTAGTTGTAAGCTACCATGTGGGTTCTGGGAATTAAACCCAAATCCTCTGGAAGAACAGTCAGTCTTCTTAACCATTGAATCACCTTTCCAGCTTACAAACCACTGTTTGTTTGTTTGGTCTTTGTTTTTGTTTTCTTTTTGAGACAGGGTTTTACTATGTATCTCTGGCTGTCCTGACACTCACTATGTAGACCAGACTGGCCTCAAACGTATAGAGATCCAGTCTCTGCTTCTGCCTCCCTAGTGCTGGGATCAAAGGCATGCACCACTACTACTAGTTACAAACTAGTTTTTTGTTTGTTTTTTTATGTGAGTTGCTGTTTTGTCTGCATGTATTATGTCTGCATGAGGGTGTCAAATATTGTAGTTACAGTGGCCATGTTGGTGCTGGGATTTGAACTGAAGTCTTCTGGAAGAGCAGTCAGTGCTCTTAACTGCTGAGTCATCTCTCCGGCCCTACAAACCAGTCATTTTTATTTGTTTTTTGTGGCTGTGTTTCTGTGTGTGTAATAGCTCTGGCTGTCATGGACTGGCTTTGTAGACCAGGCTGGCCTCCAGCTCACAGATATCCTCCTGGCTGTGCCTCCCAAGTGCTGGGATTAAAGGTGTATGACACCACACCAGGCTACAAACCAATTTTTAAATGTGAATTTTAGAGTGATAACCTTTCCCCTTTTAGCAGGTTGAAAGAAAAAAATTCCTAAAGAAAGGACTTTTTTAGATTAATGATTTTTAAATTTTCTATTTTAAGAGTATGCATGCTATATTTGAATAATATGTGACATCTTTTAAGATTATTAAAATGCTGGGTGTGGTGATACACACATACACCTTTAATTCTAGGCAGACAGATTTCTGAGTTCAGAGTCAGCCTGGTCTATATACTATACACTGAGTTTCAAGCCAGCTATGGCTACATAGTGAAACACTACTGGGGGAAGGGGGTTACTACCAAGTTATGGGGCTTAGGATGTATGGGGCTCAGTGACAGGGTAGAACTCATGCCTAATATGCATTGATCTCTGGGTTCAATTTCTATTACAGCGGTAAAATGAAAATTATAAGACTAAACAGTCTCATCAAGAACAATTCAACAATTTAGATAGAAAAGATAATGTAGAAAGTAAAAATCCTTCCCACCTCAATTAGCTCTTCAACTCTCATTCTTCAAGGTAGCCAATAATCTTTTCCTTTCAATAAATTTATATCATATTGATAGTTTTTTAAAGCACATGCCATATTTACAATTATGTAAAAGCACAAAGATACTGAATATGGCCCTGAAAATTATAACAGCTTTGTAGGGATTTTTTTTTTTCTCTGAAAATTACTTTTAGATTCAAAAGCACAGGCTGGAGAGGTAGGTTTGTAGTTAAGAATCAAAAGCATAGACCCCATAGAGTTGGTTTTTCTTCCAGTGACAAACTAAGTAGTTAATTTTTTAATAGTTATTTGTTATATAATACAGAGCAGCAATTTTCAGTAGCATACTGAAAAAAAACTTTTTTGTTGTTGTTGTGACATTCTTTGTTGTGAGAATTCTTTCATGCATTAGCAGCATCTGTATCTATCCACTAGATGCCAGTGGAAACCATCTAATTGAGATAGACCCAAATTCTTCAGACATTCATATGATGCCTCCTGATTACAAAGTCGCTCTTGCTTAAGAACCACTGGTTTAGAGGCCACTCTTGTCAGGGATGGCAATTTTGCCATGAATACTCTGTATTCAAACTTTAGGTAAACAAGGTGACTCACTGCTTTTAATAGCATCTCATAGCTTGCACATAATCTGAACAAGAGAGAAATAGAAAGAAGTTACTGAAAAGTTCAATGTAAAACTAGTCAGAAATGTTTTAAAGTTTCTAAAGTAAGTTTATCATCAGTTAAAAATTAACTTTCACTTAAATTTTTTTCAAAAAGTTTACCTGGTTTTCATGAAAGTAAACATGCAAAAGTTGTTATGGGGACTTTTAGTTTGTTCAAGACAGAAAGAGTTTTATTATTTAACTATCAGTGATAAAATAGGAAATAAATTTTATAGTCTAGTGTGTAAATTTTGGAGATATTGGAAATGTTAAATAAAAAAGACTATTTGTTATTACTAAAACTGTTATATACTTCAGTATCAGTCTGGACAATGTAAAGCAGTAAGAGCACATAAATTAATGCATTGATTGTGATTATGAGTTATTTCGAGCAATGTAGAATTGGTTAGTGTGAGTTTAAGAGTTTTTGTTGAGTTTTAAAAGCATCTTTAAACATATAACATGTAGTTCATAAATCTAATAAAGGAAAAGAAATGAACTCATTTTTTCATTTTTTAATATTTCTTTTAAAAATTGTGTGTGTGAGAGAATGGAGGGGAAATGGGAGGGAGAGAGAGGGGTAACCAAGTAAGTGCAAGACTCTGCCTGAATGTGGAGGTCAGAGGACAACTTTTGGAAGTTGGTTCTCTTCTTCCACTTGGGATTCTGGAGATCCAATGCAGGTTGTTAGGTTTGTGTGACAGTACTTTTATCTGCTGAGCCATCTTTATTGTCGCTTTCACTCCCTTTTTTGAGACACAGTGTCACACATGATACAGTCCAGGTTGGCCTAGAACTCAGGATCTTTTGTGCCTTTAATTCCTAAGTGCTGAAATTACAGGTGCCTATTTCTTTTCCCTTCTTCTCTCAGTTCCTTTCTTCCTTCCTCTTCTGTGTTTTTGAGGTAGGCCCAAGGTTTCCCCAAATGTGCAAACTTGCTTATATAGTTTAGAATGATCTTGAAAACACCCACTCTCTAGTCTTGAAAAAAGCACAGGGTTATTATGCTGGCTTTGAATTATTTTTAAACAAACAGGGTCTCTATTTAGTCCTAGTTATCCAGGAAATCCATATGTAAACTAGGTCCACCTCAAACTCAAGAGATCCTCCTGCCTCCCCAGTTCTGGGATTAAAGTTACCATACTTGTCTTTGAACTCTTGATCCTCCTCCTTCAGCCTTGAGAATAGAATTATAGGGATGTGTCACCGTGCCCAACTTTTGGTGGTTGTGAATAATGCTGCTGTGAATATAGGTGGACAGATATCTCTTAGATCCTGTGTTCCATTCAAATTCTGTGTCTGTGTGGAGCTGTGTGTGGAGTCTGTGTGTGAGTGGTTGTATAAGTGGAGGCCAGAGGCATAAAATTCTGATGGAGCTAGAGTTACAGTGGGTGCTAGGAATAGAATTCTGGTCCTCTTCAGGAGTAGTGTGTGCTTTTAACTACTAAGTCATCTTTCTAGTCCACCTATTTACAGAAGAAACTGTTTAGTGGATAGGACTTCTTCATGAATTCATCTTTCATAATAAAATTCCATAGTTCCAGGCTGGGAATGTAGCTCAGTTGGTAGAGTGCTTGCTTAGTATAACAGGAAAATCTGGGTTTTATTCCAGCATAAAACCAAGCTTGGTGGTGCAAGGATGTAATTCCAGTACTTGGGAGGTAGAGGCAGAAGGATCAGAAGTCCTCAGTGAATATTGAGTTAAGAGTTAAAAGACAGCCTTGGACAATAGACCTTATCTCAAAAGAAAGAAAAATAAAAATGAAATAATTCTAGGGCTGGGGAGGTGGCTCAGTGATTAAGAGCACTGACTGCTCTTCCAGGGACCCAGGTTCAATTCCCAGTACCCACATGGCAGCTCACAACTGTCTGCAACTCCAGTTCCAGATGATCTAACACATTCATACATACATGCATGCCAAGCACCAAATGTACATTATTATTATTATTATTATTATTATTATTATTATTATTATTATTTTGGTCTTTTCGAGACAGAGTTTCTCTGTGTAACAGCTCTGGCTGTCCTGGACTCGCTTTGTAGACCAGGCTGGCCTCGAACTCACAGAGATCTGCCTGCCTCTGCCTCCCAAGTGGTGGGATTAAAGGCGATTACAGACAGCTGTGAACTGCCATGTGGGTGCTGGGATTTGAACCTGGGTCCTTTGGAAGAACAGTCAGTGCTTTTAACTGCTGAGCCATCTCTCCAGTCCCCCCAAAATAAATTATGTGTGTGTGTGTGTGTGTGTGTGTGTGTGTGTGTACACACACACACACACACACACACACACACACATTAAAAGCATGCGCCACCACGCCCGGCAATTATATATTTTTAAAGTACATTTTCAATTGCACTGATAGAAAGAATTCTAAAGTTCCCTGCCTGTGTCTCAGAATACAGGGAAGCTATCTTGGGGTGCCCAGGCCAGCCTGACCTATATATTAAAAAATGAAAGGATAAGAGAGTAACTGGTTGGTGATGTGAGTTAGATCCCAACATCCACGTAAAAAGTAAAAAGCCAGGAGTGGCAGTGTATGTTTGTATTTCCACCCTGGGGAGGAGGCCAAGGCAGGTAAACTCCCTGGAGCTTGCTGACTGCTTTACCGAATTGGCTATTCCCAGGCTTCAGTGAGAGACCTTGTCTCAAAAATGAGGTGTGTGATGCCTGAGCAGGAAGGGCCTCCACGATTGTCTTTCCCTGCTTCCTAGCGGCTGAGGCTGTAGCTTACTTGGCAGAGTGCTAACCTGGTGTGCATGGATTCCTGGCTTTGACCTCACATAAATTAGACTTGGTGGTGTGCACCTGAAATTTCAGCACTTGGGGCAAGAGGATCAAAAATTCAGGGTTGTTCTTAGCTACATAGTGAATTACACAAGACCCTGTCTCAAGCTAAAATAAAACAAGAATTGATTGTAGCTTAGTAATAGAGTACTTTCCTATCCTTGTAAAGGTCCAAGGGTCTATCCTCAGTGCTGCAAAAAGAAAACAGAAAAGGTCTTTCAGAGGTTTTAGTCCTTGATAGCTTATTTAAGAATTCTAGTAAAATGCTTGCCATCAAAACCTGATGACCTGAGTTCAATCCCTCGGACCTATATAGTGGGAAGAAAGAACTGATTACCCTAAATTGTCTTCTGACCTGCATATGGATACTGTGGTACACACACACACATACACACAAGCAAATAAATAAAGAAAGAAATAATAACAAAGCCGGGCTGTGGTGGCGCACGCCTTTAATCCCAGCACTTGGGAGGCAGAGGCAGACGGATCTTTGTGAGTTCGAGGCCAGCCTGGTCTACAAAGCGAGTCCAGGACAGCCAGAGATATTCAGAGAAACCCTGTCTCGAAAAACAAAACAAACAAACAAAAAAAAGAAATAATAACAAATTCTGGTTGGCTGATTATTCATTCATTCATTTATCCATCTATGTAGAGGATTGACACCCATGGTCTTGGACATCCCAGGAGAGTGCTCTGTTGCTGAGCTATATCCTCAGTCTTTTTTTTTTTTCAAGATATCATCTCATATTGTAGTGTAACCCAGGCTGTTTTACCATTTACTGTGTGTAGCCCAGGCTGCCCTGGAATTTATAGCAATCCTCCTTCAGTTTCCCACGTGTTGGGATTATAGACATTATAGCAATGCTGCCTGGCTCCCAGCTTTTTTTTGTTTTTGTTTTTGTTTTTCGAGACAGGGTTTCTCTGTGTAACAGCTCTGGCTGTCCTGGACTTGCTTTGTAGACCAGGCTAGCCTCAAACTCACAGTGATCCACCTGCCTCTGCCTCCCGAGCGCTGGGATTAAAGGCGTGCGCCACCATGCCCGGCGGCTCCCACTTTTTTAATCTCTTTCCTTGTGGTGCTTATTTGAAGCAAGAGTCTCAGTAAATTGCCCAGGATGTCCTTGAACTTACTTCTAGCAGGCTTTGAACTTCTTGCCTCAACCTCCTGAGTAACTGGGATTACAGGATTGCACCACCAGGCCTAGCCTGATTGGTATTTTGGAGATTATGTATTTATTTAGAGTCTACTATTTGTTAAGCTTTATGCTAGACTTTAGATGATGGGAAAAAAAGCTTCCTGCTCTCAAAGATACCAGTTTTTTTTTCAGTAATATGAACATTTCAAGGAACGAGACAACTTTACACGTCCTTTTAAACTCCTTTTAATATTAATGAGTTATGTTGCATGTCTCAGGCATGTTGCAATTTAATTACCTCATCATATTTAATTTTGTTATGGTTCTGTGGCAATCCAAGATAACCAAATTCAATGTATAAACTCTTGCTGTGCATTAAATGGATGATCTCTATAAAAGTAGTATTTGAGTCTTTACTTGAGGCCTTGGATGAGCCTTAAGAGGTGGGCTTACAAAAGTAATACTTTAAAAATATTACTCTGCAGTCATCATGGATAGCTATCTTGTACTCATGTTTTTAACAAAACAACTACTTTATTTTATAAATTCTAATTTATTTACTTAGTGTGTGTGTGTGTGTGTGTGTGTGTGTGTGAGAGAGAGAGAGAGAGAGAGAGAGAGAGAAAGAAAGAGAGAGAGAGAGAGATTTATACCATGGCATGTGTATGAAGGTCAGATGACAACTTTTGGGAATGAGCTCTCACTGCCTTATCATGGCAGAATCTCTTGTTTCTGCTACTGTACCATGTCCTGCTGGCTGGCTGTTCCATGAGCTTCCAGGTAATTCTTTTGTCTTTGCTTCTATCTCATTTCTGGCTTTTCACTTAGGTTCAGGGAGTTGAACCCTAATTGGCAGACTTTCATGGCCAAGTGCAATTAAACACTTTTGTCTGCTAAGCCACCCCCTGGCCTAATGTTTTACATACTGTACTAGCATGTTCTACTTCTAGGCTTTTGCCATTTTCAGGTCCCTATGGTAAGAACATTCTCTTTTAATATATCCATGTGGCTTCCTTCTTTTCTTTCTCAAATAATTTCTTCTGGGGGAGGGTGGAGTGTTATTGGGTATCCTTGGCCTGTTGATTAGTGTATTTGGCAAAACATTGACTTGACTACTACTTTTTTTTTTTTTTTGATTTGCTGTCTATCTGCTTCTAATCTTGTATCTCCAGCTCTTTACCCTGCCATCAGAGTAAATTCTCTTTTACTAAAGTCTTACTTCAGCTGGCTGTGGTGGCTTACATTTGTAGTCCTGGACCTGTGGAGGCTGAGGTAATAGGATTGCTGCTAGCCTGGCCTGTAAAGTAGTCCCCAAAAAAGAAAGAAAAAGTTTACATAGCATACAAGATAGGTAGGATTTTGCTTTTGTTATCTTTCCAGCCTAATTCTCATAGACCTCCATTTGCTTTTTATATTTGAGCCATACCAAATTGCTGTAGTTCTGAACATCAAGCTAATGTGTGTTCTGGTATATATGTCTTCACTCCTTTGGCTTCTAGAATCATAATAATAACTATAATATGTTGAGTGCTGATTGTCCACTGAACTAAAAGGCTTGCTTATACTAAAAATAAATCTTGTAAATACCATATAAGGAAAATTATGGTTATCAATTTGCATATGAGGAAACATGCAAATATATGATATATGACATACACAGAGTTATATTCAGTTAACAATAGGGCTAGGTTTTTCTTCATTTTTGAGGCAGGATTTCTATACTACAGCCCAGTTAACCCTTAGACTTGACATCTTTTTTTTTAGTTTTGGGCTAGGATTATAGATATGTATTCCCATATCCAGCAAGAGTTAGGATTTGAATTCAGACCTTTGGGTTTTAAAATATGTTTATATGCATATCTTTTTTGGGGGTGGGGTTGAGGTTGAGACAGGGTCTCTCTACATTGACCTGTCTATCCTAGAACTCAATATGTAAACTATACTGACCTTGAACTCAAGACATCTGCCTGCTTCTGCCTCCTGATGGGATTAAAGGTGCCACAATGGCCAGCAAGGCACTTGATCTTAGTCAGCAGGCTGAAGAGTGATAGGCCTATGTTTATAGCTACTATTTATTTTAAAAAATAATTTATTTTTTTAATTTAATTTTATTTTTTTTGGTTTTTCGAGACAGGGTTTCTCTGTATATCTCTGGCTGTCCTGGACTCGCTTTGTAGACCAAGCTGGCCTCGAACTCACAGAGATCCGCCTGCCTCTGCCTCCCAAGTGCTGGGATTAAAGGCGTGCGCCACCACCGCCCGGCAAAAAATAATTTATTTTTATTTTACGTACATTGGTGTTTTGACTGTATGTATGTCTGTGTGAGAGTTTCAGATATCTGGAACAGGAGCTACAGACAGCTGTGAGCCACCATGTGGGTGCTGGGAATTGAACTCAGGTCCTCTGGAAGAGTAGCCAGAGCTCTTAGCCAGTGAGCCATCTCTCCAGGCCTACTGTTTATTTTTTTGAGATGGGTTCTTGCTACATTGCCCAGGTTATTTAATCTTCAGTTTGTGGCCTCATTGGTTATCCTATGTCAGCATTCCAAGTAGCTGAATATACAGGAATGCACCATGCTATAACCAGTTTTTTTGTTTTTGTGTTTTGTTTTGTTTTTGAGACTAAGTTGTAGTGTATAGGTAGCTAGCCTCAACTCGTGATCTTCCTACCTCAATCTCTTGAGTGATGAGGTTTTTCTTTTTAAGTTTATATATATGTATATGTATATTGTGTATGTGGATGGGTTAGAAGACAAATTGTGGGAGTTGGTTTTCTCCTCCTGTGTGGGTTCCAGGGATTGCCAATTTTGTATGGCAAACGTCTTTACCTTCTGAGTCATCTTAATCACACACCCCCTTTTTTGAGACAGGGTAACCTAGGTTCAGTCTCAAAGTTACTGGGTAGCCAAGGCTATTCTTGAACTCCATATGCTTTTACCTTCCAGGTGCTGAGATAACAGGTATCCCACCACACCTTGCTTGTAATGACTTTGTAAAGGCTACAAAAAAATGAAAATTGTGACTGGTAATCAGCTATCTACTCAAAATACATTTTTTTCCTTGTATTTGAGAGGTTAGATGATATCACTTGTCTTTGCATGGTGTTACCACATGACTAGTGTAGTAAGTATATAATCAAAATAATGATTATGATTTATGTTAGAAGCCTCCTTTTTTGGCAGTACTGGGGGGTTAAACCTAGGACTACAGCCTTCAGTATGGTAAGTGTTCTACATCGAGCTACACCTCAGTCCTACAATGTTCTAAAAAAAAAAAAATTTAGAGGGTCAGGCGTGATGGCACACACCTTTAATCCCAGCATTCGGGAGGCAGAGGCAGGAGGATCTCTGTGAGTTTGAGGCCAGCTTGGTCTACAGAGTGAGTCCAGGACAGCCAGGGCTACACAGAGAAATCCTGCCTCAAAAAACAAAAAACAAAACAAAACAATTATAGTTTTAGAAATATAGGTGAAGAGTAAAATAAAGTAACAAGTAGTTACTGATCATTGAAAGATATTTTTTAATCACCAGTCTTAAGCCATGTTAGTGTAATTGAAAATTTTTTGGTTTGTTTGTTTTTGTTTTTGCTTTTTGAGACAGGGTTCTTTGTGTACCCCTGGCTGTCTGTCCTAGAACTCCAGATCAACCTGCCTCTGCCTCCCAAGAGCTGGCATTAAAGACATGTGCCACCACTGGCCAGCTTAATTAAAAGTTTTGTTTGAATTTTTTTACACCTTTATGAGATGGGAAGCAGAACAGTAGGTAGAAAAAACAAAATAGATCTGAATATTAATATTAGTTCAGGGCTAGAAAGATGGCTCAATGGCTAAGGCTGTGTTACACTGCTCTTGCAGAGGACCTGAGCTAGATGCCCAGCCATCTACGTCAGGCAGCTCAAAAGCACCTATGGTTCTAGTTCTCGGGATCTTATAGCTTCTTTGTTTCTGGCTTCAGAGGGCACCTATGCTCATGTTAAAATACATACCCACAGGCACATATATACAAAGAATTAAAAATAAATCTTAATAAATTCCAAGAAAGCTGTGCACCTTAATTTTTAAAAACTCAATTAGAGGGACTGGAGAGATGGCTCAGCAGTTAAGAGCACTGACTGCTTTTCCAAAGGACCCAGGTTCAAATCTCAGTACCCACATGGCAGTTCACAGCTGTCTATAATTGCTGGGCATGGTAGTGCACGCCTTTAATCCCAACACTCCTGAGGCAGAGGCAGGTGGATCTCTGTGACTTGGAGGTCAGCCTGGTCTACAAAGTGAGTCTGGGACAGCCGAGGATACACAAAGAAACCCTGTCTTGAAAAACCAAAATAATTAATTAATTTTAAAAACCCTCAATTAGAAATAACTTGATTAAAAATTGGAGGGTTCCTTTTTTTTTTTGGTTTTGGTTTTGGTTTTGTGAGACAGGGTTTCTCAGTGTAGTCCTGGCTGTTGTGGACTTGCTTTGCAGACCAGGCTGGCCTCAAACTCACAGAGATCTGCCCAAGTGCTGGGATTAAAGGCGTGGCCATGCCTGGCTCCATGTATATTTTTTAATTGATTTTTGTTCATACCATTTATTAATTTCAGCAAAGTATGCATCAAGTACCTGCTAGGTATAATGTATAGTCATCTGCCTCCACACCCAGCAGTAGGTTAAATCTGACTTTCATTTTTTTAGAGTCAGAATAAATTATTTAGAAAAGACCAGAATTGTCTTATAATGGCCTACCAATGCTATTTATTTTTCAGTATTGGAGATTGAGTCTAGAGTTTTGCAAGAACTAGGCAAATGTTCTAATATTAGAGCACACCCAGCCCCTCCCTTTACATTTATTTATCTGTGTGTATGTGTCTCCCTCTGTGTTTATACATATGTGTGGTCAGTGTAGAGGACAACTTGCAGAATTCAGTTCTGTCTTACAATGTGGGTTCCCATGATAAAACTCAGATTATCAGGCTTGGCAGCAAGTTCTTTTACTCTCAGCCATTTTCTGTTTACTTCGAACAAGGGTCTTACTAAGTTGCCTAGTAGGTAAGCCTTGTACTTTGGTCTTCTTGCCTCAGCTTCTTGAGCAGCTGGGACTTCAGGCCTGCACTAGGAGACTTAGCTGCATGTGTTTGTGTGTGGTTGTTATTTTGCTATCTAGTTCTGTATACAACGTCCTAAGAGGTTATGTGCATATATTTCTTTTTAAAAAACCACATCTGTATATTTATTTTTATGTTCTGTGCTAGGAACATAAAGATACATGCTCTCCAAGAAACTTATTTAATGTGCGTGCATTATACCTGTCATCATGCTTGAAGATTAATAGAGAATGCTCCCTCAAAGTTCTGTTCTCATAACTCATGTTTCTATAATATTCTGGTTATATTTCAATTGCAAATAATATTGACTTAGATTAAAGTTATTGTAATTATTTTGTCACCAGCTTCCTCATTAATTCATCTTTAATTCATAAACAGGTGGAATCATTTATTTTGGACCAAGAAGATTTGGATAACCCAGTCCTTAAAACATCAGAGATATTTTTATCAGGTACAGCAGAAGGAGCAGATTTGCGCACAGTGGATCCAGAGACCCAAGCGAGACTGGAAGCATTGCTAGAAGCAGCGGGTACTCTATTTTCTCTTTAAAAGTAGATTTTACCAGGAGTGGTGATGCACTCCTTTAATTCTAGCTCTTGGGAGGTAGAGGCAGACAGATCTCTGTAGGACCAATGTGGTCTACATGAAGATACCCTGTCTCACAACAGTGACAATTAAAAATATATATCTCTCCAAGATGTTATATAAAATCATCTAAGGAATATTTGACATCCCAAATTTACAATCTCTGTGATACTAATTTTTTTTATTTCCTAAAAAAGTTCACATTCTTATATTTTAAAAATTCTTGGTTGAATGCAATGAATAATTTTTTGACTCAAATAATTTTTTAATTTATTTATTTGTATGTTATGTACATTGGTGTTTGCCTGCACATATGTCTGTATGAGGGTGTTGAATCTCCTGGAATAGGAGTTACAGACAGTTATGAGCTGCCATGTGGGTGCTGGGAATTTAACCTGGGTCCTCTGGAAGAGTAGTCAGTGCTGTTAACCGCTGAGCCATCTCTCCAGCCCCTCAAATATTTTTAAGGTAGTAAAGATAATTAGTTATCAAGGAAGTATCTGGTGCATTAAAAACATAGCAATTAAGTGTAGTTTATCAAATTTTTACTGTATTTGAACTGATTGGGGAAACTCTAATGTTTACTCATTTTAATTGGTGCTTACACCTTAATTATAAATAGGTTGCTTGCTTATTTTATTTATTTATTTGGTTTTTTGAGACAGGGTTTCTCTGTATAATAATAGCCATGGCTGTCCTGGACTCGCTCTGTAGACCAGGCTGGCCTAGAACTCCCAGAGGTCCGCCTGCCTCTGCCTCCCAAGTGCTGGGATTAAAGGCATGTGCCATCACACCTGGCAATTTATTTAATTTTTATCATGTTTGGCTTTTTATTTGTGCATATTTATGTGTGGGTGCTTGTACCACATCTTAAATTTGGAGGTCTGAGAATAACTTTGAGGGTTAGTTTTCTATTACACTGTGGGTCGCTGAGGTTGGACTCAGGCCATCAGACTTGGCTGCAAGTGATTTTACTTGATGACCTATCTCATGTCCTCTTCTATTTTATTTTTAAAATAGTACCTAAAGCAAGGCATGGTAGTGCACACCTTTAATCCCAGCACTCAGGAGGCAATGGCAGGTGGATCTCTGTGTTCGAGGCTTAGCCTGAGCTATATATTGAGTTCCAGGACAGCCAGGAACACATAGAGAGACCCTGTTTAAAAAAAAAAAAGAAAAACAAAAAACCCCCACACAAAACAAATAAGTAAATAACCAGGACTACAAAGAGACCTCATCTCAAATAATTAATTAATTAATTAAAATGGTAGCTACACATTAAGTGCCACACTTTTAACTTATATTAACTGTTAGTTGACCTTGTTACTCACCTGTAATCGTGGGACCTGGAAGCAGAAGAATCAGAAGTTCAGAGCCAGCTTCAGCTGTTTATTAACTTTGAGGTCAAGCTAGACAATATAAAAACTAGTGAATAAAGACTGTTAAAATGCTGCAAATTCAAAGTTAAAGTGTCTTAAAGCACATAAATTAACTCAGCTTCTTAGTATTACTAACCAAGTGTGAGTTAAACACCTATGATCTCAGTATTCAGGTAACTCAAGGCAAGAGGATCAGAAGTTCAAGACCAACAACCTAGGCTATGTAGCAAGTCCACATCTTAAAAAAAACCAAACAATATGAAGTGTTGTGTAGATGTCTCCGTGGATAAGAGTGCTTGCTGTGTAAGCATGAGGACTTTTGCTTAGATCCCACAACCATGTAAGAAGTCACATGTGTCAGGCTTGTAACTCCAGTGCTCTGGGAGAAGCAGACAGGAGATTCCCTAGGGCTTGCTGGCTGTTAGCCTGGCTCCTGGTTTAGTGAGTAACTGAGTTTAGAAGGACTAAGGTAGAGTATTCTAGAACAAGACATGTGATATCCTCCTATGGCCTACACAAAAGCATGTGCACCTGCACACATGTGCATACATTGTATAACATACACCATATTCTCATGTACGTACATTCATTTAATACAAAATAATAATAAAGATTAAAAAATAAGACCTCCAACTATACTGTTGAATAGAGATTCAAAAAGATTAATAGCCTTTTAACGTATTACATATCAAAGGAAGGAAAATTTATATTTATGACTAGCAAAAAGATATGAAGGAAATTATGTTTATAAAATTACATAAATTCTTTGGGTGTTGCATATTTTGGCTTTTCATTTATGGTGTCTGTCAGACTCAACTTAATTTAAAATGTTCCCCCAGAAGATGTTAAGTGGATATTTGACCAAAAGGAAGAAAATGTTGGATTATTTATTATGAAATATTACAGAGTCTCTCCTTCAATACTACTGAAAATACAATGGGCAAAGGTCCTGTACTAGAGATTTTATTGATTTGGCAGTTCTTCAAGTGAAATATTACTCATTTGACATAGTAAAGGTCATAATCAAATCAAATTCAGAATTAGATATAGGAAGAATAAATATGGATATTGCAAAAATGGAAATACTAAAACAAGGGTAGTTATGCCATGACTTTGACATTAGTGGTAGAACAGAAATCATCAACCTTATTTATCTACTGTCACTTTCATATGTGGGGACAATGTCATTTCTTTGGCATATATAGTGTTATTTAAGATATAGTTTCAATGTTCATTTTTTTGCTTTTTCTTTCCCTGTACTACCTCACTGACTAAGGAATTGGCAAATTGTCAACTGCTGATGGTAAAGCTTTTGCAGATCCTGAAGTACTCCGGCGACTGACATCCTCAGTTAGCTGTGCACTGGACGAAGCTGCTGCTGCACTGACACGGATGAGAGCAGAGAACACACACAGTACAGGACAAGTAGACACGTATGTGCTCAGTATTTTGCTAGCATTAAATGTTTCTTCAAAAACATGAGCCAAGTGGGTATTTGAATCCCAGCACTTGGGAGACAGAGGCAGGCGGATCTCTGTAAGTTCAAGGCCAGCCTGGTCTACAAAGTGAGTCCAGTACAGCCAGAGATACACAGAGAAATCCTGACTCAAAAAAACAAAACAAAAACAAAAATAATAAAATAAAAATAGGGCAGAAGAGATGGTTCAGCAGTTTAGGAGCAATTGCTGCTGTTACAGAGGACCCTGGTTTGGTTCTCAGAACTCACATAGCAGCTAATAATTGTAACTCCTAAAAATATATCTATAATAATAATAAATGTTAGCTATTTTCAAATTCATATTTTTGGCTAGTTGAAGTTTATATATAATTAGTTGTAGACAGGATGCTTGGTGTATAAAATATTCTTGCCAATTTATCTTAGTGAATTTTTTTATGTGTCTAATGTAATTTTGTATCACAGGATCATGAGTCTTTTTGCATCAGTTAATTTTGTGTAATATTTGATTTTAGTCGCAGTCTGGCAGAAGCTTGTTCAGATGGAGATGTGAATGCTGTTCGTAAATTGCTAGATGAAGGCAGAAGTGTAAATGAACATACAGAAGAAGGAGAAAGCCTGCTGTGTTTGGCTTGTTCAGCAGGATATTATGAACTAGCACAAGTAAGCAGAAATAATCTTTATTAATTTTAATGGTGCTAGGGATCATCAAGTCCAGGGCCTTGTGCATATGAGGTAAGTGCTTTACCCCTGAGCTATATCCCCAGCCCCAAAATAACCTTTAGTGTTTAAAATTATGGAGGGGCTTGGGTGTTTTAATTATTATTTCTTACTTGTAAAAGAAACTATATTGGAAGCCAGAGACCCTTCCCTTTCCCTTTTAGAAACACACAATTCATTTTTGTGTATATATAGCTAGGCATGGTTTGTTTTTAAACCATATACTCAAAGCTAATCATGTTAATCATATTTTAAGCTCTTGTTTTTGAATTTTTTATACATATGTTGTATATGTTTAAATATATGTGGGTGTGCAATATATAGGCCAGAAGTGGATGTTAGGCATGTCTTCCTTGACCATTCTCCACTTTATTTACTGAGATGGGTCCCTTACCATAGTGAACCTGGGCTACACCAATTTGCTATTCTAGCTAGCCAGCTTGCCCTGGAAATCTCTTGTATCTACTTCTCAAGTTCTGGGAACTCCAACCTTCAGGTCTTCATGGTAAACTGTATCCACCGAGCCATATCCTCAGTTCTAAACTTGTCTTTTTTGTTTGTTTGTTTGTTTGTTTGAGACAGGGCTTCTCTGTGTATCCCTGGCTGTCCTGGACTCACTTTGTAGACCAGGCTAGCCTTGAACTCAGAGATCCGCCTGCCTCTGCCTTCCGAGTGCTGGGATTAAAGGCGTGAGTCACCACGCCCATCCTAAACTTGTCTTCCAAAAATAGCATATAAGAGCCGGGCGTTGGTGGCGCACGCCTTTAATCCCAGCACTTGGGAGGCAGAGGTAGGCGGATTTCTGTGAGTTCGAGGCCAGCCTGGTCTACAAAGTGAGTCTAGGACAGCCAGAGCTGTTACACAGAGAAACCCTGTCTCGAAAAACCAAAAAAAAAAAAAAAATAGCATATAAGCCAGGTGTGGTGCGCACGCCTTTAATCGCAGCACTTGGGAGACAGAGCCAGGTGGATCTCTGTGAGTTTGAGGCCAGTCTGATCTACAAAGCAAGTCCAGGACAGCCAGGGCTATTACACAGAGAAACCCTGTCTCGAAAAAAAAAATTTTAGGTATATGGGTGCTTTGTCTGCCTATGTCTGGTGACTGCAGAGGCCATAAGGTGTGGTGAGAGTTTTTGTTTCTGAAAAAACCCAAACAATAAGGCATCAGATTCTCTGGATCTGGAGTTACAGATGATTGTGAATTGCTATGTGTATGCCTATAATCATAGCATTTGGGTTATAGAGAGGAGAATTTGAGAGGCAAGGTTGCCCTTGGGTGCCTAGTTTGTTTGAGATCAGCATCAGATGCATGAGATCCTGTCTCAAATGGTATTGTAAAAAATAGATCATCTGACCTGTCATCCTGACCAGTAAAATTGGATTTTCCTAAAAGGTGATTATTTTTGCTTATTTTTTATTCCTATGTCAAAAAGCTATCTTCTCAGATTGGATATTGTCTCTGTAAGTACTATTAATAGTAAACAGTAACAACTTCTTTATGTGTTTTTAAAGGTACTACTAGCTATGCATGCTAATGTTGAAGATAGAGGGAATAAAGGAGATATAACTCCTTTGATGGCAGCTTCCAGTGGAGGTTATTTAGATATTGTGAAATTACTACTGCTTCATGATGCAGATGTCAATTCCCAGTCGGCAACAGGTATGTAGAAATGGACTTAAAGGGGAAAAATGACATAATTATAACATGATGAATAAAAATTTGAGTGCTGGAGCATTGGTGAGATGGCACAGTGGATAAAGACTTGCTGCCTGGCTTAATGACCTGAGTTGAATTCCCAGGGTCCATGTGACAAGAGGAGAGAACCAACTCTTGAAAGTTGATCTCTTACTTCTAAACTCAGGCTGTAATATATATATATCCCACCTCATTTACGCAGAAAACGAATAAATGTAATTTTAAAAAATTATAGATTACTGGGAAAAATGGCTAGAAACCTTCTGAAAATAATCTTGACTTTGAGATCTTTAAGTCTTTGTTGTAGTTGTTGAGTTATGGTCTCAACAGGTGGACCAGGATGGCCCTTGTAGTAAATATCCTCTTTTTTTCAGCCTCCAGAGTGTTGGGAGTGTAGCATGCACCACCATGCCTCCTCAAAAGTCTTTAAGCCAGTGTGCAGACTAGAACTGTCCTGAAACTTCCTATGTATTCAAAGTGTGTTTCAAACACAGCAATCCTCCTGCTTCAGGTTCCTAAATGCTAAGATTATAGGCACGGTGCCTCTATGCCTATTCCAAGTTTATGTTAAAGATTTGTTGTTGTTATTGGAAAGGATCTTACTATCAACCTCAGACTATCCTCAAACTCAAGAAGCCCCCTACTTCAGCCTATTGCGTGCTAAGAATTCAGGAAGTCTGCACACTCAAGGTCAGAGATTTTCAACCTGTGGGTTTCAACCCTTTTGGGAATTGAATGACCCTTTCACAGGGGTTACCTAAAATAATCGGAAAACACAAATATTTACATTATTATTCATAACAATAGCAAAATTACAGTTATGAAATAGCAAGGAAAATAATTTTATGATTGGGGTTACCACAACATGAGGAACTGTATTAAAGGGTCTCAGCATTAGGAAGGTTGAGAACAACTGCTCAAGGCAATCTCTTAATCGTAACCCCTTTAAAATCAAAAATCAAATTACATACTTCCAACATACAATGGCACAGAATTTATATTACCATTCCAGAAGGGAAGGGTAGGGCACAATGAGGAAATACTAGACCAAAACAAGATGGAAACCTAGCAGGGCAAACCACTTCATGTATGATATCAAAGGGCTTAGATGGTTCTTCCTTGTATGCAGCTGTCACTAGCAGACACCCCATAGTTGTGGCACCTGTAATATCTTGGGATCTCTAATGCAATCTAGCTGTCATCTTCACATCTTTATGAAATGGCCTCTCAGGGCCTCCATTCAGGAGACTTTTCTAATACATGCCTGGCCTCAGTGGCTCTCTGTAACCTTGGAGGAAGATTCTACAACCCCTTCATGATTCTAACACATGAACAACACTGTTAAATTCAGCTGCCTGCTTGGGCTGGAGACTGGCCCCTTAAATCAGCCACACAACAACTGTCTTTTTTTGTTTTTTTTTTTGAGACAGGGTTTTTCTGTGTATCCTTGACTGTCCGGGACTCACTTTGCAGACCAGGCTGGCCTTGAAGTCACAGATTCACCTGCCTCTGCCTCCTGAGCGCTGGGATTAAAGGCATGCGCCACCACCGCCCGGCAAAGCCACACTTTCTAATACAAACAATTCCACCAACTGGGGACTATTTCTGTTCAAACCAGTTTTAATGGCGTGTGTCTATAATCCCAGAACTTTCGAGCATGAGGCAAGAGAAGGATTCCTATGAGTTGTAGGTCAGCCTGGACTACAGAGTGAGAAACTTTATCATTAAAAAAAAAAAAGTATTTTGGAGCTGGAGAGATGGCTCAGCGGTTAAGAGCACTGGTTTTTCTTCTGAAGGACCCGGGTTCAAATCCCAGCACCCACATGGCAGTTCACAGCTGTCTGCAATTGCTGGGCGTGGTGGCTCATGCCTTTAATCCCAGCACTAGGGAGGCAGAGGCAGGTGGACCTCTGTGAGTTCAAGGCTAGCCTGGTCTACAGAGCGAGTTCAAGGCTACACAGAAAAACCTTGTCTCAGGAAAAAAAACAAAAACAAAAAAAAGTGTTTCTTTTGGAAGTGTTGAGCTTAGAGGAGTACATACTCATCTTGCCATGTCATGTTGTGAGTGTAGAAGACGTATAGCATTTATGATCACATGCTGCTGTTGCAGAGGACCCAAGATTCTTTCCCAACCCCATCTCGAGTGGCTCACAGTTATAACTGTAGTACACCCCTCTGCCTCTGCCAGCACATGCATGCATGTGTGCATATCCACATTCATATATGCATAATAAAGATAAACCTCTTAACAAAGATACATGTCTGGAGGAAAGCATGTACAAAGCAAAGAGCTGTCTTTTGAATGGATCTGTTAAAATACTTTTAAAAATGAATATAAATAAAATGTTAAATGTTCTTAGTTATACAGTATTCAAAGGAAAGGAAAACCGGGCATGATGGTGCACTCCTTTAATCCCAGCACTCGGGAGGCAGAGCAGGTGGATCTCTGTGAATTCAAGGCCAGCCTGGTCTACAGAGTGAGTCCAGGACAGCCAGAGATATTCAGAGAAACCCTGTCTCGAAAAAAAAAAAAAAAAGAAAAATTAAAAAAAAAGGAGTAGTTTTGAATAATATTTTAGAACTTTGTTTTTTTTTTTTGGGGGGGGGAGCTTTGAGACAGTATGTAGCCTTGGCTGGCCTGGAACTCACAATTTAGATTAAGCTGGTCTCAAACTCATATCCACCTGCCTCTGCCCTCTGAGTCCTGGGATGTAGAAAAGCCTGGTTATATATCAGGTAGTACATACATGCTAATGGAATCTTTGTATACTGTATAAATGACTAATGAAAATACCTCACTTCGGTCCCCCCATTTCCAGTTAATGGAAATTTTCAAAAAGAAGTTGATTCATCCATAAGTAAATTCCTAATCAAAGTTTTTTTCTTTTCTTTTTTTTTTTTAAATTGATTCATTTACTTATTTGTGCAAGCTCTTTCGTGAACATATTGAAGCCAGAAGAGGCCATCAGGTGTTTCTTGTCACTGTTGCCTACTCCTTTGAGGCAAGGTCTTTCCCTGATCTGGAGCTCTCATCTACTTGACTAGGCCAATAGCAAGCAACCCATCTCCACCTCTCAGAGCTGGTGTCCAAGGCGTGTTGCAGGATGTCTGGCTTGTTGTGTGGGTGTGGTTGTCTGAAGTTCAATTTTATGATTTTGTGGCAAGTGCTCTTAACCAGTGAGCCATCTCTTCAGCCCTGAATTTAGTTATCTTTTTCAATAGATTGTACCTCCTACTGTGTGCCAGAATCATTTAGGGTGATTATTAAAAACAAAGGTTCCTGGGCTGATGAGATGGCTCAAATGGTCAAAGTACTTGCTATTCAAGCCTGATGGCCCTCTGATTCCTGACACCCACATGACGGTGGAAGGAAAGGACCAGCTCCTAAATAGACCTCTGACCTCTACATGCATGCACAGCATGCTACACATGTGCCTGCACTCTCTCACACACAATACTCTCAACTAAATAGAATTTTAAAAAATGGCTCCCAGGAGTCTCCTTCTATACTCCAAAGCAGTCTTGGGGAGACAGAACTGAAGGTAGCACTGTGCTTTGGTTTCATCTGGAGAGGTGCTTAGCATTCTTGTCACCTGATTTTAGGTGCTTTTTGCTTGGGACCAGATACCCTTACTCTTAAAACTACCTACTCACTGTTTGAGGCTCAGCACAAATATAGCTATTTTGTTTTGGGGAAAACAACCCAAACTAAGTAGCTGTGGTGTTTCATTCCTATAGTTCCAGCTTAGACAAGGGGATGGGGAGCTTGAGGCAAGTCTAGGCCACAAAGCTGGGCTATCTCAAAAATGAAACAAACAAGAACAGCTTTATTGATGACTCGTGTTTTAAGTGTGCAGTTCTAGAGTTGTGCAGTCTAATTTCAGGTTAATTCTGTCACTATTTTTTTTTTTTTTTGTTTTTCGAGACAGGGTTTCTCTGTGTAGCCCTGGCTGTCCTGGACTCAATTTGTAGACCAGGCTGGCCTCGAACTCGCAAAGATCCGCCTGCCTCTGCCTCCCAAGTGCTGGGATTAAAGGCGTGCGCCACCACTGCCCGGCGTAATTCTGTCACTATTGAAAGATCTCTGCAGAGGATCTTGGTTCCAGTCTCAGCACCCACATTTGGGCTCACCGCTGTCTGTAATTCCAATGCCAGAGAATCTGATGTTCCTTCTTCTGACCTCCTCGAGCACCAGTCACACATGTGATACACATTCATACATGTACATACATGCAGGCAAAACACTAGTAAATAAATCTAACAAGACAACAAGTAAATAAAGGATCTCTACCTATTTGCATTCTGCTCAGTTTCAAGCTATCACTGTTTTGTTTTCTGTGTTTAGATTTGCCTTTTCTATACCTTTTATATTGTCTAGACAGTTAAAGCATTTTGTATTGGACTTTGGAAGAAATTCTGTCAGAAAATAAAGATATGCTTCAAATTTTTTTGTTTGTTTTTTTTGTTTTTCGAGACAGGGTTTCTTTGTGTAGCCCTGGCTGTCCTGGACTCACTTTGTAGACCAGGCTGGCCTCAAACTTGCAAAGATCCGCCTGCCTCTGCCTCCCAAGTGCTGGGATTAAAGGCGTGTGCCACCACCGCCCGGCAGTATGCTTCAAATTGATGACAGTTAAAAAAAAAAAAAAAAGAACTTGAGCTGGGAATGTTTTTTTTCCACTTGTAATTCCAGCTACTCATGAAGTTGAGGAAAGAGAATTGCAAGTTACAGATTAGTGTGGGTGATGTGGAAAGATTGTGGGGGTAGGGATGGAAGGAGAACATTTGTGTAGCATGTTTGAGATGTGGGTTGAATTTCTAGCACTTATGAAAAACAATAAGCAAACATTTAACTTGAGATAGTACTTGTGGTAGTATATGCCAAGGAATTGGAGAGAGATAACTAGAACAGTAGCATGACATCTATTGTCTCATAATTTTTTTTATTCTTTGTTAGGGAACACTGCACTAACTTATGCCTGTGCTGGAGGATTTATTGACATTGTAAAAGTGCTTCTTAACGAGGGTGCAAATATAGAAGACCACAATGAAAATGGACACACTCCCCTAATGGAAGCAGCCAGTGCAGGTCATGTGGAAGTTGCCAGAGTTCTTCTAGATCACGGTGCAGGCATCAACACTCATTCTAATGAGTTCAAAGAAAGTGCTTTGACTCTTGCCTGCTACAAAGGTACTTTTTATGTTGGAATATTTATATAATTGTTTCTATAACCTCAAATATTCAAATATTAAGTATTTAGGTTAACTTTATATTTCTTCTTCACTTGAGTATTTGAATTAATTTTATATGTTTAACTTTATATTGTTTTTAAATATTGTTTTATAATTTATTTTTCTTGTGGTATAAACTTACTTTGTAAGACGTAAAGCCCATTTTAACCTGTATTTTGTGTACTATCCCAATATATATTTTTTTATTATTTTAGTTCATTTAACTATAATGTCAACCAGTTTATAGGACTTCCATTATTTAATACCTTTTGTTCTATATGACTTTTCCTTTAAAGAACTATACACAAATCTACTGATAGACAGTTGACGTAGAAAACCTGAAAAATATGGTGTGCCACAAAGAAAAAGCTAAATGACCCGTAATGTTACCATCTAAAGGTGAAAAAGCACATAAACAGTATTTTATTGTATGTCCAGTGTATTTTTAAGTAAGTTTAAAAAAATATGCCGGGCGGTGGTGGCGCACGCCTTTAATCCCAGCACTTGGGAGGCAGAGGCAGGCGGATCTTTGCGAGTTCGAGGCCAGCCTGGTCTACAAAGCGAGTCCAGGACAGCCAGAGCTGTTAAACAGAGAAACCCTGTCTCGAAAAAAACCAAAAAAAAAAAAAATATATATATATACATATATGTGAAATAAAATGATTTAACAGTTTTTTAGTCTTTATTTTATTTAGAAGGTGTCATGAGTATGTACTCACCTCAAATAAATGTTATTATAACATAGTTTTTGATGATCACATAGTACTTCAGTTAAATTTTTTAGATTGGTTTGCCTGAATATACCACAAAACAGAAGATTTATACAGAAGAGAAATCCAAAAGTAAACTTACTTGGGCTAGTATTGCAACTCAGTTTTGCCATCAGGATCCAAGAGTGTTATTTTTTTGTTGTACATCCTAGTATATGGTTTTGTCCTTAATGTTATCTGTAGTCCAGAAGGCAGCTAGAGCTCAACAGTCCATACTTTAGGATGAAGAGGGTAAGAGCAAAGTGGCAACTGCCTTCCAATTTAGTAAATTCCTTTTAAGAAGTCTTTCTAGAGCTGCATGTGGTGGTGCACGCCTTTAATCCCAGCACTCGGGAGGCAGAGGCAGGTGGATCTCTGTGAGTTTGAGGCCAGCCTGGTCTATAAAGTGAGTCCAGGACAGCCACGGATACACAGAGAAATCCTGTTCCAAGCTATGAAAACAAAATTTGAAACATAGTTCCAAACTGCCTTCTAGAAAGGTTGAATCAGTTTACCAGGTGTCTCAGACCCTACTAGGTGTCTGAGAATGCCTTTACCCACCTTATACCCTTTCCTGTACTGGTCTCTTCACTCTTTTTTGTCATTTTGGTAGTTAAAATAATGGTGTCTCATTTAATATCTCTGCTATGAGCTTAATATCCATTTACATATCATTTGAATTACCATTTTATATCCTTTACCTATATTTATTTATTTATTTATTTTTAGGTTTTTCAAGACAGGGTTTCTCTGTGTACTCTTGACTGTCCTGGACTCACTTTGTAGACCAGGCTGGCCTCGAACTCACAGATATCTGCCTGGGACTAAAGGCGTGCGCCACACCCGGCTTCCTTCACCTATTTTTATGCTGGAATGTTGGTATTTTTGTTATTGACCAGTAAGGGTTTTTTTGTTTTTGTTTTTAATTAAATGTATCAAGAGGATTGGAATGTTTGTTTGTTTGTTTGCTTGTTTTTCAAGACAGGTTTCTCTGTGTATCTCTGGCTGTCCTGGACTTACTCTGTAGACCAGGCTGGAAAACTGAAACTCACAGAGATCCGCCTGCCTCGCCTCCCAAGTGCTGGGATTAAAGGCGTTCCACTATACCTGCCTTTCTTTTTCATTCCAGTGTTTTGATAGTTTATATAAATTAAATGAGAGAACAAGCATGATTAGTTAACTAGAAATCTGTGCTTTAGGTCAGTCTTTAAAACTTAAGATAGTATGACCTTACTGGAAGTGTACCTACTTAATTGTTTTCAGTTGGCTTTGTAAAACTGTCATTGATTGATGATTAAATTCAAAATAAAACTTTATAAATTGTATATAGACATTTGAAAATAAAACTCTTCAATTTAATACTCAAGCATTTAACTGATAGCCAATTCTTTAACCTTATTTTTAAGGCCATTTGGATATGGTTCGATTTCTTCTTGAAGCAGGTGCAGATCAAGAGCACAAAACTGATGAGATGCACACTGCCTTAATGGAGGCTTGCATGGTAATTTAGTTATGCTCACTTGAAATCTTTTGGGGAAATTGCATATATTTATCTGAGAATTTTTATTATTGTTATAGTTGTGTGTGTGTGTGTGTGTGTGTGTGTCTGTGTTCTTGCGCATGTATAGGTACTTATACCTTTAGAAGTCCAGAGTACAGACAACCTTAGGCGTTATTCCTCTGTAGACTCCATCCACCTTACTTATTGAGGCAAGATCTCTCACTGGCCTGAAATCTCCTAAGTAGAATAGACAGTCTGGCTTTGAGCTTTAGTGATCTGAATGTCTCTACTTCACTATTGTGTACCAACACAAACTAGGTGTGTGTGTGTGTGTGTATGTGTATTTGTTTTTTGTTTTTTTTTTTTGTTTTGTTTTTGGTTTTTTTTTTTGAGACAAGGTTCTTCTGTGCAGCCTTGACTGTCCTAAACTCACTTTTGAAGACCAGGCTGGCCTTGAACTCACAGAGATCCACCTACCTCTGCCTCCCCAGTGCTGGGATTAAAGGCATGCGCCACCACCGCCCGGCTGTGTGTGTTTGTTTGCTTGCTTTTTACTATGATTTCTGATGACCAAATTTACTGTCCTTATGCCTACAAAGCAATCACTTCAAGTGAGCCCAATCTCTAGTTAATGTTTGCCTTGTATTTTTAATCAAAATCTAAATAAAAAATAGGTAATGCTTTAATATATGGACTTTCAGAGGATGATAGCAACTTGTAATCCTAATGTAATGTTTTTAGTTTTAAAGTTAATATTTCTTTTAATTTTTTACATTAATTTTTTTCTTTTCTTATTAGTTTATGTGTATTATGGGTGTATGTCTGTGTACCATGTGTGTACACCACCCATGGAGTTCAATAAAGAGTGTTATACCCCTGGAACTGGAGTTACAGACAGTTATAATCACCGTGTGGGTCTTGAGAATCAAACCTAGATCCTTTGGAAGAGTAACCAGTGCCCTTAACTGCTGAGCCACCACTGCTCCAGCCCCAAAGATATCATTAATAAAACTCTTAACTTTTGAGATGTTAGATATATTTCCATCATGTTTAATTAGCTCTGTTTTTTATTTTGCTTTGCTTTCTTGTTGGTTTCACACTAGACCACATTGGTCTGGAATTCACTACATAGCCAAAGCAGCTTACTGTGATCTTCCCCATCTCAGCTCATGAGTGCTGGGGTTTACAGGCTGTGAGCTACCATTCCCCATTCTCTATATTTTTATAGCTTCATATTAAAATCCTATAAAGAGGGCCAGTGAGTTGGTTCAATGGATAAAAACTTGACACACAAGCCAAATGACCTAAATTGGATTCCCAAAAGCCATAATGGAAGGTTCTATTTTGAACTAGATACTCAGTTCATTAGCCCATTCATTTATTGATTGGATAATTTGGGTTTCCTCCCCCCACCCCCCGATTTATTTACTTTACATGTATCTGTGTGTACTACATGCATGTCCAGTGCCCACAGGAATCAGAAGATGTTGTTAGATCCCTGGAACTAGAGTTATAAGTGATTATGAGCCACTGTGTGGGTGTTGGGAGTTGAACCTACTAGATCCTCTGGAGAGCAACAAGTCCTCTAAACCATTGAGCCATCTCTGTAACTCCAATTTGTGAGATTTTGATGTTTTTGTGTTTTCTTTTTGTTGTTGTTGGGGTTGGAGATTTTTTGTTTGGTTTTGTTTTTGCTGTTTTTATTTCTTGTTTTTGGAGACATAGTTTTATTTTGCACCCCTGGCTGTGCTGGAACTTGATATGTAGACCAGGCTGGCCCCAAGCTCACAGAGCTCTATCTTCCTCTGCCTCCCAAGTGCTAGTATAATTTTTCATTTCAATAGGAAGTTACCTAGTTGTGGCATTTGTGTCAGAAGTGGTTAAAATTTGGCCAAGATTCCATGAGATAGCTCAGCAGGTCATATGAAGCCTGATATCTTGAGTTTGACCTACATGATGAAAACAGAGTGCCACCTCCTACAGTTTGTCTTCTGTCCTGACCAGCACATAGTCTCTTATTCTCTCTCTCAATTCCACCAAGTCCTTCTCCTTCTTTTACCCAGCCTTTCAGGACAAAATAAATTAAAATGTAATAAAATAAAATAAAAATAAAACAAAAATTTCACATATATATTACATATATGAATTAAATGATATATATGAATTAAATCCTAAATGTTGAATTTCAATATTCATCTCTTCTATTATATGTATCCATGGGATTGAACTCAGGTTTTTAGTGCTGTGTGTGTGTGTGCGCGCGCGTGCGCGCTTGTTCGTGCATGCATGTGTGGGAGTGATATGCTTATAACAAGTATTAAAGCCAATATAAAGTGTGAAGTCAAGAATTTAAAACTGAGAACTGAGGTTCTGGGGAGATGGCTCAGAGGTTAAGAGTGTGTCTGTGCCGGGCGGTGGTGGTGCACGCCTTTAATCCCAGCACTCGGGAGGCAGAGGCAGGTGGATCTTTGTGAGTTCGAGGCCAGCCTGGTCTACAAAAGTGAGTCCAGGACAGCCAGGGCTACACAGAGAAACCCTGTCTCGAAAAAACCAAAAAAAAAAACAAAAAAAAAAAAAGAGTGTGTCTGTGTGTCAGTCACTGTTCTATTACTGTAACTCTTACAAAAGAAAGCTTTTAATTGGGGGCTTGTTTACAGTTTCAAGAGTGTTAGTCCATTATCATCATGGCAGGACAATGGTAGCATGCATGGCACTAAGGGCAGTAGCTGAGAGCTATATCCTGATCCATAGGCAGCAGGCAGAGAGAGACTCTGGGCCTGGCTTTGGCTTTTGGAACCTCAGAGCCACCACCAATAAGACTGTACCTCCTAATCTTACTCAAACATTCCACCCAATAAGAACTAGGCATTCAAATATGAGTCTGTGGGGCCAGTCTCACCCAAACAACCACAGAATGCTTAGTGCTCCTGCAGAGGACCTAAGTTCAGATCCCAACACCCACATGGTGGCTCACAAGTGTCTAACTCTATCTCTAGGGTATCCAGTGCTCTCTGGCCTTCTGGCAGTGATGTCCATCAACTCAAGGGCACACGAATATACACATAAATAAAAATAAATCTTTAAAACAACCAAAAATAAATCTGAGGACTAGAGTGAAGGTCAGAGTGAAGGTCAGTGGTTAAAATATGGGCTTAGCACTTGTAAGAAAGACCCTGATAAATAATTTACACACAAATAAAAATCTTTATTTTATGTACTTAAAATATTCTTTGCCTTGGTGCAACAAGTTGATAAGATGAGGCAAAGACAGAGCAGCCCTGGTCCACAGGGACTTAGCGAAATGACATGATCCCAAGTGACGATGACTTCCCTGTGCACCATAGG
>CAJQZJ010006348.1:688572-698748 GCA_907164525.1 Lophiomys imhausi | reverse complement strand
AGGGACTTAGCGAAGTGACATGATCCCAAGTGACAATGACTTCCCTGTGCATTATGTGTTTGTTTCTTTGTCGAGCTTTTGTTTCTAAGGAAGATGTGGTACAGTTTCTACATTTCAAAATAGAAACCCTTTAAATTTGAGAATATGGTTATATTTGATCTAACAGTTGTATGAACAGTCATTCTTTTTGAAGTGCTGTTGACTGGATTTGGTAGATATTTTGTAATTTCAAAGAATATAAAAATTCAAGTAACTGTATGGTACCAGGTCAGATTTATATTAGAAAATGTTTCACTTTTTGTGAAAATTAAGGTAACTTAAACTTTTAATTAAATTATTTTTATTTTATGTGCATTAGTATTTTGCCTGCATGTATGTCTGTGGGAAAGTGCTGTATCCCTTGGAACTGCAGTTACACACAGTTGTGGTCTGCCATGTGGGTACTGGAAATTGAGTCCAGGTATTCTGGAAGAGCAGTCAGTGCTCTTAACTAAGTCATTTCTCTAGCCTCCTAAACATGTAAAAAGTAGTATTAACAGGTCCTAGGTAAGGTTCAGGTGAGTTGATGATAATGTATGATATCTAAACTACATTGGCTTTCTTTAGTTTCTTGTTTACCTTCCACATTAAAAAAAAATCTCTAAAATTCTTTTTTTCTTTGTTTTACCTCTGAACATCTACAGGATGGACATGTAGAGGTGGCACGTTTGCTTTTGGACAGTGGTGCTCAAGTGAATATGCCCGCAGATTCCTTTGAGTCTCCATTGACTCTTGCCGCCTGTGGCGGACATGTTGAATTGGCAGCACTGCTTATTGAAAGGGGAGCAAATCTTGAAGAAGTTAATGATGAAGGGTACACACCCTTGATGGAAGCTGCTCGAGAAGGGCACGAAGAAATGGTGGCACTGCTGTTGGCACAAGGTAAAGCCATTGTACTTTATTAAAAGTACAGGGTTTTTTTTTTTTTGATTTGCTTTGTTTTTCTGTATCAGTTGAGGTAGATATGTTTTTTGCACTGATAAGAACATAACTTTTCTATACCTCAGGAAGGACTTGAACTTTCTATTTTATAAAATTCTTGATACTCTAGTAAACAAAGATGGTAGATGATCTTCATCTTACTTGAATGCTGTATTACAATTCTCTTGCAGTTAGTTCTGTCTTTTCAGGTGTCTGTCTGTGCTTTCAGGTGCAAATATAAATGCCCAGACAGAAGAAACCCAAGAAACTGCTCTTACCTTGGCTTGCTGTGGAGGCTTTTCTGACGTTGCAGACTTCCTGATTAAGGCAGGGGCTGACATAGAACTCGGCTGCTCCACACCTCTCATGGAGGCTTCCCAGGAGGGACACCTGGAGTTGGCTAAATATTTGCTGGCTGCTGGTATGTGGCTTTAAAAATGCCTTTATCACAGAAAGAAACATAAACAATACTGTACTTATATATCTCAAACCTAAAACATTGAGCTAACAAGTAGTGCAGTGGTAGCCACCAGAGTCTAGGAATAGTATAAGGGGATGAAAAATCTACAGCAGAAAAGGGAATGTTGACAAAGAATGTCAAGGTTCATGACGTACCTCCTGCACAGAATTGTAAGCCTGCTTAAGTGTATGGAGTGCTTTGTTATTTTTGGTTTTTGTTTTGTTTTATTTTGTCTTGTGTTTTAAGATAGAATTTCTTTCTAGCTTTGGCTGTCCTGGACTCACTTTGTAGACCAGGCTGGCCTCCAACTCACAGAGATCCACCTGCTTCTGCCTCCTGAGTGCTGGAATTAAAGGTGTATGCCACCACACCTGGCTAAAATTTTTATTAGGATAGAGAATATGAGGATGTGAATGCAGCCATGCATGTGTATGCCACAACACACATGTAGATGTGAGAGGATAACCTTGAGGACTTGATTTTGTATTTCTACTATGGATTTTAGGAGTCAAAGTCAGGTCATCAGGCTTTTGCCATAACTGCTTTCACTTGCTAAGCCATCTTTTCATCTCCTAATTCAGAATTTCTAATATGAACATACTGGATAGTTTTATCACCAAGAAATTATATATATGTGAGGTGATATAACACTGAACCCCATAATGTATAAAAGTATTGTCTGTCTATTAAAAATAAGAATGGGGCCAGGGGTGCTAATCCCAGCACTTTGGAGGCAGAGGCAGGTGGATCTCTGTGAGTTCGAGACCAGCCTGGTCTACAAAGCAACTCCAGGATAGCTGGGACTCTCTTACACAGAGAAACTCTATCTTGAAAAATCAAAAATAGGGGCTGGAGAGATGGCTCAGAGGTTAAGAGCCCTGACTGCTCTTCCAGAGGTCCTGAGTTCAATTCCCAGCAACCTCACGGTGGCTCATAACCATCTATCTATAATGAGATCTGGTGCCCTCTTCTGACCTGCAGGAATATATGTAGACAGAACACTGTATACATAATAAATAAATAAATCTTAAGAAAAACAATAAATAAAATGAATTAAGATTAAAGCTGAATTAAGATTAAAGCTGTGTTAGAGGACTGCTTAGTGTACATTAGGCTCTGGATTTTTTTAAAGATTTATTTTATTTATTTTATGCATATGAGTGCTCTATCTGCATGTACACCTGCATTCCAGAAGAGGGCACCAGATCACATTGTGCATGGTTGTGAGCCACCATGTGGTTGCTGGGAATTGAACTCAGGACCTTTGGAAGAGCACTAGGCAGTGCTCTTAACCGCTGAGCCATCTCTCCAGCCCAAGCTGAAATCTAAAATGGTGATTCACGCCTGTCATTTCTGTACTGGAGAGGCAGAGATGGGAGGATCCAGCCTGAACCATAAATTGAGTTCTAGGCCAGCCAGGGCTACATAGTGAGACCTTATCCCAAATGAAACAAAACCAAAAAAAAGAAAAAACTTTATTTAGGTGGAAACAGGAGGATCAGGAGTTCAAGACTATCCTTGACCACATAAGAGCATATCTCAGCGCATATCTCAGGTACATGAGACCATGTGTCCACAAACCACAATGAACTTAACTGAATACTAGATATTTTACTCATCTTTTGTATTATCTCTATTATTTGCCTCTAGTCATCATGTTATAAAAAATATTACCTTGACTTTAGTCTGAGCACTCAGGAGGCCAAGGTAGGTAGATCTGTGATTTTTAAAGCAAACCTGTCTACACAGCAAGTTGTAGACCTTGTGTAAAAAAAGTGAGACCTTGTGTGAAAAAGAAGGAAATATTATTATTATTATTTTTTTTTAAAGATTTATTTATGTGTACAGTGTTCTGTCTGCAGGTATATCTGCAGGCCAGAAGAGGGCACCAGATTTCATTATGGATGGTTGTGAGCCACCATGTGGTTGCTGGGAATTGAACTCATGACCTCTGGAAGAGCAGCCAGTGCTCTTAACCACTGAGCCATCTCTCCAGCCCTAGAAGGAAATATTATTAAAGTCATTCTGTTTGTTTTAATTTTTTTGAGTCTGAGTCCCATTGTATATCCCTGTTTTCTCTTAACTCAGCCTTCTGGGGAGGATACCTCGTCTTAAACATTTTTTTTTTTTTTGGATCATGAAACTAACTGATGCACAGTTGCTACATAATCTCACCAAACTAACCTAGATAGCATTCCATAATTAAACCTGGAGCCCTTAGTATTACTTTCTGTTGTGTCTCAGTTGACTCTCATATTTGGCTCCTACTACTGACTTGAAGGATATATAGTTCCCAAAGTTCTCTGATTAGAATGATGACTCCAACATCAGCAAATCTTTTTATAATTTTTTTTTCAAGGCAAGTATTTCAGAAACTTATTTTTATTAGATTCAACTTTAACACTTGGAATATTTCACACCAGTACCACTGAATTTTCCTACCTAAGGTGAAACCCAATTATATGGATATCTCAAATTTAAGGGCAAATGTCACTATATTTTAAGTTTGTTTACACTTATTTTATTAATGAATAATGCTTTTGACATTATTTTAATTCTTTTTGTTCATAAATATTCCATTAGTAGCAATCAGATAACTTAGAATAAAAGATAAAGTGGAATTTAGATAAGCATATAGATAAGTATGAACATTTTCAATGTTTTAGTGTAATTTTTATGTTTACATTAATTTCATAATTTAAGTCATTTAATAAACTGCATATTTTATATGATAATTGTTTTAAATCTGTTTGTGTACCTCAAACTTTCTAAAGCATTGTTCAGAAAACTTATAGAAAAGATGAGTTGGAAATGTATGTTAATTATTTAAGTGACACTAGAGAACTATATCATTACCTTCTAATTTCTCTCAACTCTTTGTTTTCAATATAATAAAGTTTCTTCATATTGTTTTACCTTTTTTAATTTTTTTTTTTTTTTTTTGTTTTTCGAGACAGGGTTTCTCTGTGTAACAGCCCTGGCTGTCCTGGACTTGCTTTGTAGACCAGGCTGGCCTCGAACTCACAGAGATCCGCCTGCCTCTGCCTCCCAAGTGCTGGGATTAAAGGCGTGCGCCACCACGTCCGGCTACCTTTTTTAATTTTTAAAATTTACTTTTTATTTCACGTGCATTGGTATTTTGCCTGTATGTACGTCTGTGTGAGGGTGTTGTCGGATCCTCTGGAATTGGTGTTACAGACCATTGGTGTTACAGTTGTGAGCTGCCATGTGGGTGCTGGGAATTGAACTCAGGTCCATAGGAAGAGCAGCCAGTGCTCTTAACCACTCTCCAGCCCTTTTAAATTTTTTTTTATTTGGTTTGAGTGTGTTTTGTTTCCTGTGACATACTCTTGTGTAGCATAGGCTGGTCTTGAACCTTAAACTCCTGTTGCTCTTCCTGCTTTCACATCCCAAGTTGGGAGTCATGGGTATGCCCTATCATTCTCAAATTTAATTCACCCACCCAATTTTAATTCATGGCCAATCTTATTTCGTGTATATACTTCCCACTCCCATTTTTTTAAATACTTATTTTTATTTAAAATAAACATTTATACTTTTAATTTTTATTGTATATTTATTTAAAGTTTTGTGTGTGGGCATGGTTGTGCACGCCTTTAATCCCAGCACTTGGGAGGCAGAGGCAGGAGGATCTGTGTGAGTTCGAGGCCAGCCTGGTCTACAAAATGAGTCCAGGACAGCCAGGCCTACACAGAGACACCTTGTCTCAAAAAACCAAAAAAAAAAAAAAAAGAAAAGCCCTGTCTCAGTGTGCACAGGCTACTCTGAGTAATCCTGGCCGTCCTCGACTTGCTATATAGACTAGGCTGGTCTCCAACTCAGAGACCCTTCTATGTCTGCTTCCATTGTGCTGAGATTGAAGATGTGCACTACCATGCTTGGCATGCATAAAAAATTTTAATCTACAGGTTTCCTGTAGTTTTTAATATTTTTTTCTTGTGAATTTTTTGTTGTTGAACAAATGGTGCGTTTATTCTTTTTTTTTTTTTTTTTTGAGACGAGGGTTCTCTGTGTATCTTTGGCTGTCCTGGAACTCTGTAGACCATGCTGTCCTTGAACTCACAGAGATCAGCCAGCCTCTGCCTCCCAAGTGCTGGGATTAAAGGCATGCGCCACCATGCTCGGCCATTACAGACAGCTGTGAACTGCCATGTGGGTCCTGGTATTTCAACCCAGGTCCTTTGGAAGAACAGCCAGTGCTCTTAACCGCTGAGCCATCTCTCCAGCCCTGTGAGTTTATTCTTTAGTCTTCCCAGTGTATACATTTTGCTGATTATATTTCTGTGATTATACTTGCCATATTTTCCTTTTCCTTATATTTTCATGAGTTAATGGTTAACTCGAAGGAGACTTCGTTGTGTTCAGATAGAATTTTTAAAAATTGGAAGACCTTATTGGTGATATTTCTATAACTTTTTCAGTGGGTATCTGATTTTTCACTATCTGGTTTTCTCTTTTTATAGTACCATTCATTAGCTATTATCATAGTTTAGGTCCCTTAGATTATGAAAAGTTGCAAAGTAGAGCATAAGAATATTTTTATTTAAAACACTTAAATTTGTTAGTATTTAACAAATACCTATAAAATACCTATATCCTATAACCTAATGCCTAATATCTAAAGCCTAACACCTATAAACACTTAATATCAACCCCACTTTAATTTTTTTGAAAGTATATTAAAATTCCATAATACAGGTCAATTCAGGTATCTTGGTTATGAGTACAGCTCTGGCAATTACAGCAGAAGTATCTTCAGCTTAGTTCAGCTCCTTCCGTACTTAGCTGTGCAGGTTTGTGCGATCAGTTCCACAGTCTCATTAACCCATTCGTTGTTCACTGGTCAAGATTTAAAGTCTATAATACTAATTCTTTGGCATCTGCCAGTCTCAACTCTCATCCGCCCAAGCTTGCTTTAGGCTTCTACCTTATGTAGTTTTGATTCTGCTGCCAACCACTATAAGTCTCTTTGACTTAAAGTTCTTTTTCCCCCCCTCAGGCTATTTTCTCACGTCCTCAGGGCATAAGGCCTACATCACTTAATCTCCACTGCAGTTCATTCCTCTTCTCTGTCATGGGGCGAGAGAGAGTCATGGGAAGCCCCCGTGCTTATATAGGTGGTAGTTTCATGGTCTTCTGAAATGTCCTGTGGCTTCTTGAACTCTCTTGGGAGATCTTTCAATTCCCTCAACTTTTGCCACACTTCCATCGGGCGCCCTTTGCAGGCCTCAGTCCAATCTGGACTCTGCCCATTTTATAAGGCTATTAGCAGCTGAAACCAATTGCTAACCATAAACCCTGTTTTTAGTTCATATGCTGCCATGTCAAGTGCCCACAATTGCCAGCTTGATTTTCCTATCCTTGAAGAATCCTACTCTAATTCTAACCTATTAACAGTAGAGGTATCCTAGAATTCTGTTATTCCATTCTTGTTCATTAGCTGGAGTTTTCTGTAAAAAGAAATCCAAATTTGGTAGGAATTCATATAGAAATTGTAGGATAAAGTTTGAATTGACTTTCCTCCCTTTTCACTTATTCATTTCTAGAAATGATGAGATGATCCCTTAGCATCATTCAAAAGTAGCCAATGTAGTGGGGAAGAGGAGTGTTTTATTCTTTGGTGTTTTTTAAAATTACTATTCTGCATATTATGTGTGTGTGTGTGCACACACGAGTCCATGGCTATAAATATGCCACAGGGTGCATGGGGTGGTCAGAGGACAACTTTGTTAACTCAGTTTTCTTCTTCCTCCTTCTACCTGTCTGTGAGTTCCACAGATCAAGTCATGTTGCCAGACTCAGGTAGCACTGCAGAGCTATCTTACCAGCCTTTATTTTTAGGGTCCTCTTGGCTCCAGTACTTTTTTGTTGGTCAGGGTTAGGAAATACATGCTTTTCTTAAACATTTAAAAGAAATGTCATAAATTCATGTTTGTACTTCCAGTTTAGAACCATGAGGCTTTATTTAATTGAAATAATGAGTATGTTGCTCTTAACAAGAAAAATTTTCATTTTTACCAAATAATTATTCACTTGATTTGTACCTTAATATCCATAGAATTGTTCCAGAATACAAACCAACATTAATATCAATATGAATATTCACTGTTTTATTTGTTTCTGTATCTATTACTTAAGGTATATTTTGTCAGATTTCTCTGCTTTAAAATCATTTGGTTTATTATTTTGTTGTAAGGCAAAACACATTTTTATGAAGCTTAATTATAGGAAATAAGACAAAAGGGAATATACAAGTACCTAACTGTATTTTGATGGTGTTTACACATTTTGAATTCTTCAGTTTCACAATATTGTAAAATTGGACTAATGGCCATGCATGATGGCGCACACCTTTTATCCCAGCACTCGGGAGGCAGAGGCAGACAGATCTCTGTGAGTTCAAGGCCAGCCTGGTCTACAAAGTGAGTCCAGGACACCCAGAGATACACAGAGAAAAACCAAAAAAAAAAAAAAATTGGGCTACTGTAATTGTACAACTCTAGAGTAAATGTGTGATTTTATTTGTTTTTCTAGGTGCTAATGTGCATGCTACCACAGCAACAGGAGACACTGCTCTAACCTATGCTTGTGAAAATGGACATACAGATGTTGCAGATGTTTTACTTCAAGCAGGGGCCCATTTAGTAAGATATTTAAAAATTTCAAATATTTATGCATAAATGTTCATATTTGTTCATATGTGTCATTCAGAAGACATTGGTAATGATCAGTAGTTTACACATTTTGAATAAAATAGGGGTTGGTAGTGTGACACATTGGGTAAAGACCTTGCTTGCCAAGAGTTGACAACTTCAGTTTGATTCCCAAAACCCACATGGTAGAAAAAACAACTCTTGAAAGTTGTCCTCAAACCTCATGTGTGCAAGCATGTACACACGTACACACACGATTCATTCAATTGAATCAAATATGCCTCTGGCCACCTGTAAGTTGTTAGGTATATTAAATGTATTAAAATTATATTTTATAGAAAATACTGTTTCTTTTCCTAGTTGAAACAATTAGTTTCTCATCCTACTCCCATTTAACCTGTACTTTTTAGACTGCTATTTATTACGTATATCATAAAATTCAGTGATGTATTCACAGAATAAAATAACTTGTTAGTTCATTTTGGTGATTCACTTTCTCTGACTGCAAGCATTTAAAAGCAAAGCTGCTTCTAGAGATACAGTTGTGGTAGAGGGCCTGCTTGTAAGGCTCCGGGTCTAGCCCACAGCATGACAAAAGGAAGAGACAAAAATACTGTTAACCGTTCTCCTAACAACATTACCATGTTCTATTTTTTCTGACGTTTTATAGTTAGCTTTTTATAATATCACATTAAGTGGCAAGTTCATATGTATTATAATGCTTAGAGCTATGGAAATTATAAATAATATAATCAATAACTATAATACTTGTATGTGTGAGACATGTATCACTAGAAATGTAGAGACTTTTCGTAGTTTCACTTGTTTTGATAAACTGATATAGATGTCTTTTAATCATTTCCATAACAGATATCCTCTAATAGATACCTAAGAATATTGTTGAAAAATAATTGAATAAAGTAAGTGTATTAATATCGTTATACTGTTACCGGTTCTACTAATACTAAATGCTGTAATGATCACCATTATTCATTTTGGTTTGTTGACACAGGGTTTTGTTGTGTTTTTCCGGGGGCTTGATGCTGTATAGACCTCAGGCTCTTTTTTTAGCCTACCATGTGCTGGGATTCATTCTTTTTTTTCATAATATCTTTTTAAAATTTAATAAGTTTATATTGTGTATGTGGTTGTTTAAGTGCCGCAGCACACATGTGAGGGTCAGAGGACACCTTTGGGAAGTCAGTTCTGTCTCTCATGGGATCTAGAGATTGAACTCAGATCATCAGTTTTACCTGTTGAACTATCTTGTCAGTCCACTGTGTGTGTGTGTGTGGGGGGGGTGTTGTGAATAGAGGCTAGAGGTTGATGTTGATCATTCTCCACCTTTTTTTTTTTTTTTCTTTTTTTGGTTTATTTTTTGGTTTTTCGAGACAGGGTTTCTCTGAATATCTCTGGCTGTCCTGGACTCGCTTTGTAGACCAGGCTGGCCTCGAACTCACAAAGATCCGCCTGCCTCTGCCTCCCAAGTGCTGGGATTAAAGGCGTGCGCCAGGCTGGAGAGATGGCTCAGTGGTTAAGAGCACTGGCTGCTCTTCCAGAGGTCATGAGTTCAATTCCCAGCAACCACATGGTAGCTCACAACCATCCATAATGAAATCTGGTGCCCTCTTCTGGCCTGCAGATATACCTGCAGACAGAACACTGTATACATAATAAATAAATCTTTAAAAAAAAAAAAATGTTGGGCTGGAGAGATGGCTCAATGGTTAAGAGCACTGACTGCTCTTCCAGAGGTCCTGAGTTCAATTCCCAGCAACCACATGGTGGCTCCCAGCCATCCATAATAAAATCTGGTGCCCTCTTCTGGCTGCAGGCACACCTACAGATAGAACACTGTATACATAATAAATAAATAAATCTTAAAAAAAAAAAAAGCCGGGCGGTGGTGGCGCACGCCTTTAATCCCAGCACTTGGGAGGCAGAGGCAGGCGGATCTTTGTGAGTTCGAGGCCAGCCTGGTCTACAAAATGAGTCCAGGACAGCCAAGGATACACAGAGAAACCCTGTCTCAGAAAAAAAAACAACAAAAGAGATCCATTTATTTATACTCATGTGTATGTG
>CAJQZJ010006348.1:650505-682894 GCA_907164525.1 Lophiomys imhausi | reverse complement strand
TGTGTGTGTGTGTGTGTGTGTGTGTGTGTGTGTGTGTGTGTGTGTGTATGCATGTATGTATTCATATATAAAGTGCATAGGAGAAAAATGTAGCACAGTTCTTTTTTTTTTTCTCTTGTTAAGGCACTTTCATTTAAAAATGAACCTGGAATGTTGAAAATAAAATTTAGTTTTGTAATATAAAAGAATGGCAAGAAGTGTCAGGTGGCAATGGAAATGTCTGTTTCTGACAAGTAAGAAGGAAAAACAGCAGTGACATGCTTTGTCTGTCTTAGTGAGGAACTGTAGTTTAAATTGTTTAAAGTTGTATATAGAATAAATATTACTACAAATTGTGCTAACTTTTTTAAAGGAATCTAGGTGCTGACTACTAATGGCATCAAAAGTATATTCAAGCTAGGCATGGGAGCTTATGTCTGTAATCCCAATATATAGGGTGCTGAGGCAGGAGGATTGCTATGAATTCAAGGCTAATTTGGGCTCTACAGAATGAATTCAAGGCCAATTTGGGCTACAGTGTGAGACCCTGTCTCAAAACAAAACCAAATAATAGTAAAAATAATATGCTCAATATTGTTTTGATTCCTGTGTTTGTAAATAAGACAGGGAGGTGCTGATGAATTTGTGTTGAAAACTGTTCTGGTATGCTACACATAATAAACATGCTAAATATTTATATAGCCTTCGTTTAATAAACCATACATTTTAAGTTTAAATGAAGCTAACAGAAAATTGGTGTATATATATGTTTTTTTCTATTAATTTTGTTTTGCTTTAAAAAAATTCTTATAGGGCTGGAGGGATGGTCAGTGGTTAAGAGCATTAGCTGCCCTTCCAGAGGACCTGGGTTCAATATCCAGAACTCACATGGCAGCTCACAACTGTCTGTAACTCCAAGATCTGACACCTTCACACAGATAAATATGCAGGCAAAACACCAATGCACATAAAATAAAAATAAATTATTTAAAAAATTTTTTTACATTTATTTCTTGTGTGTGCATATATGCATGTTGCACTTGTGGAGACCAGAGGACAATTGAAAGAGTCATTTGTCTTTTCCCACTATGTGGTTCCAGGGTTGAATGCAGCCCAACAGGTTAGGCTGCCAGCACCTTTTCCTACTGATTCATGTCAATGGCCTTTTGTTGTTGTTGTTGTTGTTGTTGTTTTTTTTTTGAGATGGAGTCTCAAGTAGTCAAGGTTTGTCTCAAGTTCTGTATGCAATTGAAGATGACTTTGAATTGTTTATGTTCCTCTACTTCTTGAGTGCTAGGAACACAAACATGAACCATGGATGCATAACTTTGAAATTAAAGTTAGACTTAAAAGATAGTAAATAGGCCGGGCGGTGGTGGCGCACGCCTTTAATCCCAGCACTCTGGAGGCAGAGGCAGGCGGATCTTTGTGAGTTCAAGGCCAGCCTGGTCTACAAAGCGAGTCCAGGACAGCCAGAGATATTCAGAGAAACCCTGTCTCGGAAAAAAAAAAAAAAAAAGATAGTAAATAAGCCGGGTGTGGTGGCGCACGCCTTTAATCCCAGCACTTGGGAGGCAGAGGCAGGCAGATCTCTGTGAGTTCGAGGCCAGCCTGGTCTACAAAGCAAGTCCAGGACAGCCAGGGCTGTTACACAGAGAAACCCTGTCTCGAAAAACCAAAAAAAAAAAAAAAAAAAGAAAGTAAATAAAATGTGCAATATAGGAAAACAAGAAAAGCTAGATAGAAAAACTAGAAAGTCCTCTAGAGCATTTGATGTCTTCATTGTGTATATGTTTTTTTAAATCTAAATTGCCAGAAATGCTAGTTACCTATATGAAAATTCAAAATCTATCCTAAAACTGGATTATTTTAGCATTATTTATAGTTACTTATTCTCTCATAACTTAGTAAAAATTATTACCTTGTCAAGATATGTAACAATTAAAAAGTCAAAGTAAACTAATTTTTTTTTTTTTTTTTTGGTTTTTCGAGGCAGGGTTTCTCTGTATAACAACAGCTCTGGCTGTCCTGGACTCACTTTGTAGACCAGGCTGGCCTCGAACTCACAGAGATCCGCCTGCCCCTGCCTCCCAAGTGCTGGGATTAAAGGTGTGTGCCACCACCGCCCGGCTGTAAACTAATTTTTTTTTTTTGGTTTTTCGAGACAGGGTCTCTCTGTGTATCCTTGGCTGTCCTGGACTCACTTTGTAGACCAGGCTGGCCTCGAACTCACAGTGATCCGCCTGCCTCTGCCTCCCAAGTGCTGGGATTAAAGGCGTGCGCCACCACCGCCCGGCTATGTAAACTAATTTTTAATCAATAGTTGAGGAACAATATACACAATCTGTACATCATAGTTACTTCCTTATTAGATATAGTAGGATGTTCTTGTAGACTTAGTGCTACTGGGGGCTGAGAGAACAATTGTGTTTTTGAGGCATGCAGACCCTGTCTCAAAATAAAATTTAAAAAAAGTGCTTTTGGATTGGAATTCCTTTTGCCATAATCCAATTTAAACTTTCCAATAGGCTGATAATCCACACTTCATTTTTTTTTTAAGATTCTATTTACCTGATGTAAATGTATTGTCTATGTCTATGCATCATGTGTGTGTTTGGTGCTTGGGGAAGCCAGTAGACAGCATCAGATTTCCTGGAACTGGAGTTACAGAACCTTGTGAACCACCATGTGGGTGCTGGGAATTGAACTTGGGTCATCTGGAAGAGCAGCAAGTGCTCTAACTACTGAGCCATCTCTCCAGCCCCAACCATCTCTCTAGCCCTCACACATTATTTGTAATGTAGATTAAAGTTTTCTATTGTGTTCTGTTGACAAAGCACCTTTTTAAATTGAATGAATGGAAGCTACGTGATTTTCTGAGTTAATTTAAAAGTGTGAAATAAAACCTGTCATCATTTTTTCAACCTTTTCTTAGTAATAAACCAACTGGAACAGCAGAATTCATATTTATACACTTAGTATAATTTAAACATGAACATGGAGGATAGGTAAGAAAACTCATCATAGAATCAAGTTATCAGCAACAATTTCAGTACTTAGATGAATGCAGTAAGAGTTTGGACACTAACCATACAAGCAAGTTCTGTTGAGTGCCCTTTGCTGTAAGGCCTGATTAGAAGCTATATCATTCATTCTTGTAGCTGGCAGACTTCCTAGAAAAGAATAATGATCTTGCTGCTAAAACTGTATCTTTTACCTTTAACTGTTCAAATGTTTAGCTTCTATTCTAAAAAATTTTGCCTGTTGGTATATTTTTGTTACCCTTTACTCATAAAATACTATAATGATTTTAAACACTTTAGTGTTTTGTTTTTATCTTTTGGTAGAGTCCTTTAAAGTAAGTGTGTATGTGTGTACACACGTACACATACACACATGCATGCATGTTATAATACATGTAGAGGTCAGAGGACAACTTGCAGGAGTCTCTTCTCTCCTTCCATACCCTTTGGTAGAATTTTTAATGACTTTTAATAAAATATCAGGATTCTTTTAATCACCTTATGGGAGTTAAGTTTTTTTCCACCACAGTTCACATGAATAGTTAATCTAATTGTAATTAGAAAAATGAAGTTACTGGAAACCTAACTAAACATTAGTTGTATCATCTTTAATGATTATTGTTGAGTATGCAAGGTTTAACTTGCCCATAATAGGTTATGCTATCTAGTGTAACTGAATGAGTCTGTATATTAGAGGAATTAAAGTTGGTATTGTAAGAGTCTACATGAGTAAGTATTAAATCCTCATTATTTATCATATCATTTACTAAGTCCTTAAAATAAATGTTTAATTAGTTATCTCTGTTTCATTTTTCTATTTCTTTAATAGGAACATGAATCTGAAGGTGGAAGAACACCTTTGATGAAAGCTGCAAGAGCTGGTCACTTGTGTACTGTTCAGTTTCTTATTAGCAAAGGTAAAACAAATTCACAAAGTGGTTGTTTCCAAAAGCCTTCCATTCCTGGAAAAATGCTTAGTGTTACAACTAATCAGACTTTCCTCAGTGTATTTTATGTAGTAAATGTACAGTTTGTGAGTTGCTTACTGGAAATTTTCCTTATTAGTCTTGAGTTTTTTTCATCAAACAGTATGTGATTATTCCTGAAAACTAGAGCAGGTAAATGTAAATAACCTATGTTCTCCAGCAATAGTGAATGCTTACAAGGCAGTTTTACTGCAGACTCAGGTGAGAAAGGCTTTACTTTTTGTCACACAGTTGCATTAACAGTATCTATGCAAAGGTCTTTTAAAAATAGGCCTCGATAGCCGGGCGTGGTGGCTTACGCCTTTAATCCCAGCACTTGGGAGGCAGAGGCAGTCGGATCTCTGTGAGTTCGAGGCCAGCCTGGTCTACAAAGTGAGTCCAGGACAGCCAGGGCTGTTACACAGAGAAACCCTGTCTCAAAAAAACCAAAAACAAAAAAACCAAAAACAAAAAAAAAAATAGGCCTCGAAGGCTGTGCCTGACGGTGCATACCTATCCCAGCACACGTATGCAGAGGCATCTTTGTAAGTTTTAGGCTGGCCTAGTCTATACAAGTTCCAGGCCAGCCAGAGCTGCATAATAAGATCCTGTCTCTGTTCTTTCTTTCTTTTTTTAAGGTTTATAGAAACAGCGTTTCTCTGGGTATGCCTGGCTATCCTGGAACTCACTCTGTAGGTTAGGCTAGCCTTAAACTCACAAAGATCTGCCTGTCTCTGCCTCCCGAGTGTTGGGATTGAAGGCATGCGCCACCACGCCTGGCCATAGATCCTGTCTCAAATAAGTAAGTAAATATTCCTTAAAGCAGTATGGTCACATAAACATGACTTACACAGTGACACTACCAATAGGTACTCAACATGGATGGGGAAATCTTACAAGGCTCAACCCCTAGACCAAGAACTACAGGCAGTTAATGGCTGCTGGATGAGGGGGTGACTATGAAGCAGCTGGATAACTTCTGGAGTTCTCTTATGCTTCTGTAATTAAATAAAACACCTAGTTATACCCAGCAACAGCCTGCTAAGAATATAATTAGAATTGCCAGGAATAGGAACACATTGAGTACTGCCTTTTTAGGTTGTAGGAATTGCTAAATAATTTCATTGTCTGGACTTATTGTTAAATAATCTTAAAAAATAATCTTATTTTGTAGTGTAAGATCATTATTGTCTTGTCTTTCTCAAAGGGTTTTTATGTTTTGATTTTTGTTGCTGTTTGTTTGTTTTGGGGTTGTTTGTTATTTGGTTTTTTGTTTTTTTCTTGTCTTACATGATGCTAGTTTGAAGTCAGAGTTAGTAGTTACCATGGCTGGGAGTAACTGGAAAGGGTGCACATGATGGGACTTTTGGTTTGTGGATAGTGTTCTATTTCTTGATCTGAGGTCTAACTGCATGGGCGTGTTAACTTTGTGGAAACTTTCAAGGTATACACCTATGATTTATACATTGTATTGTATCTATATTATACTTGGGAAAAAAATCTCTAAATGGTTTTGTAAACTGACTTGATTTCACCTTTGTTAAGATTACTGTTTTTCTTTAAAGGTGCCAATGTGAATAGGGCTACAGCCAATAATGATCATACTGCAGTGTCACTGGCATGTGCGGGAGGCCACTTGGCAGTAGTTGAACTACTCTTAGCTCATGGAGCTGACCCAACTCATCGACTCAAGGTATTCTACTTAGTTAGTTAGTTGGTTGGTTGGTTAGTTAGTTAGTCAGTTAGTTAACAGAGTTTCTCTATATAATTCTGGCTGTCTCTGGAACTCACTGTGCAGACTGGTCTCAAACTCACAGAGATCCTCTTGCCTCTGCCTCACAAATGTTGGTATTAAAGGCATGCACCACCACCACCACCACACCCAGCCCAAGGTATTCTTAGCTATATATAACATATAAGTAATACTAGCTGAGTGTGGTGGCATATGCCTGTAATCCTGTCAGTAGGTGTGTCAGTTCAAAGCCAGCATGGGGTAAATATTGAGACTCTACTTCAAAAAACAGCAACAGCAAAAAAAAAAAAAACCCAAGCAAACAAACAAAAACTAACAAATAATAAGATATATTATTATTAAAGGTATGCTTAATCTTTTAGTGCTTAATATTTATTACCATTAATGAGATTAGAGCTGTCTGTGGTAGCATAGTATTTGGGAAGCCAAAGCAGTAGGATTGTGTTGAGTCCAACACAACTTTTGGGCTAAATAACAAGACTGTGTCTCAAAACCTGAAAGTAAAATTAATACATTGATGTTATATGACTTACTAAGTAATTTTATCAGAGTATAGGAGTAAATTTATAAAGAATTAACTGATCAATTCTTTTGTAGGATGGATCAACAATGCTTATTGAAGCTGCAAAAGGTGGCCATACTAATGTTGTTTCTTATCTGTTGGATTATCCAAATAATATTCTGTCGGTTCCCACCACAGATGTGTCTCAACTTACCTCTCCTTCACAAGATGAATCTCAGGTAGAATAAAATAGACTACTTCTTGATATAAGTATTCTTTGAAAGTTTTTGTTTAATGAAAGCCGTAGTTCTTTTCTATTAAGTTATCCTGGAAGTTCATAGTATACTCAATTCAATAAGTATGTTGGAATTTTATTTCCTCTTTTACTCATAGAATTTGAACAAGAGTAAATTGGCCAGTATTTAGTGAGTATGTGATTTGTACTTCTCACTATAATTGGGGCTGCAAGGCTTCCACTTCAGCAAGTGATAATATCTTTTCTTTTTTTTTTTTTTAAGATTTATTTATTATGTATACAGTGTTCTGTCTGCAGGTATATCTGCAGGCCAGAAGAGGGCACCAGATTTCATTATGGATGGTTGTGAGCCACCATGTGGTTGCTGGGAATTGAACTCATGACCTCTGGAAGAGCAGCCAGTGCTCTTAACCGCTGAGCCACCTCTCCAGCCCCATAGCAAGTGATAATATCATTTAACCTAAATCATTAAACACTTACAGATTGTCTTGAATCTTCTTACTCAGTTTTCCTGGAAATTACTTTTTGGTGAAGGCTTAAAATATTTTTAAGCTTTAATAAATAAAGTGAGGGGGTGGGAAAGATGGTTCAGCAGACAAAAGCTCTTGTTACTCTTGCAGAGGACCTGCCTTTGGTTCCCAGCACCCACATGATGGTTCACTATTCCATAACTATCAACTATAATTGCAATTCCAGGGGATCCTGTGCCTTCTTCTGACCTCCAAGAGCACCAGGCTCACATGTGGCACACATACATACATTCAGGCAAACACTCATATATATAAATAAATAAATCTAAAAAAGAAAAAAGTGAACTTGATGGTATATGAGGAAAACAAAACAATATATGTGTCTTATTTATAGATCTTTGTTTTCTTCTGTGATCTGAGATGACTTTTTTCTGAGTTGACGTTTTAGGTTCCACGTGTACCCGTACACACACTTGCCATGGTTGTGCCTCCCCAGGAACCTGACAGAACTTCCCAGGAGACGTCTCCTGCCCTTTTAGGAGTACAGAAAGGTTAGTTTTTTTTTTTGTTTTGTTTTTTTGTTTTTTCGAGACAGGGTTTCTCTGTGTAGCTCTGGCTGTCCTGGACTCGCTTTGTAGACCAGGCTGGCCTCGAACTCACAGAGATCCGCCTGCCTCTGCCTCCTGAGTGCTGGGATTAAAGGCGTGCGCCACCACCGCCCGGCTGAAAGGTTAGTTTTTTAATTATTTTCCTTAAAATTAAAAATTAAAATTTAATGGTATATACGTACTTAATGTACCTGTGGCTAATTAGGATACATAACTTCGACAAAACTCAGTACTGTTGGAGGGCACTTGAAATAGGAAACGCCTAAGTACTAGAAGAATGCCTTACTGTTTTCCTGTTAGCGTACTGCTAAATGTAGTTTTCCATTGGCCACATGTAAAATTATTTAAGTAAATTAAGCTTTTTATTATATTAAAACAGAAAGTTTTGTCAAACCTTTTTTTTTTTCTACCTAATAGCTCTTTTCAAGACAAGCTCTTGCTATGTAGCTGTGTCTGGCCTGGACCTCACTAGTTAGACCAGGCTGGGCCTGATCTTGTGGCAATCATTCTGCCTCTGCCTCAGTGCTGGAAATATAAGCAACTGCTACCACACCCAGCTTCTATTTGACAATATTTTTACCAAACTGTAGTGTAATAATAAAAATGTGTGTTGGCTGCCTAGTAAGTCTTTATAGCATCAATTTAATTAATGAGAAAGAGCTTGGAGAATTATATTCAGTTTATGTAATGAATATAGTGAGTGAGCTGAACAAATATCAGTCTGTGAACTTGAATGATTAACTATCAAAATGTATGTAAATAAGATCCAAATGACTTTGTTAATGAATTAATTTTTTTTGCCATTTAAGACACGACATTGTAACACCACCAACCTGGCCTGGAACTCTATGTAGCCCAGGCTACCTTCACTCATGCCTATGGCAATCCTCTTGCCTCAGCCTCCTGAGTGCTAGGACTATAGGCCTGAACCACAAATGATTATTAAGAGGAGTATATACTGTTTGAAGGACTCAGGCTTATTAGCTCTGGTTTTGTTCTCCTATCTTTTCATTTGAAGATAAAAGTATCTTCTCTTGATAATTATATGTTGTAATATCTGAGTTTGCTGAAGTAATTTCTAGGATATTAAAAACTATATAAGAGTTGGAACTGTTATATAGTAGTGAAACACTTATGTAGCACAAATGAGGCCTTGGTTTTTACCAATACGCTCTGCCTAAAAAACTTAACATAAAGATTTTATGAGTATATCTTATTTAGTATATTATAAATAGGAAACTATTGAAATAACAACTAGATATATAAGTATACATTAATGTAGCCACCATGCCTGACTTCCTGCTATTTTTTAATCTTAGCAAATAAAACATACATTGTTAAAGGAATCTGAACATCATAACCAGATAACACCCTTTTCTAAAATATTTTAAACTATCTGTTTTTTTTTTTTTTAGATTATTACTGTGTTCATGTGTTTTTACATGATGTGTGTAGGGATGCATATGCCATAGTACATGTATGGAGGTCAGAGGACAACTTTGTGGAATGGGTTCTTTCCTTCCAACTTGGGTTCTAGGGATCAAACTCAGGTCACCAAGCTTTCAGCAACAACCTTTGCCTCCTGGGCTACCTTACTGATTCTGTTTCTCTGGGGCTTTTGGGATAGAGTCTCATTGTTCAGTGCAAGATAACTCCACTATCATCCTGTTTCTACCTTCCAAGTACTGGAATTACAGGTTCATGGCTCAATACCTGATTTGTTTTTGTGTTTCAATGGCTAAATCCTATAAAAGACGGTAAGAATTTGGGCTTCAAAAATTCAGTATTTAGCTGGGGGGATGGGGGGAGTGTACGCCTTTAATCCCAGCACTTGGGAGGCAGAGGTAGGCAGATCTCTGTAAGTTCAAGGCCAGCCTGGTCTACAGAGTGAGTTCCAAGACAGCCAGAGATACACAGAGAAACTCTGTCTCGAAAAACCAAGAAAAAAAATTCAATGTTTAATAGAAAATTACTTAAAAGTTCACAAAATTACAAAATAACCAAAAAATAATCTAGACAACTGTTAAGGGAGGAAATAGAGCACTTTAAATCTAGAGCTAATGTATAAGCAACAGAAAACCTTGCAAGGGTGATGATCTTTATGTTGATATTCAGGAGTATTGTTTTTCTTAGAAACTATCTTACACTAGGAATTCACTTATTTCCTCCACTCTGGTTTACTATTTTACAGAATGGTATAAAAATTAACTAACCTTCTAAAGACACTTTAATTTTACTAATTTTTTTTTTGTTTTGTTTTGTTTGTTTTTTTCGAGACAGGGTTTCTCTATGTAGCCCTGGCTGTCCTGGACTCACTTTGTAGACCAGGCTGGCCTCGAACTCGCAAAGATCCGCCTGCCTCTGCCTCCCAAGTGCTGGGATTAAAGGCGTGCGCCACCGCTGCCCGGCTATTTTACTAAATTATTAAGGAAGGAAAATGGTTAACATTGCATCTAAACACTTGGGCACTTCCTCTAAGATTTATATAACAATTATAAATGATCAATTTTTGATAATATATTGGGTTAAACTATCAGGTTAGAAAAAAAATCAGACTCATCATAGACTATGTCCCTGTAAATTCTGTTTTTTGTTTTTTTTTTTTAAGTCACTTTGAGGGCTAGAAAGTAGCTTAGTGGTTAAGATCGCTACTCTTCCAGAGAATTTGAGTTTGATTCCCAAGACCAATGTTGGGAAGCTTACAACCATTTATTTTTTTATTTTTTTATTTTTTTTACTTTATTTTTTATTTCTTCAAGTTACATCTCAATTGAAATCCCCTCCCTACCCCTACAACCATTTATAACTATAATTCCAGGAGATCCAAAACCCTTCCTGTCATCCATGGGTACACATACACATAAATAAAAGTAAAATTTTTCAGAATGAGAAAATCATTTGGGTCAGTTGTAGTGAGTCAAGTCTTTATTCCATCACTTTGGAGGCAGAAGCAGGTAGATCTCTGTGAGTTTGAAGTTAGCCTAGTCTACATAGCAAGATCCAGTCCAGCCAGGGCTGTACAGCAAGAGTCCATCTGGAAAAAAAATGTTTTTGATGATTAAAAAAAAAAAGCAAACAATGAATATAGTCAGATTAGATATAAAATTCCATCTTTAGACAAATATGTATTAAGTTTTAAACTTACCTTGTATTTATCGTGTGTGTGTGTGTGTGTGTGTGTGTGTGTGTGTGTGTAGTCACATGGTTGTGGGGGAAAGTCAAAGGATACTTTGCTGGGTTGTCCTAGTATGTGGAAAGCTCTAGGTTCAATTCTTAGCACTGCAAGTTTGAATTTTATCTTTCTTCTTTTTGTTTGTGGTACTGAATATTGAATCCAGGGCCTCTCACACAGTAGGCACTCTACTACTGAAGTATATACTCCTAGCCCAACCTTTTGTGTAACTCAAACCTTGGGAAGTAATTCCTTTCCTGTGAACTTTATAGTACTTCATTGTCTCTTCCTTTTGACTTGTCACTTCCTTCTCTTTCAGACTTCAAATGTAGGGTTGAGTTAATCACACTCAATTCCTAGTATTTTGTCTTTATGACTCTTCTGTTTTATTTTCTTGTATTATATTTCCCTTCCATTATTCCTCCAGTGTGTCTGAAGTCCATATTGTTTGTCTTATAAATTCTTATAAAATGCTCACTACTTTTCTTTGTGTGTGTGCTGGTGTGCATCTAAGGAGGCAAGAGGTTGATGTCAGATTCCCTGTATCATTCTCTGCCTCATTTTTTTTTTTTTTTGAGACAGAATCAGTCACTGAACTTGAAGCTCACCACTTTGACTAGACTAGCTAGCTAGCAGCCCCAGTGATCCTCCTCTCTCTCCCTCCCCATTGGTGAGATTACTGGCGTGAGCTTTTGTACCTAGCTTTTTATGTGGATGTTGAGGATCCAGATTTATCTCCCCAGCTCTACTGTGTGTGTGTGCGTGTGTGCACGAACATGTGCAAATGAGTGCAAGCTGAAGGATGAGGAAGTTCAAGGCCAGGTTTGGCTCATGGGATTGTCTCAAAAACAAAACTAACATAATTCAAGAATATAATATAATTTAAAACAATATATTATAATATATACTTTAAAAATCAAGATATAGTAATGAGCCTGGCATGGCAGCACATTCTTTAATTGTAGCATAGGTGAAATTGAAGCAGGAGAATCACTGTCAGTTCAAGATTATCCTGGACTACAAAGCAAGACCCTGTCTCACATTAAAACAAAATAAAAAGGCTAACTGTGGTGGTACATGCCTTTAATCTTGTAGATTAAAAAGCATGCAGGAGGCAGAGGCAAGTCTGAGTTAGTGGTCGGCCTGGTCCACATAGAGAGTTGAGGCCAGCCAGTGCTGCACAGTGAGACCCTGCCTTTAAAAGGACAGGTGTGAAAGTTGTACTTCAGAGTGATGATGTTTTGGTTTGTTTGGTTGGTTGGTTTTTGTTTGTTTGTTTGTTTGTTTTTCTTCTTTGAGACAAGGTTTCTCTGTGTAAAAGCCCTGGCTGTCCTAGAATTCTCTTTGTAAACCAGGCTGGCCTAGAAACTCACTACCTCCCGAGTGCTGGGATTAAAGGCGTGCACCCCCATGCCTGCTTCAGAGTGATGATGTTTAAGAAAGATCCAAACAGGGAAAATGTGTGCCGCTTCAGTTCCAGAGTAGTTTATTGGAGTCAGTGTCATGAACTTATTAAATTATATAGAAAAACTTATCTACGTTGTAGTTCAAATGGAATACTCTTCTGTAAACTTTACTATTATCACTACTAATTTTTAAACATGTAATCATGCTTATGTAAATTTATGCATGCCCAAACTTAACAATGTGCTTTTACAGCCAGGAATGGTGGCGCACGCCTTTAATCCCAGCACTCGGGAGGTAGAGGCAGGTGGATCTCTGTGAGTTCGAGGCCAGCCTGGTCTACAAAGTGAGTTCAGGACAGCCAGAGCTACACAGAGAAACCCTGTCTTGAAAAAAACCAAAACAACAACAACAAAAAACAATGTGCTTTTACATATAGCTGCATTTAGTAGAATGAGATAGGTTACCATGTAACACAGATTGTCTATTTTTGGATATCTTGGTTAAGAGATTTCCATGTTAAGGGGCTGGAGAGATGGCTCAGTGGTTTTGCTCTTCCAAAGTAAGAGTTCAAATCCCAGCACTCACATGGCAGTTCACAGCTGTCTAATTGCTGGCATAGTGGTGCATGCCTTTAATCCCAGCACTCGGGAGGCAGAGGCAGTCAGATTTCTATGAGGTCAAAGATAGCCTGGTTTACAAAGGGAGTCCAGGACAGCCAGTGATACTACACAGAGAAACCCTGTCTAGGAGGGAGGGAGAGAGATTTCCATGTTAAAACTGCAAGTAACGAGGCCACATGTAGTGGCTTATACCTTTAATTCCAGCACTCTGGAGACAGAGGCATGCAGATCTCTGTAAGCTCAATGCCATCCTAATCTACAAAGAGAGTTCCAGGATAGCCAGGGCAAGTACACAGAGAAACCCTGTCTCATATATCAGGGAAAAAACCCAAATTTTGGATAATGAATGTTTTCCTTTGGTCATTTTTTTTAAAATTGCACTTGTACTAATTAATTGATACAGACTTGGAAATAATGGAGTTAACCTCATCTCAGTAGAGAGCTAAATGTTTAGCAAGTGTGTACCTCACTCATCTGTTGTTCATAAAAATAAATAAGTTAATTAATATATGTTAGTGGTGGGGGATGTAGCTCAGTGTTAAACATTTACCATGTGCAAGGCCTTGGACTCCCTTTCCAACACAACCACAAAGGAAAAGGTCTGGGGATATAACTCAGTGATAGAATTCGTACGTGTCACCACAAAACCCTCCATTCAATTCCCAGCAACAAAAAAATTCTCCTCAAAAACACAATAAAAGTGATTTTAAACTGCTATAGACCACAGTTTCCAGTGCATACCTTGTTTAGTTTTGTTACTAGCCTGGGATGGGGGGGAGGGGTATTAGAGGGAACAGATAGAATCCAAACCAAAAGCAATGGGGTTGACTACTTCTATTCCTAAATTGTACTTGATATGTCAGCTCCATGATATCCATGTACAGATTTCTCTGTGTGTGTGTGCACATCCCACTGTCAGATATGTTATAGAGCATACAGAGACTCAGTCTCACACACAAAAAAACAAATCTCAAATGATCTATGCTTTTTATGTTGACTACAATTCAGAAGAATAATCAGCTATTTTATCTAGTTATATATATTATATATTGTATATATAATATATAATCGGCTATATATATAGCTGATTATGTCTTTTAATACTTATTTCAAATTAAAATTTTATTGTCAGTGAACCCTTATGAAAATTTTTAGCCACTGACATGTATTTCTGCAGCTTCAGTTGACTTTCTGTTTTTACCCACCTTGGTTTATGGAGATGTAGATTATGCTAGTGCTTTCATATGTCTCTATTTAGACAGTTCTAACTCCCTACTTTGGATATTTCAACTATTGACTATTTGACAGAAAAGCTTTTTTATGTATTACATTTTAAATTTTTTATGTTTTCTTTTTTATGTATGTCTACATGTACACATACATACATGTCATGACACGTGTAAAAGTCAAAGAACAACTTGGGGGAGTTGGTTCTCTATGTCCACCATGTAGGCCCCCAAGAATCAAACTCATTGTCAGGCTTGCAGCTGTGTCATCTTGATTGCCCATTGTCATACATAAAAATGATTTTAAAAAACTAACATGCTGGGCGGTGGTGGCGCACGCCTTTAATCCCAGCACTTGGGAGGCAGAGGCAGGCGGATCTTTGTGAGTTCAAGGCCAGCCTGGTCTACAAAGCGAGTCCAGGACAGCCAGAGATATTCAGAGAAACCCTGTCTCGAAAAACCAAAAAAAAAAAAAATAACATATTCATATGCACTTGAGTGTATTTATATATACCATGTCCATGAAATGCCATGAATACTAGAAGAGATGTTAGATCCCTTGAACCAGAGACAGTTATGAGTTGCCCAACACTGGTGATGGGAACTGAACCCAGGTGTTCTGGAAGAGCAGCTACATCATACCCTTTAATGCTACATATGTTCTGTACGTACCTCTCTGTTCTATGAAATGTCACTTGTAGTTCCATGTACTATTTCTAATATGGTTGAGTGTGCCTTTGCTCTGTCTTAACATTATATATGTCAATGCCATTATATATATCAAATAAGACATTAACATAATATGTCTTAAGAATGTTCTTAACATTCTTATTTTGGATTATCTTACCTGTAAATGTCCAATGTGGTTACAATTATCTTCTGGGCAATATTAATCCTAGTGCAAGAACAGCTATATTAGGAAAGTTTGAAGGAAAATTCAATCTTTGCTGAGGTTTTACATTTACTCTGCTTATGTCATTACATTTATTCATGAAGCTGAAATTTTTACTTGCTGTGCTAAGTATTTATATATTGCTATTTGTTACAGTTTTACCTTTTTCTTTCCTATTATTAAAACATTTGGCTCCTGTAAGATTTTGTGAAAGTAATAATGAAATTATCCCTCAAATCTAATGGCTTTTGCTCTGAAAGAATAGTCTTTTCCCACCACTTTGCTTGTATGAAGATGAAATTAAATATGACATGCTTTGCAGAATTTGCATTAGGGAGTGAGTTAAGCCTCTGAAAGTAATTGCATTGTGGTACTGAAACTGGTCTTCTGACCTTGCTGAAAACAGTATCCAGAGGGAAGCCTTGGATTCTTTTAGTAAGTTAAGACATAAATGTTTGAGCTACCTAAAGTTCATCTAATTTTTTAGAGACATGATCTTAATTGTGTTGGCCTTGAATTCTGTATCTTCCTTCAGTTTGCTAAGGAAGTAGTATTATAGGTGTGTGCCACCAGATCTCTGATTTATTTTCCTTTAGTCTTTTACACTTGAGAATGATCTTTGGTGCAAGATGATTTTTCTTTTAAAATTTCTCATGTGTGGGCTAGCAAAATGGCTCAAAGGGAAAAGGCATTTGTCTTCTACCCTGATGAGCTAAATTTAATCCCTGGGTCCTGCTTGGTAGATCCATTGTGCCTGACTTCTGCAAGTTGTCCTCTGACATTCATAATATTCTGTGACATGTGAGCACACACATCCTCTCTTCTTCTTCCTCTCCCTGAACAAACAAACAAACAAACAAACAAACAAACAAATAAAATGCTAGGGGGAAAAAATCCTTGAATGTGATAGTGTATACTTGTAACTCCAGTTCTCAAGATGTTGGAACCCTGGGGTTGCGAGTGTAAGGCCACCAACTGAGACTCAGTCTCGCACAGAAACAGACAAACCTCAAATGACCTATGTTTTTATTTGTTAACTACAACTCAAAAGAATAGTCAACTGTTTTACCCAGTTCTTTTTTTTTTTTTTTAATAGCTTTATTGGGGGCTGGAGAGCTGGCTCTGTGGTATAGAGCAATTGTTGGTCTTGCAGAGGACCCAGGTTCAGTTCCCAGAATCCATATAGCTACTCACAAGCTCTGATAATTCCAGTCACAATGGATCTGACGCCCTTTTCTGGCCTCCGTGGGTTCCAGGCGCACGCGTGTGTGTATGTGTGTGTGTGTGTGTGTGTGTACATTTGCAGGCAAAATATTCATACATATAAAATACTAAAAATAACTTTATTGTTTTTAACTGTCAAGTTGACTCATTTTAAAATATGCAGTGCAATGTGCTTTGGTAAACTGATCAAGTTCTGTGACAGTCACCACCATCAAGTTTCCTTGGGTCCTCATTGTTACTTTTGAGACATCGAAGCAGTCTTACTGTGTAGCACAGGCTGGTTTTGAAGTCCTGATCCTCTTGCTTAATCCTCTTAGTTGCTGGGATTTTGGGCATTCACTGCTCCACTCATTTCCCACTTAGTTTTAATGGTTTTACTGCCCCCAAAAGATCTGTTTGCCTGTTTGCATTTGAACCTTATTCTCATTGCCTAGCCCAAGACCACTACTTTCTTTTCTATCTGTATATTTGGCTTTTCTCTGTAAATGTTATGTTAAGTGAAAGTTTACAATATATAATTTTGTGTCTGGCTTCTTTCATTTAGCATGGTTTTGAAGTTCATCTATGTTGTTAGACACATCAGTGAATTTGCCTGCCATTACCCCACAAGTAGTCCTAGTGCTTCCTGAATAAGATTCAGTCCTGAATTTGCTCAAACAAATCAAGTATATCAAATTTTAATTTCTTTCTTTCTTTTTTTTTTTTAGGTTTTTTGAGACAGGGTTTCTCTGTGTGTCCTTGAGTGTCCTGGTCTCACTTTGTAGACTAGGGTGGTCTTGAATTCATAGAGATCCACCTGCCTCTGCCTCCTGAGTGTTGGGATTAACGAGCTGTGAACTACCATGTGGGTGCTGGGATTTGAACCTGGGTCCTTTGGAAGAGCAGTCAGTGCTCTTAACCGCTGAGCCATCTCTCCAACCCAAGTATATCAAACTTTTTATTTATCCCTTTTAGGGCTTCCCCCCCTCCCTGGTTTTTTGAGACAGGATTTCTCTGTGCAGCCTTGGCTGTCCTGGACTCGAGTTTTGTGTAGCTGTCCTCAAACTCACAGAGATCTTCCTGCCTCTGCCTCCTCTTGTACTGGGATTAAAGGCGCACACCAGCACTCCCGGCTCCCTTTAGGGGTATTCATAATTGCTTTTCAGCAGACTTGTTATAGGGGAGGAACAAATATATTTAGTAACATTAAATATGTTTCCTTTTTAAAAGATACATTATCAATATGAGTATTCCTATATGAAATATCTGATTTTTCTCCCTATTAATAATTTCTTGGGCTGGAGAGCTGGTTCAGAGGGTAAGAGCATTTACTGTTCTTCCAAAGGTCCTGAATTCAATTCCCAACAACTACATGGTGGCTCATAACCATCTATAATGAGATCTGGTGCCCTCTTCTGGTGTGCAGGCATACATGCACACAGAATACTATATAAACAATAAATAAATAAATAAATAAATAAATAAATAGCATTTATTGTTTCTCTTAGGTGGATTATTATATAAAAAGTTTATTTAAAATTAGCTTAAATTATCCTTTGTGGTATAAGTTTAATATACTGTTTAGGTGAAAAGTTGTTAGAATTTTTAACAGAAAATTTTATGAAGATACATCTTTGGTTTGTTGAGAACAAGGTTCCAGGTAGCTTAGACTAGCTATATAACTAAGTATAATCCTTAACTCCTGATTCTTCTACCGTGTACTCTGAGTGTTGACTTTATAGGCATATAGGTATATGTCTATCTAAAGAAGACAGTTTCTTAAGAAACTGATTACTGTATTTTAATGTAAGAATGGAACTATTTTGCCAACTTAAAAAATATTTGACCTATTTTATTGTCTTGGAGTAAACTCTATTTGTATAATTATTCCTAAAAGAATTGTTCTGAAAGAACAATTAAATTAATATTAATATTATATTAGTCTGAACACCATTTTGATTCTGGTTTATATTTGATACTTTTGTTTTTTGTTTTCCTTTGAACCAAGATGCTATGTAGCCCTAGATGACCTAGAATTTACTGTATAACCAGGCTGTCCTGTAACTCAGAGAAATCTCTCTGCGTGCCTCTGCCTCTGAGTGCTAGAATTAAAGATGTGTCACAGTCAGCTAGATTTAAAAAGTCCAACCTGATCAGGAAACTTCTGAGATTCTTTTGTTCCTGCTTTCTCTTTGTACCATCATAATTTCTAAAATCCTATGCTTAAGAGTAGAATTTTTAAATTCAGTTTTTGAGTTGATAACATTCCAGTTTATGCTGTGTAAAAAACAGATGAGATAGTACAGGTTTAACCTATCTCACACTGGTGTGACTTTTAAATCATTCTGTAGCATTACTTGTAATGTTTGGGGAAGGAAGTCTGGAAGAGGGAATGGATATGAGTTTCGTGTGTGTGTGTGGGGAGGTTTGTTTTGGTGAATCTTTGGTTTTTGGTTTGTTTTTGTGGTTTCTTCTCTCTCTCTCTTCTCTTTTCTCTTTCTCTCTCTTTTTTAGCATGGCACATTTTCAAACATTTTTCATGTACTTAGGTGCATCCAAGCAGAAGTCCAGTTCCCTGCAGGTAGCAGATCAGGACCTACTGCCACCTTTTCACCCATACCAGCCTTTGGAGTGCATAGTAGAAGAGACCGAAGGCAAGCTGAATGAACTGGGGCAAAGAATTAGTGCTATTGAAAAAGCACAGCTTAAGTCTTTGGAGTTAATTCAAGGTGAACCTCTGAACAAGGATAAGATAGAAGAACTTAAAAAGAATAGAGAAGAACAAGTCCAGAAGAAGAAGAAAATACTGAAAGAACTACAAAAAGTGGAAAGGCAATTACAGATGAAAACACAGCAGCAATTTACCAAAGATTACTTGGAAACGAAAGGTCAGAGAGACACAGAGTCTCCACACCAGCAGTGCTCTCATAGAGGAGTCTTTGTGGCAGGGGAAGAAGATGGCAGCCTCCCAGAGCATCACTCTTCAGAATTGCCCCAGGTTGATACAGTCTTATTTAAAGATCATGGTATTGATGATAAGCAACAGTCTCTACCATCAGCAGAACAAATTGATTTTGTCCCAGTCCAGTCTCTGTCATCTCCACCTTGTAGTTTTTCCAGTGACTTAGGTTCTAATGGAACAAATTCTCTTGTGCTTCAAAAAGTATCAGGTAACCAGCCTCAGATTGCAATTGCTGGACATGAGCAGGGGCTGTTAGTTCAAGAGCCAGATGGACTCATGGTTGCAACTCCAGCCCAGACGCTTACCGACACTCTTGATGACCTGATAGCAGGTGGGTTCAGAAATATATCTAAAATACTTCGTCTTTAATCTGTGTGCTCAATTTCTTTAAATGCCCCATTCAAAAACACAAGACATTGTACCTCTATTTTAGATCTGTCTTTGTAAAATTACTCTGATTCCTTAGGAATTTTGGAGGTAAATTTAAGTAAGCCCAATAGCACTAACATATTAAGATTGTTTTTCCTTTCTATTTAAAAACAAAACATATTCCAAAGACAAAGTTACCATAATCCTTTAGAAATTTGCTATCAAAGCCACTCAGTTACTTCCTGGGTAGGAGCACTCAGTAGAATCTCTTACAGGATTTAGACGTACACAGGTAAGGCAACTCATTTAATTTTCTTGCCTGTGAATTTTGTGTTTGGACATCAGAATTTTAAATGACAGTACTTTTTGTTATTAGGCCAATTTAATTATTTTTAATTAAATGGGAAAAGCTAAGCATTCCATGGTAGAAAGTTTGTGTTCAAAAGATTAAAGTACATTTAAACTATTGTACTTAATGTTTAGAGATTCGAATTTTTGTGTTAACTCTTGATGAACAAGCATACAGATACAATTAAGAGTGTGCATGCATACATGCACATTCAGGCACATACACACAAAAAGAAAAAGGACTGATAATTAAAGTGTATGTTTCTGTTTATTGTTGTGTGGAAAATTACAACTAGATATGAAATGAGGTGCACAAGTTTACTTTCCCTTTCATTGTCCTTGCAGCAGTGGGAAAACAGTGCAATTAATCATTTACCTTCCTAAAGATGGCTGGTGAATGTATCACCTCCATGAGAGCCCAGTTCAGAATTGCAGCCAGAATGGCTGTTGACAGTGGATGAAGACCAAGAACTAAGATGTAGCTGGAGTGATATTCAAAGGCAGGCCAGTCCTCTGTCTCTTGATTGCAACATTTTTTTTCCTTATTGTTGTCTGTTTCCTCTTGTCATATTCTCCTCCCCTTCCCACCCCAATTATACTATCCCAGTTTCCTTTCTTCTTTTGTGAGCCTTTAGTCTTCCTAATCTTTACTGAATCTTTAAAAATGTGGGATAAGATTAAATCAGGAATTTTTATTGGATGTGTGTTACTTCCATTAGTTATAGATGTAATTTTGCCATTGAAGTGTCTCTGCCATGTAACATAGCACTGTGCAGAAGAGAAATGTCTGTTTTCTTAAAATTCAAATGCTGGGAAATATTTTAAGGAGTTAGGATTGTTATTCTTTAATTTGAATTTTTATATTTTTGGCTTATAGAATTTCTTAAGCTTAACAGAAACAGCTCTAAAGGAAAGTTAAGTTTATGTAGTTAACTTTATGCTAATTTCTACAGATCATTCTTGAAAATGGTTATTTCACTGAAGTGTTTTTAAATAGAAAAGATCTTTTATAGAGTTCACATGAAACTTTTAAAAATTACCTCAGAAAATATCTTAGTGTTATATGTTAATTGACACAATAAAATTTAATATATATTAAATATTAGATGCTCATCACATTCTAAATAAATTTTAACTTTTAGATTGATAAATAAAAAGTTCTATTTTATGAAGTTTATCTGTTTTGAAATTCATGGTGATAATTGTATTCTCTGTTCAAGATGATGACATGTCTCACTTAATATTATTTTTCCCAAGTCTAGTTATCTTAATTAATGGTGACAAAAATTACACAAGGTTAATAGCTAACTCTATAGTTGTAAAACATTCAAGCGTATCAGTAGGGTTATGGAGCAAGCCATAGACACAATTCTACTTAACTTATTTTCATTAGTGAAACAGAGAAAAATATGTATCTTAAAGTTTCACTTGGGAGAATACATATGTATTTCCCTCCTTAGGAAATATAAATTTCCTTCTTTAAGAGTATTTTCTCATTATTGCTGTTTTACTATCAAAATATTTTCATGATAATTAATAACTTGTTTATATGCATAACTTATTAATGTCATCACTTGTTTATTTACTCAACCTGTAGCATTTAATCTTAGATATGGCGAGTTCTATCAGTCTTAAACAGAATATTTAATCTTGATTAGGAACATGATATCCCAAATCTCTCTCTTCTGAAAGCATTAGGCTTTTATTGGTAATAGCAAGTGATCTCAAAAGTTAAAATGTTTATCAAATTAATATTAAATCGCATATACTATGCTCATGGAATCAGTTATTAGAACTTTTATTTCTAACTGTTTGTATTTTGTCAATTTTCTTTAGTTTTAATAGCCATTTATATATTTTCTTGATTTTTTTTTCTTTAAATCCCTTCTTGGTCAGACCTGTTGTCACCTGTAATCCTAGCACCTGGGAAGTAGGAACAGGAGGATTAGGGGTTCAGAGTCTTCCTCACTACATGTCAAGTTCAAGGATAGTCTGGGCTATACTGTCTCAAGTAAACAAAAAGGAGAGGAAGGAAAATATACTTATATTAAAACCAAAACAAAAAACCACCAGAAATTTAGAGCAATTCAAAGAAATTCAAAATAGTTTTGAGTGTTGCGCAGTTGTAGAAAACATTAAATAAAAATTTCAATATATGAAGAGGATTGGTTAAAAATCAGTATCAGTTTATCATCTGTGGAACACTAACCATCTACCAAGCTTTGTGGTAGTTGCTTTATTTGAACCATCTCAGGCTGTTTAAAATCCTCCCATAAAATAGGTTCTCCTACCTCCAGTTCTGTTGGAAACTAGTTTAGAGAAGGGAAATAGAGGGTAATTTCCCCTATACATTTCACAGACTCAGGAGTTCCTTCTCACCTTTTATTAATAAATCTATATCCATTTGCTCTGCAAGGGGAATAATATGGGGAGCTGCTAGTTAGTGTAGAAATTTCACTCAGTTCAGCCATATTTAAGAACCTTAGTTGAAGCCAGGCATGGTGCTACAAGCCTTGAATTTGGGAACTTCACGAAGCAGAGGAAAGGTAGATCCCTGAGTTCCAGGCTAGCCAGAGCCACATAGTGAAACCTTGACTGTAAAAAACAAAACTGTCAGCCTGGCGTGGTCATGCATGCCTTTAATCACAGAGGCAGGCAGATCTCTGTGAACTGGAAGCCAGCCTGGTCTACAAAGTGAGTCCAGGACAGCCAGGGCTCTGCTACACAGACACCCTGTCTCAAAACCAAAAAACAAACAAAACTCAATCTTAGTTGTCTTAATCTGCATCTGATTTGAATAAAAATTCTACATTTATCTGAAGAATACTATTATTTCTTATACTTCTAAGTCCTAATAGATAACAGTTGCTCTTATTTTTATATTAAGATTTGATATGTGAGTTTTAATATGATTTTTTTGTCTAATACAGTATTACTGTTGGCACTTTGATGCACTCATTTAAATTACAGTTTTAAAATATTTGTTTTAAGTGACACTACAGTGATCATTGTTAAGTTTAAAAATAAAAAATTAGAGCTGGAGAGATGACTCAGAGATTAAGAGCATGTACAGGACCCAAGTTCAGTTCCCAGCTCCCATGTCAGGTGGCTCATAATCACCAGTACAACACCACCTTTAATCCTAGCATTCAGGGGGAAAAGGCAGATGGCTCTGTGAGTTTAAGGCTAACCTTGTCTACATAAAGAATTCCAGGCCAGCCAGGACTACATAGTATGACTCTTTCTCTCACATACATACACAAAGATCAACCACTCCAATTTCATGGAATCAGAATTCTAGCTATGGGTACCCCAACATACATGTGACACACAGATATACAACATATATACAGTAATTAAAAATAAAATGTCTTTTTTTTAAGAATTAGGAAATCCTCATATTTTGAGGAGATTTATGAGATATTTTGATAATTACCTCTAATGTTAATATTTTATTTTTAGGCTTTTACTTTTGTTTTTCAAGACTGGGTTTCTTTTGTTTAGTCCTTGTGTAGTCCTGGCTTTCCTGGAACTTGCTCTATAGACCAGACTGGCCTTACCCTCAGAGGCAGAGTCAGGTAGATCTCTGAGTTCTGTCTGCTTGAGTACTGGAATTAAAAGTGTGGCTTTGGCTTTAATTCAAATGAAACTATTTTATCATTACTATGACATATACCAGATGATAGCAGTAAAATTTCTGCTGTTTTGTCACAAATGTTCTCACTGCAGCCCAGTTTTTTATTATTTTGAGATAGGATCTCACTCAGTTGGTCAGTTTCCTTGAATTTACCCTGTAGCCAGGTAGGCCTTGAATTTATGATCCTCCTGCCTTGGCCTCGAGAGTAGCTAGGTTATAAATTTGTACCACCAGGCCTGGGACTTTGGTTTTTTGAGACAGAGTCTCATGCAGTCCAGGCTAGCCTTAAACTCCTAATAAATACTCCTTCTTCTATCTCCCAAGTACTAGGATTTACAGGTGAGTAGCACCATATCTACTAAGTGATTACCTTGCAACATATTTTGTCTATCCAGTAGCAATAACATTTTTATGTTAAGATTTCTTATTGTTCCAAACTATATACAAAATTTTGCTTGGTTTCATAAAAAGTCAGGTTAAAATATTATACTTGGTTCTTCTATTGCCCTACTTTTGAACAGTGTAAATTTTTAGTTTGAATTGTATATTGATTTTTTTTGTTGTAGTTGTCTGCTGTCATTTTAAGAGACATCTTGTTCAGAGATAGGAAATGTTTTAAAATTCATGAAGATGTCATGGTTCTAAAGTATAATGTTCTCTTATACAACCTTTATAACTTTCTTTTGTAATTCATCCTATTAAAGTCACTTGCCATGGAATGGTTTTGATTGTCATTATTACAGAGAAAATATCCTAGAATAATGTAGTATAAAAATGTTTAAAACACAATACCATGTTTTGGGTAATAGAGCTGTTAAATACATAGGAAGAGTGTGTTTTTTATTTTTTAAGTAAGTTCTTTAAAGGAGTCTTTCATAACATCACATTCTGTCTTTCTAGTCTAGTCAAATACTTTAAAAATTTTAAATATCTTGCTTTTCAAAAACACTAAAAAAAGAGATGACATGAATAAACTGATAAAAATATAATTCTTTTCTAAGGTATATGTTAATAATTATAAGACCCACAATTGTAAATCCGTCAATAAGGTGTTACTTATCTATCAATCTAGTATGTTGGGGAATTTGTTGTTTTTTGGAACTGTCTTCCAAACATATCAGATATTTTGAGATGTAACAACATTATCTGCCGCTTTCATTGAATGACAAATAATTTTAAAGCTTTAAATAATCATTCCTATTTATAGCCAGATACTTAAAAGTTATTTTTGTGAGGAATAAAGTTGTTGGAATTTATATTGCCAGGGTGGTTTTATATATTAGCGGGGAGAAGAAGGGATGGTTCATGTAGCAGCAAATTCAGGCATTAAATTTTGACAAGTTGTTTTAACTAATATATTAAACTTGGAGTTGCACATACCAGTAATACCAACACTTGTAAAGTGGAAGCAGGAGGATCAATAGTTCAAGGCCAATTTTAGCTTCACATCGATTTTGAGACCAGCCTAGAATACATGAGACTGTCTTTTAAAAAATCAAAAATGTAAAAAAAAAACTAGTAAATTACTAAGTTGAGTCCTTTATATAAGCTTATTGCCCTCATGGAAGCTTAAATTTTTTCTACATTATTGTTTTTTCTACATTTTTTTCTGAGTTTTTTTTTCCTTTCTTGAACAGTAATGTTTTTATTTTCCAATACAATGAATACTAGACCTGAAAGCATTGTAAAATGTCTCATTTTACATTTAATGAGCACTTAACTTGTACTTTTAAGTCCTTTAAATACATTATCTTACAAACTACTAACATCTTTTTAAGATTAGTGACACTTAACACTTTGAATCAAAACTCCATCCTCCATGAAACAAAAATATAACAGACATAAAATATAATTTTCTGTTTTCAGACACCACATTTTGGGTTTGTTTTTGTTTTTCTGAGACCAAGTTCTCTTGAAGTCCAAGCTGGCCTTGAATTTGCTATGGGAATGACCTTGAACTCCTGGCCTTCCTGCCTCCACTCAAGTACTAGAATTACAGGGGTTTAATCACCATTCAAAATTACAAACTTCAAAATTTGAGATCTCAAATATAAATTTCTAACATTCATTCTAAAAATAGTTTGATTTTAAGAAATTGGTTTTACCTAACTAAAGTAAATACTAGCTGGGGCATGGTGGTGCATGCCTTTAATCCAGTTCCAACAGACATGTTTGAGCTTTAGGTTAGTGTGGTCTACATAGAGAGTTCCAGGAAAGCCAGGGCTATACAGTAAGACCCTGACTCAAAAAAAAAAAAAAAAGGCTGAATTTTAAAAACACATTCCTTGCTATTTGTTGTAAGAAATCATCTAGCCCCACCCCTTTTCATTATTTACAAAATATTTTTGTCTGACTTTTGAAAAATAAACATTCTTTTTTTATTTTATCTTTTTTAAAGATTTATTTATTATGTATACAGTGTTCTGTCTGCAGGTATATCTGCAGGCCAGAAGAGGGCACCAGATTTCATTATGGATGGTTGTGAGCCACCATGTGGTTGCTGGGAATTGAACTCATGACCTCTGGAAGAGCAGCCAGTGCTCTTAACCGCTGAGCCATCTCTCCAGCCCTATTTGTTTGTTTTTTGAGGGGTGTCCCACTCTGACTTGAACTTATCCTCTTGCCTCAGACTTCTGAGTCCTAAGATTACAAGTATGGATCACTATGCCTGGCTAAAAACTCTTAAATTATGAAATTGTATACTCCCTATTGATAGTATAAAATGCCACAATTTATTATATATGTCCACTAATAACAAGCCCTGTACTCAGTTACACTGATTATCTCAAGTGATCATCCCAGAAACTTTTCAAGGCAGGCACTATTCTTACCCTCATTTGTACTTATAAAATGAGGCTCAAATAAGTTAAATAAATTGCATGAGTTCAGAAAGTCATTCAATATAGGTTCTTCTGACTCCAAAACTTGTGATTTCACTATAGTATGTTACTCATGGACATTTCTGTTGTATATGTTTTTCTGTGTACAAACACTATTATTCATTTAAGTGGAATTTAGCAATATAAATATTATTTTTTCAGCTGTGAGTACCAGAGTGCCTGTTGGTTCAAACAATCCCTCTCAGACCACAGAGTGTCCTGCACCTGAATCCTGTTCTCAGACTCCGAGCAATATGGTTACCCCATCCATTCCTCCTGTGTATCCTTCAGTTGACATTGATGCACATGTGAGTAGATTCTGTATAAATTTATTTCACATGTTCTAATTTATCTTGAAAAGGAATTGTACATTTATGTAGGAAAGGAGTATTTTTGAGAACTCTTTTATAGATATATAAATAACTATTTTTATCCCCTCTTAGACTGAAAGCAATCATGATACAGCTTTAACCCTGGCTTGTGCAGGTGGTCATGAAGAACTGGTATCTGTTCTCATTGCACGAGATGCTAAAATTGAGCACAGAGACAAAAAAGGTAGGAAATACCACTCACAAATAAAACCTAAATATTTACACACCCTAAAATTGTAGAATTTTCACTGTGAATAAGTAGTTTGTGTGTGTGTGTGTGTGTGTGTGTATGCATAATAAAGTTTTTTTTTTTTTTTCAAGACAGGGATTCTCTGTGTAGCTCTGGTTGTCCTGGAATTTACTCTGTAGACCAGGCTGGTCTCAAACTCAGAGATCAATCAATCTGTCTCTGCCTCTCAAGTGCTGGAATTAAAGGCCACTGCCCTGTTTTTATATTCTTAGTAATAAAATAAATAGGCAGTTTCCAAGCTCATTCATCTATAGAACCAAATCTCTAAAATTTAAAAGGTAAAATAAATTATTAGTGAAAGTGGTGGAGTAGCAAGGCTGTGATTTTTGCCTTGATGCTTCAGCCTCAAAAAACAAATTGTGATGCCTTTATCTTTAATCCTGATGTAGTTGGTGAGTGTAAACTTTAATAGCTTATATTGATTTAGCACTTCCTTATGCCAGGTGTTTGTGCGTTTTTATCATTAACAAATTAGAATTTAGAGCAGTTTGATGCTAAATTGTTCATCAGTATCTGCCCTGAAGTCTTTTAAATTAAAATAACAGTGAATTGAAAACAGTGATATTAAAGTAAATAAAAACCACAAATTTGTTAGACTGTTTATTTTCTAATTTAGGTTTTACCCCACTGATCCTGGCAGCAACAGCAGGGCATGTTGGAGTTGTTGAAATCCTTTTGGATAAAGGTGGGGATATAGAGGCACAATCTGAACGAACTAAGGATACTCCACTTTCTTTGGCATGTTCTGGTGGACGTCAGGAGGTATGTTAACATTAGTTTTCTTTTTAAATATTTTGCTCTTTGAAAAAAAAACATTTATTAATTCGAGTTACATCTCCATCACAGCCCCTTCCCTTCAACCCTTCCAGTCCCACCCTCCTACTCCTTGGTGTGGGGTGCCTCCACATATCACCCCCCCTCTCAGTTCATCACACACATGAGGGCTAAGAACTTCCTCTTGAAGTTCCTTGTTTCCACTAGAGTAAAGTGTGCCACTAACAAGTAACAAAATCCATGTTCCTGTAGTGTGTGTGTGTGCTTAGTACTTTTTTGAGATTTTTTTAAAATATGTATATTTATGTATATATGCACCTCCATATGGAGCCCAAAGATTTCAGATCCTAAAGCTGAAGTTATAGATGGTTATGAACTGCCCGATTTGGGTGCTGAGAATGACTGAACTTGGGTCCTCTACAAGTATAGTAGGTTTTCTTAACTGCTGAGCTGTTGCTCCAGCTCTGTGATTAATATTTTAACTACAGCCGGGCGTGGTATTGCACGCCTTTAATCCTAGCCCTTGGAGGCAGAGGCAGGCAGATCACTGTGAGTTCGAGGGCAGCCTGGTCTACAAAGTGAGTCCAGGACAGCCAGAGCAGTTTGTTACACAGAGAAACTCTGTCTTGAAAAACAAACAAACAAACAAATTAACTATATGTAAAACACATGTGTTTTACAAAGCTTCATAAACCAGTGATTCTCAACCTTCCTAATGCTGCAACCCTTTAATACAGTTCCTATTGTTTTGGTGATCCCAACCATAAAATTTTTTTCGTTGTTACTTCATAACTATAATTTTGCTACTGTTATGAATCATAATGTAAATATCTGATATGGGACTCTTGTGAAAGGGTTGTTCAACCCCCAAAGGGGTGACAATCCACAGGTTGAGAACTGCTGTCATAGTTTCTGAGAACTGAAATATGTTTATTAATTATAATGGAAACAACATATTCCTTTTAAAGGAATGGTTTACCCATAAAGACAAATACCAATTGACTTTGTTTCTACATTTATTGGCCTTCAATTAGCTACAATTCTAATATGTATAAATGCTAATCCATTGCTCATTAATTGACAAATGGAAAGTGTCTTATTTTAATTTAACTGTGATTTTGAAGCTGTGAATTTCTTTTCCTTGCCTGGCCTTGGGGTTTTAAGACAAGGTCTCATGTAGCCCAGGTTAGCCTTCATCTCATTATAGCTAAGGCCAGCTTCTAATTCCTCATCTTCCTTTCTCCATATGAGCTCAAGAATTACAGTTGTGTGTCACCTCACAGAGCACAACACTTTGTTTGTTTGTGTTAGGGTCTCTTGTGTAGCTGAGGTAGCCTTGAAGTTGTGGCAATCCTTCTGACTCACCCTCCAGGGGGCTAGGATTACAAACATGAGCTGTCACACAGACTCACAGTTTTTAATTTCTTGATATGAAGTTCAGCTGGGCATGGTGGAACATATTTATAATCCTAGCACTTAGGAGGCTGAGGCAGGAGAATTGTTGCAAGTTCCAGGCCAGCCTTGGCTACATTATAAGACTCTGTATCAAAAACAAATATGACCACAAGAAAAGAAATTGAATCCATTTATCTAATGCTGATAGCTTAATACTTAAAGTAAAATATGTTTAAAATATCAGATAGTCAGACAAGAAAATTGAAAGTTCTATTTATTTGTGTTTCCTTCATTTTAAGTTGAGCACTAGAGTAAACTTGGTTTCGCTGCCCATATTTGACTTTGTAGGTGGTAGATTTGCTGCTGGCCCGAGGAGCCAATAAAGAACATAGGAATGTGTCTGATTATACACCACTGAGTCTGGCTGCATCCGGAGGATACGTGAATATTATTAAGATTTTGCTTAATGCTGGGGCAGAAATTAACTCAAGGTATTACCTGTTCACTTATGTTATCATTCGTGATTGTTGAGTTTTTACTTTTAGTTAAATGTCTTAAGTAGGAATTAGTGTTTTAAATTATGAAATTTTTGTCATTCTTGATTTAGATCTGTTCATTTATGTTAGAAATCTTTCTTTGCTGACATTTTCATCTGTCATGCTTTTTTTTTTTAAAAACAAGGCAACATACTAATTTTTTGAGCACATTTCTTCCTTAGGACTGGGAGTAAACTAGGTATTTCTCCATTGATGCTGGCTGCAATGAATGGACATGTTCCTGCAGTGAAATTGCTGCTTGATATGGGTTCAGATATTAATGCACAAATAGAGACCAACCGAAACACAGCTCTCACCCTGGCCTGTTTCCAGGGTCGAGCAGAAGTAGTGAGTTTGCTTTTGGACCGCAAAGCCAATGTTGAACATAGGGCAAAGGTAAGAATTTTATAATTTGTAAACTTTTTCAGTTTCAGTTTTGTAAAAACAAATAGGATATTTCCACTCATCCCCAGTGCAGATTTAAGAATTAGACAGTGTTGGTGATACACACTACTAACATTTTTAAAGTTCTCTTTGGGTAAAAGCTCTAAACAAAAAAACCATGGGTTGTAAAATTTGTACAACCAAAATCTGGTTTAACCATGACAAATTAGAGATTCATGACTATTTGGAATTAGGAATAGCAGTTACTATATCAGTACTTTGAATTTCTTTACCTTTAATATCAGGTACTTACATAGATTGGTGGAAGTTTTTTAAATGAGATGACAGCTGAAACCTTAAGTCATTTTATTTTATTTTTTAAATTATGTGTATGGGAGCTGGAGAGATGGTTTAGTGGTTAAGAACACTGACTGCTCTTCCAAAGGACCAGGGTTCAAATCCCAGAACGTACATGGCAGTTCACGGCTGTCTGTAATTGGTGGGTGTGGTGGCACAGTACATGGGAGGCAGATGCAGGCAGATCTTGTGAGTTCAAGGTGAGCCTGATTTACAAAGTGAGCCCAGGACAACCAGTGATACACAGAGAAACCCTGTCTCAAAAACCAAAAAAAAATTATGTGTATGAATGTTTGTTTGCATGTATGTATGTATATGCACCATGTACATGTCTGTTGACTGCAGAGGCTAGAAGAGCATGTCAGATTCCCTGGAACTGGAATTACAGGTGATTGTGGGCCATGATGTGGTTGCTAAGAACTGAACTTAGATTATTTGCAAGAGGGCCAGCTGTCTTTTCAGTCCCTAAGTTAATAATCTTAAAATGTATACCATGAAACCCTGTCTCAAACAAAAAATTTGGGGAATAAAGAGATAAATTAGTGGGTAAAGGTATTTGTCTCTTAGCTTGATGACCTGAGATCCCTAGAATCCACATAGTGGAAGGAAAAGTCCTCTGACTTCTACATGTGTGTCATAGCATGTGCCTCCATAATCAGAATAATATAATTAATTAGTTAAAAAAGAAAATGCAGACCAATAATCTGTAGAATTACATCAGCAATCAAACATTTCCCCAAAGTAAAAGCCCAGAATTGATGGTTATACTGGTGGGCCCTACAAAGAAGTCAATGATAATTCTTTCACACTTTCATGCATATATGTAATTTCCTTGAATCATGTTCCCACCCCTAATATCTTTTTCTCCCTCCCACTGAGGTACTTCTTCCCAACAAGACCCTCTCCTATTTTCTTTTTAACCATTTTGTATTATATTTGTTTTATTTATTTATTTTGTGTGTATGTTCTTGTGTATACAAGTGCATGTCAGGGCAATATGTGGAAGTCAGAGGATAACCTGAAGGTGTTGGTTTTCTTACTCCACCTTGTGGGTCTTGGACTCAAACTCAGGTAGCCAGGCTTGGCATCATGTGGCTTCATCTGCTAAGCCATCTCAACAGATATCCCCCCACATAAGTGTGTTTTTTCATTAATGTGGGGGGAGTTATTTGCTTCCAGCAACCATCAACTGCATATAGCCCCTCCTCAGGAAGGGGTGGAGCCTTAGGATTTATTTATTTTATTTCATTTTTGGTTTGGGGTTCTTTATTTTTGAGACAGTAACTCAGACTAGACTTGAACTCATTGTTTTGACTCTACCTCCTTCATTCATGGATTACAGGAACTATGCCTGGCTTAAGAGTGTCTTTTGTTTTTTAAAAAAAAAAAAAGGAAGAAAGAAAGAAAAGTCAGATCAGTCATGGTGGCATACTCTTAAAATTCCAACATTATAAGCTGGGGCAGGAAGAATTCATGTTCAAGGCCTGAATGGTCTGTATAAGGAAGACTTTCTAAGGGATGGAGGTAATAGAATGAGTAACTAACTCTGTAATTCCAGTGTCCTTAAACTCAGTCTTTCTGCCACAGCATCCTGAGAGCTGAGTTCAGGTATCTCCATGCCTGACTTTTCTTTTCTTCTCACATAAGATTGTGTGTGAGTATCCTCTGGCATGCCTCATTAAAAGGGATTACCTTGAGCTCCTGGTCCTGATCCTCCTGATTCCACCTCCCAAGAGTTGGAGTTACATGAGCTACCATGATTTTTTCAATTTAGTACAATTGAAAAAAGAATACTATTTAGGTTTTTTTTTTTATGAGAGAAAATCAGAAATAGAATCTACTTAAATATGAATTAGTGGGCCAGGTGCGGTGGCACATGCCTATAATCCCAGCACTGGGGAAGCAGAGAGAGGCAGGTAGATCTCTGTGAGTTTGAAGCTAGCCTGGGGTACAAAGCAAGTCCAGGACAGCCAGAGATACACAGAGAAACCCTGTTTCAAACCCGTGTGTGTGTGTGTGTGTGTGTGTGTGTGTGTGTGTGTGTGTGTGTG
>CAJQZJ010006348.1:593361-650495 GCA_907164525.1 Lophiomys imhausi | reverse complement strand
AGAGAGAGAGAGAGAGAGAGAGAGAGAGAGAGAGAGAGAGAGAGAGAATTTAGCCTTTTTAAGAAATTACATAATTTCATTGCATTCTTTACTGGTTTAAACAGACTGGTCTTACCCCCTTGATGGAAGCAGCTTCTGGAGGATATGCAGAGGTTGGAAGAGTTCTCCTTGATAAAGGAGCAGATGTCAATGCTCCTCCTGTGCCTTCCTCAAGAGACACTGCTTTGACAATTGCGGCAGACAAAGGCCACTACAAATTCTGTGAACTCCTGATTAACAGGTAGGTAAATTTCTACAATAACTATATGTAGAACTCTAATGTTCCCTTTCACTTTCTTTTTTTTTTTTTAAATACTTTATTTTTTTTTCTTCAAGTTACATCTCAGTAACAAACCCCTCCCTATTCCCCCTTCCTAACCCGCCCTTCCACCCTCTTCCCTCCAGAGGTTTCCCCTTTCAGTCCAACAGCTGGTTCCTTCTCTTTTAGAAGTAACTTTAACAACATTTTAAAAACAAATTGTTGCATGGTAAAGAACAGCATAAAATGTCAGCCTCTTATAGCAAACAGACTGTTGATATTTTTTTCTTTGTAGGGGCTCACATATTGATGTCCGTAACAAGAAGGGAAATACACCACTTTGGCTGGCATCCAGTGGTGGTCATTTTGATGTAGTACAATTGCTAGTGCAAGCAGGTGCTGATGTGGATGCAGCAGACAACAGGAAAATCACACCTCTTATGTCAGCATTTCGCAAGGTAATATGACATATGGGAAAAGATAAAATTTAATCTTAAAACATTTCTAAGTTGAAACCATGTGCAGAATATAAACTGACACTGTGGAATTAAGTGTATCTGCATATAAAAGTCACTGCTTATTTCTAGACATGGTGTTTCATGCCTTTAATCCCAGCACTTAGGAAATCAGAGTCAGGAGGACCTCTCTTAAGTTCAAGGCCAGCCTGTTCTACATGATTCAGGCTAACCTGGGCTACAAAGTAAGATCCCATCATTATTTAAAAAAACAAACAACAAAAAATAAATACTATTGCCAGGTGTGGTGGCACATCCTGTATTTCCAGCATTCAGGAGATGAAGGCAGAAAGATCCAGAGTTCAAGGCACCCTTGGCTATAAAAGTAAGTTAAAGACTACCCTGGGTACATGAGTCTCTATCTGAAACAAAACAAAACAGAACAACAAACATTACTGTCTTTCCATTCTTTTGTGGCTAAACCTAAGAGTTATTTGGTGGTTTACTATAATTAGCTTTGTTTTTAATTAATTCATTTGGTATCTTTTTTTTTTTTTTTGGTTTTTTGAGACAGGGTTTCTCTGTGTATCCTTGGCTGTCCTGGACTCACTTTGTAGACCAGGCTGGCCTCGAACTCACAAAGATCCGCCTGCCTCTGCCTCCCAAGTGCTGGGATTAAAGGCGTGCGCCACCACTGCCCGGCTTCATTTGGTATCTTGATTAGCTTTTATTATGTCATATTACTGAAAACAAAATTTGGGGCTGGGGAGATAGCTCAGTGAGTAAGAATTCTTGCTCTGCATTCCGAGGACCTGAGTTGGAATGAGTAGCACCAAAATTAAAGCAAGGCATGGATACACCTGCCTGGAACCCCATCATGTGGAATTGGAGGCAACCTAGCCAAGAAAGTTTCTGGTTCAGTAAAAAACCCTGTCTCAAGGCAATAAGGCAGAGAACAATAAAGTAATATACCCAGAGTCCTGCTCTGGCCTCTGCATGCACACACACCCACACTCATATGCATATACAACACAAACACACACACACCCATGAAATTTAAGGAAAACAATAGATACATACAGATGATTGTTTCTGAATAAAAAGGAATGAACTTTCATAAAAAATATGTCTCATATGTGTGAATATACATATATATGGCATGTGACCTATGAAGCCCAGCCCTTCTTAACTTTGTTCTTGTTAACTTCCATGGCCTAACATTCATATTCCCCCCTTCCTCTCTTGGTGTACTGTATTGTGTTGTTACTGGCCTGGAATGCACTAGATTTTTAACTGTTCATCTTTTTTTGAAAATTTACTGTATTGCCCTTCAAACTGGGTTGCCATTCTACTCATCCTTTATTTCTCATTTTATGTCACATTTCTTTTCTCTAATACCCAATTTGAGAAAGGTTTTGTGGTTGAAATTTTATTTTCTTTCTAATTTGTAATTACATGTTCAAACTTTTTTTTTTTTTTTTTACTATTTTTATGCCCATAAGGGCTAAGAAACATGACCATCATTTCTTACTGTTTATTCCCAGTTTAAGGTTTTATTTTGTTTATTTATTTATTTTAGTTTTATGTTTTTTGAAGACAAGTCTCACTATGTAACCTTGACTGGCCTGCAACTCGAAATGTAGACCAAGGTGGCCTTGAATTCAGAGAGTGTCTGCCTCTCTCAAGGTCTGAACTTAAAGGATGTACCACCACACCCAGGTTAAGACATTTTTAAAACAAAAATTTTTTTAATTGTGTATGAATGTTTACATGCATGCATGTATGTGGACCATATGCATGTTTGTATGCAGGGAATATCGGATCCTGTGAAACTGAACTAACAGATGGTTATAAACCATCATGTGTCTGCAGAGAACCAAACCCCCAGTCTTTTGCCATTTCTCCAGCTCTGAAGAATAGTATGCATGCTTAACCACTGAGCCATTTCTCCAGTTATTAAAAAAGATCTTTTAATTAAAATCTAATTTAGAGTAAAGAACATAAATCTTGTACATAATTTATTGACTTTGTCTGAATGCATAAACCATGTGCTTCATACCCTCTCTAAAAGTAAAAGATACTTTCATGATCTTATAAGATCATCTAGTATCTGTTTTCAAATAATTTCATGTCCCAGAGGCAACTACTTTGTATTTTCTATTCTCCCTCAAGGACAGTCTATTGCCTTTTGTTGTTTAAGAAGCGTGTTTGAATGAGAATTGCTTTTGGGGTGGGTGTCTGTCTGTCTGTCTCACATTGTGTGAATGGAAACCAGAAGACAGCCTGCAGGAATCAGTTCTTTCCTACCAAGGGTCCTGCGAATCACATTGGAGTTGTCAGGCTCTGTGGCAAGTGCCTTCACCAACTAAGTCAACACACCAACCTGAGACAGACACTATTGAGGATGTTTTTAGGACCTTAGTACAAAGGGAAAACTTTCTTATATAAAGTAGATGTTCTTAGACTTTATTACCTATCATTCAGTTCCCAGTAAGGGTGTTTTTAGAAAGTGTTTATCAGCTGGCATGTGGTGTTGCACGCCTTTAATCCCAGCAGAGGCAGAAGCAGGTTTGAGGCCTCTGAGTTGGAGGCTAGCCTGGTCTACAGAATAAGCTCCAGGACAGCCAGGAATACAAAGAGAAACTCTGTCTCTAAAAACCAAACAAACAAAAATGAAAAAGAAAGTGTTTTAGCTATATTTAAGTCATAAAGCTCATGAAAATGTAATCAACCACTTTGTTTATTAGTAAAAGAAAACCTAAAGAAATTCTTGAAACCTAAAAAAAAAAAATCGTGTTTAGAGATTTAGTCCCCTTTTATATTGAGATTCACTTCATAGTCTCCATTTTTACCTTATGTAGATTTATTATATAAAAACTTTTCAGTAGCTTTCCTGCTTTCTGTGGGAAGTGGGAAAATTAATGTTTTGTCTACCATATATTATTTGTTCACTTGCTTGCTTTTGTTTTTTGAGACAGGGTATCTCTGTGTAGCTCCACTGTCCTGAAACTTATGTAGACCAGGCTGGCTTCAGAGTCACAGGAATCCATCCATCTCTGCCTTTGTAGTGCTGGGATGAAAGGCGTGTACCATCACGACCCGTACTACCATGGATCCTCCTTGAGCATGCTCTACTTACCTTTTTCTGTTTAAACTAAACAGTGTCAAGGTTTTCATAATTTTAATTATAAATTTAGTAAACTATCTTAAAATGTTACTTTTTCACATTAATTTGTTAAACATGGGTAAAATTTCAAAGCATCTTTTGTGGTTTTTGTTGTGCTTTTTATAGGGTCATGTAAAAGTTGTTCAGTATTTGGTGAAGGAAGTCAATCAATTTCCATCTGATATAGAATGCATGAGATACATAGCAACAATTACAGATAAGGTAAGTTTACTATGTTATTGAAGCACGTTTTCATTCTTTGTGGCATTATATGGCAAGAAGTATAATTAGGACTTGTTTCCACTGGATATGTATTCAGTGGTAAGAGTATATGCTTAGCTGGCGAGAAAGTCATGAGTTCAGTCCCAGCACCAAAGAACTTGTTCTTTTTGTCATCTAAAGAGTAAGAACATGGGTCTTGCTGGGTGGTAGTTAGGCTTCCGGGACCCCTGTGACCCTAGTCATGCTGACCATGACCAATCTTGGGGTATGTGTTCAATAGACCATCAGTATCTGACTGAGTGGTTTGTGCGGCTCTTCTTGGGCTTTAACAAGTGCCACATATGGTAGTTGCACATGTGTAGTTCCACCACTTGGACACTTGGAGGTCAGAGGAAGGAGGTTCAGGAACTCAACTAACTTCAAGGCCCACCTCAGCGTTTAGTGGGTTGGAAGCTAGTTTCAGCTAACATGCTGTCTCCAAAAAAAAAAAAAAAAATGTTTTTTTAAAGGTTCTTCATTCTTATGAAAAGTTGATACAGGACAGAACTCAAAGTTTAATTTAATTTGATTTAGCCAATTTTCAGGTGTTTGAAGTTTAACTTGTAGACCTTTGTATTCAGCACCACTTATATTTGGACCCTTTATTGAATTTTTCTGTACTTATATAATTGTACTTTTCCCTATAGGAACTGCTCAAGAAGTGTCACCAATGTGTTGAGACAATTGTGAAGGCTAAAGACCAACAGGCTGCAGAAGCAAATAAAAATGCAAGCATTCTCCTAAAAGAGTTAGATCTAGAAAAGGTGAGGGGTGGGATGAGCTCCCTGTTAGAAATCAAGATTGGATTAATTTGTTGTCTATATGTCTTTAGCAAAATATGATTAAAAGGTAATTGTTAAAGTTTCTTTATGAACTTTTTTATTCTTATCTAGGTGTTTAGGAGAAACCCTGGGTTTGTTCCTGAGCATTGTGTGGGATATGTAAGACAATGGGGAAAGTTTTAAAAATTAAAAACCCAGATTACCTTTCTGAAACTCTTACTCAGAAAGAAGTAGAAATATCCATTAAATAAGTAATAAATGTTCATCATACCAATAAACGAAGAACTATCTAGTGAAAGTTTAAACTGGTTATAGTGGAACACACCTGTAATCCCTGTACTCAGAATTAAGTAGGATCATTAGTTTAAGGCCAGCCTGAGCTCTACAAGACACCCTGTCTAAAAATGTCAATCAGGGCCAGGCATAGTAGTCCATACCTTTAGTCCCAGTACTTGAGAGGCAGAGGCAAGCAGATCTTTGAGAGTTTGAGACCAGTCTCATCTACATAGTTGCCCAGCAAGAGCAATGTAGTTAGACTGTTTCTCAAAAAGTAAAAATAAAAAGTATATGTTTGTGTGTATGTGTACATACATATGTATGTGTGTATTTGTACATATGAGAGAGGAGGAAGAAGGCTGAAAGTTTTTGAGCAGATTGACAAATTGCCACTCTCTTATGACTTTTCACAAATGAGTAAAAAGGAAATATATTCTTAGCTATCCATTTTTAGAAATCTAACAAAAGGTAAATAATTATTCAAGATGTGGGTATGCATGGGCCACCAAGATGGCTCAGCAGGTAAAAGCAGTTGCTGCAAAGCTGACAACCAGTGTTCAATCCTCAGAACCCAAATAAAGGTGGAAGGAGCGGATTTACTCCCCTCTTGTTGTCCCCGAGGTACACTGCCCATGCATACACACTATTAACAATAGTAGTAGTAATAACAAATTTAAGATAAAAAAATAAAAGTAGTTTTTGTTGTTCTTTTGTTGTTATTGTTTCCATTTTAATTTAGTTATATTTATGTGATGCTGGGGATTACACCTAGAGCCATGCACATGCTAGGCAAGTATTTTACCCTCAAGCATGGTAAGCAAGCACTCTACCCCTGAGCTATATCCCCAGCCTTCTTTTTGCTTTTATTTTAAGACAGGAACTTACCAAGTTTCTTAGAATTGTCATTTATTTACTTCCCCCCCCCCATCCCCTCCTGTCCTCATCCCCTTTCCCCTTTCTTCTTTTCAATTTTATGTGTACACTATTCAGAGGCATCAGATCTCCCTAGAATTAGAGTTACAGGCACCTGTGAGGTCCCCTAATGTGGGTGCTGGGAGTCAAACTTGCATCCTGTGTAAAGTAGTACATATTCTTAACCACTGAGCCATCTCTTTAGGCTTTCCTATTTATTTTAAACAGCCCTATTAAGGAATAAACATATTAATATATGGTTTTCATTTTAAAATTTAGTTTAGCAATTTAGTTTTATTTAGTAGTTTAGTTCAGAGGCAGGATCACTGTTATTCAGGCTGGCCCTGAATTCTATCAGCCTCCTGAGTTTTGGTATTATAGGTGTATACCAGCACATCCAGTCTGACTTGATGTCTTGTGTGCCACTACCACATACATGTTTAGCAAGCACTCTACCACTGAGCTGTAACCCCAGCCTGATTAGTGAGTAATGAGAGATGTTTGTATATTTTAGGTATATATGTTCGTAATCAGATCAATTATGTATTTTTTGGTATCCTATATGTTATTCTTTCACATTATTCATGATCATTTTAATTATAAAAATATATAAATATAAATTTTAATTATATTTTTTTCTTTTGTTGCTTTTACAAATATGTTCCAGACTGGCATTCATGGGAAGTAAAGAACAAAAATGTCATTTCATTTAATATTTTTAATTACATTATTCGGGCTGTAGAGATGGCTCAACTGTTAAGAGAAAGCTCTTGTATTGCACTTGCAGAGAACCCAGGTTCAGTTTCCAGCACTCAAATTGGTGGCTTACAACTGTCGATATGTCCTGTTCTAGAAGATCTCATGCCTGCTTTTGACCTCCATAGGCACCAGGCTTGCCAAGTGGTGCATATACAGGCAAAACATCCATATACAAAATCATATATAAAAAATGTACATTATTAAATAAATTATACACTTTATTTGCAGTCAAGAGAAGAGAGCAGAAAGCAAGCTCTTGCAGCTAAAAGAGAAAAGAGAAAAGAAAAGAGAAAAAAGAAAAAAGAGGAACAGAAAAGGAAACAGGAAGATGAGGAGAACAAACCTAAAGAGAATTCAGAACAACCAGAGGGTGAAGATGAAGAGGAAAATGATGAAGATGGTAAAAAACAAACAAAAAAAAAAGACTCATCTGAATTACCTTTATAAAATTATCTATCCTTTATTGGTTAACATGGAAGAGTAAACTTGTAATCCCATCACTTAGGATGCTGAGGCAGGAGAATTGCCATGAATTCCAGGCCAGGCTAAGCTACATAGAAAGACCCTATCTACAAATAAATAATAAGTAAAATTTAAGTTAGCCTTTTGGGGCACACTCCTTTAAGATTCATTACTTTAATCTGAAATTGATAGTTGGCTTTTATAGTAAGAAATGCTAAGTGCTGTACAGTATAAACTAATAGAGAAAACAGGAAAGTAAAGGCAAGCATGATTTAAAGAGTTTTATTTTTTATTTGTTTTGCTTTTTGTTTTTCAAGACAGGGTTTCTCTGTGTAGTCTTGGCTGTCCTGGACTGTCTGTAGACCAGACTGGCCTGAAATTCCCAGAGGTCCACCTGCACCTGCCTCCCAAATTCTGGGATTAAAGGTGTGTGCCACCACTGCCCGACTTGGTGGAGTGTAACTTAAGTCAATCTGTAAAGCGCCTTGTATATATTAAATGAGTATAGTAAAAGATTTGCCAGTTTTCCTTCAGGTTCTTCTCTACCTGTAACTTCCCTGATTAGAATTAATTCCTCAGTAAATTCTTAGCTGAGGTTAAGGCTTAAAACCATGTAGGGTCGACTTGTCAGTTGAAGTGTTTATGGTGCTGTCAGGCAGTCCTTGGAGCAGATAAATTAATTGTGTTTTACTTGAATTCTGGTTTCTCAATACTATTCTAAATTTTTCCTGAATTCTAAGAATATTTTGGTTTTTTAATAGTTCATAGGACTTTAATTATCAACTTTAAGAATACTAATGGTGCCGGATATGGTAGTACATGCCTTTAATCCCAGCATTTGGGAGACAGAGGTAGTGGATCTCTATGAGTTCAAGGCAAGATTGGTCTACAAAGGAAGTCCAGGACAGTCAAGACTCTATTACACAGAGAAACTCTGTCTCAAAAAACCAAAAAGGAATAGTAATGATAGGACTGGAGAGATGACTTAATGGTAAAGAGCCTTGGCTTCTTTTCCAGAAGACCATGTGTTCAATTCCCAGTACCTACATGGCAGCTCACAACTGTCTGCAACTCCAGTTCTAGGGGATCCAACATCCTCACACAGATATACTTGCAGACAAAACCACGAATACACATAAAGTAAGAATAAATAAATTATTAAAAAAAGAAGACTAAGGGTATATATATTTTTGTATATACCAATTTATACATCAAATATTCTAATGACAAGGATTTCTTTATTAGTGAAAAGGAAAATATGACCTAAAAGATTGATTTATTATGAATTATTGCATATATTCTGTCATGATTTGTTTTGAGATCTTTGGCCCTCATTGTGATTTTTTTTTTTTTAATAATTTTAGTGGAGCAAGAAATTCCTATAGAGCCTCCAAGTGCAACCACTACTACCACAATTGGAATCTCTGCTACATCTGCCACGTTCACAAATGTATTTGGGAAAAAAAGAGCCAGTATAGTGACAACCCCTAGCACCACTCGGAAAAATAAGAAGAATAAGACAAAAGAGTCCCCTCCCACAGCACATTTAATTTTACCTGAACCACATATATCTTTAGCACAGCAAAAAGCAGATAAAAATAAAATAAATGGAGAACCTAGAGGTGGTGGTGCAGGTGGGAATAGTGATTCAGATAACTTAGATAGCACAGATTGCAACAGTGAGAGTAGTAGTGGTGGTAAGAGCCAAGAGTCAAATTTCACCGTGGATGTGAATTCCACCAGTGACCGGAGGTTCCCCACAGTGCTCCAATCTCAAGAAGAAAAGACAATAACTGCCACTTCCAAGACTCAGACACGGTAAAAATTTCTATTTTGTTAAAATAACTTTGTTATTTTATGCCTGGGATAAAATTTTACAGTATGTTATTATAAGATTCTTAGTCTGAAGTTTAAAAATATTACCATGCTTTGATTTTATTTAACTGTGTTAATTTTATAGCCTGTTTTGATATTAAAATAGAAGATAGACACTTTGCTTATTTTGTTTTCCTGTCTTGATTTTTGAATGTACCAAACTTTGGAAAGTATTTCCTTATAACTTTTTATCTATGTATTCTCTTGAATTTTTGTATTAAAATGTATTAGTTGAATTCCATAATTCTCTTTTCTCAGCCTTGAAGGTGAAGTAAATGCTAATTCCATGTCAACAAGCTACAAGTCATTGCCATTAAGTTCTCCAACCATAAAACTGAATCTCACTAGTCCTAAGAGGTGTCAAAAAAGAGAAGAGGGGTGGAAAGAAGTTGTTAGAAGGTAAGCAGAATTAATCCCATCTGTTAGTTTGTTTGCTTCCTTGTTTTCTTTACTCCAAAGAGCATCTCATTCGGCAGTCCTGGACTGCTGAGAAGAACTCAGTCAGTAAACCAAGATGTTCTTCAATGCATGGCAGTCCCCCTACCTCCATTTCCCAAGTGCTGTGATATAAGAGTGTGCCACCATAATGGCTTTTTGTTTTCCTTTGTTTTGTTTATTTATGAGTTGATGCAACCCAGGCTGATTTAAATTTGTTATACAGCCAAGACTTATCTTAAATTCCTGATCCACTTGCCTCCACTGCCCAAGTGCTGGGATTATAGGTATATACCTACACATCTGGCTTAAAATTCTCCATCTTTTATGATATGGTTACCTATTTAATAATTTGAGTGTAATCTTTATTATAAACTACAAATCATACTAAATCCTGAATATGCTAAAACAAAATTAGAAATAATATATAAAATTTATATGCATATTGATGTGACATAACAAAGTAATGAATTGCATTTTATGTTGGCCAAATTTGAGACTTTTTAAAAATTGCTAAATATGAACTTTTTATGGTTTAAAATTTTGTTTTTGAGATGGGGTTTCACTGTGTAGCCCTGGCTGACCTGGTACTAGCTCTGTAGATCAGGTTAGCCTTGGATTCATAGAGATCCAAATGCTGCTGCCTTCCAAGTGCTAGGATCACAGGTGTGGGCATTCCTGGCCCAATGGTAGACTTTTTGTTTTTAGTTTAGAAAGAGAAAGCAGCCGGGCGGTGGTGGCGCACGCCTTTAATCCCAGCACTTGGGAGGCAGAGGCAGGCGGATCTTTGTGAGTTCGAGGCCAGCCTGGTCTACAAAGCGAGTCCAGGACAGCCAGAGATATTCAGAGAAACCCTGTCTCGAAAAACCAAAAAAAAAAAAAGAAAGAGAAAGCATGTTAGTTGCAGATTAGTTGACTTGTGATATTTTGAACAGATTTGAATGATTACATTATGAATAGCTAAATAGGATTTTTGGTTTTTTTTTTAAGATTTATTTATTTATTATGTATACAGTTTTCTGTCTGCATGTATGCCAGAAGAGGGTAGCAGATCTCATTATATATGGTTATGAGTCACCATGTGGTTGCTGGGAGTTAAACTCAGAACTTCTGGAGAACAACCAGTGCTCTTAACCTTTGAGCCATCTCCCTAGCTTTTTTTTTTTTTTTTTTTTTTTTTTATAGACAAGATCTCACTGTATAAATCTGGCCTGGCTGTCCTGTAACTCACAATATAGGTCAAACTGACCTCAGACTCACAGAGATTCCACCCTGCCTGTGCCTCCCAAGTGCCGGGATTAAAGGCTTACAGTACCATCATGCCCTGATTAGGATTTTTGTTTTAAATGGCAATCTCATTTTTCTTTCTTTCTTTCTTTTGTTTCTTTTCTTTATTCTCTCTCTCTTTTTTTTTTTGGTTTTTCAAGACAGGGTTTCTCTGTGTATCCTTGGCTGTCCTGGAACTTGCTCTGTAGCCCAGGCTGGCCTCGAATTCACAGAGATCTGCTTGTCTCTGCCTCCCAAATACTGGATTAAAGGTGAGCACCACCACACCTGGTGGCAATCTATTTTTAATCTAATTTTCCTCAACTAAATTCAATATAATAATAATTATTGAATTTAATTATTTAAGGTTCAAGTATATTCTATAAAATTTCATCAACATACTTAGACATATTTATCTTTTTATTCCAATATTTATGACTTAAAGACATCTTATTTCATAAGCTTATGGGTAGCCTTCATTTTTTATAGGTCAAAGAAATTATCTGTTCCAGCCTCAGTGGTGTCCAGAATAATGGGAAGAGGAGGATGCAACATTACAGCAATACAAGATGTTACTGGTGCCCATATTGATGTAGATAAACAAAAAGATAAGAATGGAGAGAGAATGATCACAATAAGGTAACTAAAAACAACATGTATTACTAGTTCTGGATCACAATTTTATAAGAAACATGCTTTTATTAGGTAGGAATTTTATTTGAAAGTTGGGAAATAGCTCAATGGTAAATTGCTTGCCTAGCATATATTAAGCCCCAGATTCAACCAGAAAAAAATTTTTTTTATATGACTCATAAGATATCTAGGGAAGGGCTGGAGAGATGGCTCAGCGGTTAAGAGCACTGGCTGCTCTTCCAGAGGTCATGAGTTCAATTCCCAGCAACCACATGGTGGCTCACAACCATCCATAATGAAATCTGGTGCCCTCTTCTGGCCTGCAGATATACCTGCAGACAGAACACTGTATACATAATAAATAAATCTTTTAAAAAAAAAGATATCTAGGGAAAAAACAAAATCAAAATATGTTCTATTTATATATATATTTATGTGTGTGTGTGTGTGTGTTATATATTGATTTTCAGTATTATAATTGAAAATATTTTTTTAATTATAAAAAGATTACCTAAGGTGTGTTGTTTATATTGTTGGTTTTATTTCATTTATTCTCCAGGGGTGGTACAGAATCAACAAGATATGCAGTTCAACTTATCAATGCACTTATTCAAGATCCTGCAAAGGAACTAGAAGACTTGATTCCTAAAAACCATATCAGGACACCTGCCAGCACCAAGTCCATTCATACAAACTTCTCATCTGGAGTAGGCACCACAGCAACTTCCAGCAAGAATGCATTTCCCTTGGGTGCTCCAACTCTTGTAACGTCACAGGCAGCAACATTATCTACATTCCAGCCCACTAATAAACTTAGTAAGAATGTGCCAACAAATGTACGCTCACCTTTCCCAGTGTCTCTTCCCTTAGCTTATCCTCATCCTCATTTTGCTCTGCTGGCTGCTCAAACTATGCAACAGATTCGGCATCCTCGCTTACCCATGGCCCAGTTTGGAGGAACCTTCTCACCTTCACCTAACACCTGGGGACCATTCCCAGTGAGACCTGTGAATCCTGGCAATACAAATAGTTCTCCAAAGCATAATAATACAACACGTCTACCTAACCAGAATGGACCTGTTTTACCATCGGAATCTCCTGTACTAGCTACTGCTGGTTGTCCTATCACTGTCTCTTCTGTAGTTGCTGCCAGTCAGCAACTGTGTATGACTAATACCCGGACTCCTTCGTCAGTCAGAAAGCAGTTGTTTGCTTGTGTGCCTAAGACCAGTCCTCCAGGAACAGTGATTTCCTCTGTGACAAGCACTAGTAGTTCCTTGCCTTCTGTCTCTTCCTCATCTACCTATAGTGGACAAGTTACCACCTCATTGATGCCTGTAACAACTCCTCAAGTACAACTTTCTTCACAAAAGGTGGAGTCTTTCTCTGTCATACCGCCTCCCAAAGAAAAAGTGTCCACACAGGACCAGCCTTTGGCAAACCTATGCACACCATCTCCAACTGGAAACAGTTGTAATAGCTGTGCCAACAACACCTCAGGAGCTCCAGAAATCCACCCATCCAGTAGTCCTACTTCTCCCTCCAGTAATACACAAGAGGAAGCACAACCATCCAGTGTGTCTGATTTAAATCCTGTGTCAATGCCTTTTGCCTCTAACTCAGAGCCTGCTCCATTGACTTTGGCATCTCCCAGATTGGTTGCTGCTGATAATCAGGACACTGGTAATTTACCTCAGTTAGCTGTACCAGCACCTCGAGTTTCTCATCGAATGCAGCCCAGAGGTTCTTTTTACTCAGTGGTACCAAATGCAACTATACACCAGGATCCCCCATCAATTTTTGTTACCAATCCAGTTCCTTTAACACCTCCTCAAGGCCCACCAGCTGCAGTACAGATTTCATCAGCTGTGAACATTATGAGTGGTTCTCAGATGCACATAAACCCAACAAATAAGTCTCTGCAACCTACATTTGGCCCAGCCACACTTTTTAATCACTTCAGTAGTCTTTTTGATAGCAGTCAGGTACCAGCTAACCAAGGGTGGGGAGATGGTCCACTGCCCTCAAGAGTTCCTGCAGATGCCTCTTTCACTGTTCAGTCAGCTTTCCTGAGTAACTCTGTATTTGGACACTTGGAAAATGTGCACCCTGAAAACTCCAAGGCACCCGGCTTTAGAGCACCTTCACAGAGAGTCTCCACTAGTCCAGTTGGTGAGTCATGAAGTGCTATTGTAGCTAGCTGTAGGACTGTCACAACTCATCTTCTATCTAACCTTATAGAAACAATGCCTTTTAGTAGTTAATGCTACTAAATTGGGCCCCCCAAAAATTGCTGTGTGTAAGTCACATAAGCTATTTCATACTTTTTCTCTATTTCTGTACCTAACAGTAAGGTCCAGTTGTATTGGTCCAGTTTTTTGGAAGTTGATGTCGTATTAATAAAAAGGATTCACAGCCGGGCGTGGTGGCGCACGCCTTTAATCCCAGCACTTGGGAGGCAGAGGCAGGCGGATCTCTGTGAGTTCGAGGCCAGCCTGGTCTACAAAGCAAGTCCAGGACAGCCAGGGCTGTTACACAGAGAAACCCTGTCTCGAAAAACCAAAAAAAATAAAAAATAAAAATAAAAAAATAAAAAGGATTCACGCTGGGCTGGAGAGATGGCTCAGCAGTTAAGAGCACCGACTGCTCTTTCAAAGAACCTGGATTCAAATCCCAGCACCCACATGGCAGTTCATAGCTTTCTGTAATTGCTGGGTGTGGTGGTGCACGCCTTTAAATCCCAGCACTTGGGCAGCAGAGACAGGCGGATCTATGTGACTTTGAGGCCAGCCTGGTCTACAAATCGAGTCCAGGACAGCCAGGGCTGATACACAGAGAAACTCTGTCTCGAAAAAAAAAAAAAAGATTCATGACATACTTCAAAGATTCCAAATTTATAGACTGTATATAGAATGTATATATTCCAAATAGATAGTGATTATTTTATTTGCTTTCCTTTCTTTTGTTTCTCGAGACAGGGTTTCCCTGTGTATCCCTGGCTATCTTGGACTCACTTTGTTGACCAGGCTAGCCTTAAACTCACAGTAACCCTTCTGCCTCTTCCTCCCTAGTGCTGGGATTAAAGGCATGCCCACCACACCCAGCTATGTGCTGACTCTTAATAGACTATTTTTGTTGGAAACAAGTTCTCATTTTGTAAGCACACTGGTCTTAAGCTCATAGACGTGTCCCTATATCAACCAGATAGTCCTGGGATTATAGGCATGAACCACCATGTCTGGCTTTGACTTTTTTTTTTTTTCCTGAGACTGTTTCTCTGTGTAACAAAGCCCAAAGCCGTGGCTGTCCTAGACTCGCTTTGTAGACCAGGGTGGCCTCAAACTCATAAGGCCTGCCTTGGCCTCCCAAGTGCTGGGATTAAAGGCACGTGCCACTACCTCTGGCTGGCTTTGACTTTTTAACTTAGAAATTAGATACTGCGTGAGTGGAGCAGGGCCCCTTAGAGCTCCTTACACTTTCTGCTACCTATTGGCACCAACAGATTCTAAGAGAGGGGTAGGCTTAATATCCAGTTGTATACCCACTGGTAAGCCCATCAGGCTCAGATGGTTCCAAACACAAATGGTCCTAGTAAAATTCTGTAGGGCACTAAAAAGAACCCAGTGAATATGGAAAAGAGGAGTAGAAGTGAAATAAGTGATTGTCACAGGAGAAAGTAATCAGAATGTATTTTTTATATATGCATAAAACTGTCAAAGGAAAAAGATAACAATTATCTGCTAATACATTATAAGAAAGATAAATAGATTGGAAACCAGTTTTGACTTGGAGATATTTGGAAGAGAAACTTTTTTAGAGTTAAGAGCAAATTTTAGTCCAATCTGCAATATACTGAAAAATAAGAAATTAATTCTTGTATGTCTGAAATTATTTCAAAACTTGGGATTTAAAAAATTACATCAGGGGCTGGAGAGATGGCTCAGCTGTTAAGAGCACTGGCTGCTCTTCCAGAGGTCATGAGTTCAATTCCCAGCAACCACATGGTGGCTCACAACCATCCATAATGAAATCTGGTGCCCTCTTCTGGCCTGCAGATATACCTGCAGACAGAACACTGTGTACATAATAAAAATAAATCTTAAAAAAAAAAAAGAATAAAAAATTACATCAATTTAGAGCTGGGTATAGTAGTATACATCTGTAATTGCAGCACTTAGGAGGATCACAAGTTCCAGGCTAACCTGAGCTACACACCAACATCCTGTCTCAGATGAAGATGTGGGTGCTAGAGAGAACAGTTAAGAGCACTGGCTGCTCTTACAGAGGACTCGGGGTTCAGTTCCTACCACCCACATGACAGCAGCTCAAAATTGACAACCTTTTCTGGCCTCCATAGGTACCAGGCATGCAAATGCATACATGGAGGCAGAACACCCATACACATAAAATAAGTAAATAAAATTAATTTTAAAAAATAAAATAAAAATAACTGTTGGAGGCTGGAGAGATGAGTTAGCTGTTAAGAGCAGTTTCTGCTCTTCAGGTGACCTGAGTTCAGTTCCCAGCACCCACATCATGTGCCTCACAACCACCTATAACTCCAGCTTCATGAGATCTGAAGCCCTCTTCTGAATTCAGGTGCACAGATAACACACAAACACATAATGAAAAATAACTGGAAAGAAAGAAACACTAGTGCCCACTGTATATTTCTCTTCCAATGGAAAATGACATGATACTTGTGCTAGTTGTACACTACTACTTTATGTTGTTCTGGATATGGTATAGCCTTAACTTTTTTGTTTGTTTGTTTTCCGAGACAGGGTTTCTCTGTGTAGCCCTGGCTGTCCTGGACTCACTTTGTAGATCAGGCTAGCCTTGAACTCACAGAGATTCACCTGCTTCTGCCTCCTGACTGTTGGGACTAAAGGCGTGGGACACCACACCAGGCCATAACAGACGGTTTTGAACTGCCATGTGGGTGCTGAGATTTGAGCCCAAGTCCTTTGAAGAGCAGCCAGTGCTTTTAACCACTGAGCCAACTCTACAGCCCCGTGGCTGTTATTTTTCAAATAGAAATATAACTTTGCAAGACTATTGTCAAAATTGTTGTCTATATATTTTTTTCTTTTTTTGCAAGTAACTATCTATTGTGACTTCATTTTGAAAAACTAGTAGACATTTTCAGAACCCTTAATGAGAAAGAAGAACTCACTGTTAGCGTGCTCAGTCCTTGGTAGAAAATATTTTTCTTTGACTTTCCTTCTGGGGAGAAGAAGGGGTCAGGGTATGCACATGCACCTGAAGGCTGGGAATAAATGTCAGAGTCCTCCTTAGTGGTTCTCCAGCTATTATTTCTTTTGTCTTTATTTATGTCTGTGTGTATACATTTGTGCCTGAATACCAGTAATCTTAGTTAAGAGTATCAGATTCCCTGGTGCTAGAATTATAGGCAGTTATGAGCCACCAGACATAGTACTGGGGTCCAAACTTGGGTCCTGAAAGAGCAGCAGAGTGTTCTTAACCTCTGACTCATCTTTTCAGTTCTTCTCCACCTTACATATATTTTACATTTGGGTGTGTATGTGTGTGTGTGTGTGTGTGTGTGTGTGTGTCTTCATGTAGACACACCACAGCACACATATGGAGAGTGTGTGTGTGTCTTCATGTAGACACACCGCAGCACATATGGAGTGTGTGTGTGTCTTCATGTAGACACACCGCAGCACACATATGGAGTGTGTGTGTGAGTGTGTGATGTGTGTGTGTGTGTCTTCATGTAGACACACCGCTGCACACATATGGAGTGTGTGTGTCTTCATGTAGACACACCGCAGCACATATGGAATGTGTGTATGTGTGTGTGAGTGTGTGTGTGTGTCTTCATGTAGATACACCGCAGCACACATGGAGGGAAGATGAAAACTTGTAGGAGTTAGTTCTCTTTCCCCAACATGGCTTCCTGATATTAAAACTCGGATTATTAGGCTTGATGGCAAGGGCGCTTGACTCCCATATCACCAGTTCGTCTCTACCTTATTTTTTGACACAAGACCTCTCACTGAACCTTGAGGTCACCACCTTAGCTAGACTGGCTGACCAGCAACCCCGTGGGCTCCTCCTGACCCCTCCTCCCCAGTGCTGAGTTTATATATGCATCCTGCTAAGCCTGGATACTTAGAATCAAATTCAGATCCATGTGCTTATACAGCAAGTCCTTTACCAACTGAGTCATTTCTTCACCCCCATTTTTATACTTTTGAAGTGGATGTATGTATTACATACCCACAATATTTTCCTTAATGATGGGGAAATCATATTGTTTAAAAGTATTTTCTGAAGATAATTTTTATGTTGATAATACTGTTTTGGCTGGGCATGGGGACATATGTCTGTACGTGTTAACACCTGGGAGGGAGAGGCAGGCAGAGTTCAAGGTCACCCTTGTCTGCATAGTGAGTTCCAGGCCATTCACCAAAAAAAAAAAAAAAAAAAAAAGAAGGAAAGATGACTAGGCAGGCAGCTGTGAGTACTTTTTGCTCTTACAGAGGTCCCAGGTTTGATTCCATGGCTGCTCATAACCATCTGTAACTCCAGTTTCAGACTCATTTTTTTTTTTTTTTGAGACAACAGTCTCATACCTATAACTCTGGCTGGTTGGAACTATGGGCACTAAGCGCACGTGATGTACATACATACATGCAGGCAAAACATTCATACAAATAAAATAAACTTAAAAAAATAAAACCATAAATGTAAAGATGGATATGGATGTAACTACTATGGACTTCCAAATGGCCTATCACCATATGGTATACCAAGAGAACCAGCTCCCAAATGCATGATCTCTACACATTTGTGTGGTGTACACTTAAAAAAAAAACTACTTATTATGGACTGAAAATGGGCACCTACCTGTAATCTTTTTCTAGAACTTCTCATATTCCTAATACACTCACTAGGGAAATCAGTGGAATTTAAGGAAATGCTCAATTCAAATTTATATGAATTAATAGAAGCTATGATATAGTTTTTAGTTTTTGTTGATGAGAATACTGAAATTAATGTTATTTTAGTAGGCTTTCTTTTTTGTGAAGAAACATTGGTAGACTTTGTTGTTCATCTTCATTGGTAATTACTATAGCTTTGAAAATAACTAGCTATACTTAAAAGATTTTCTTCAAAAGAGAATGCAGATATTCTTGGGCAAATACCACTTAGACATGGTCTTATTTTATGTTCCATTCAATAACAAAAGCTTGAAGATTTATCCAGAACATTAATTCATATGACTTCCATTTTTAAGCATTGGGCTCAATTTCCTATAGTTAGAGATATTGGGTGATATTCTTCTGATTATAAAAGATTGGGTTTGGCAATATAGTATCATATACATGAGTTCATTTTTCTGTGATTTATGAAAAATAAGCCATGTTTATCTTAAAAAATATTAAGTAAACCTTTGACTTTCCATTTTAAACCCTCAGCTAATTGGATGTCTTCAACCTGTTTTATTTTAGGGTTACCATCCATTGACCCATCAGGCAACTCTCCGTCTGCTGCTGCTCCTCTGACAAGTTTCTCTGGCATACCAGGGACAAGGGTTTTCCTGCAAGGGCCAGCACCTGTTGGGACTCCTAGTTTCAACAGACAACATTTTTCTCCCCATCCTTGGACAAGTGCCTCAAACACATGTAGGAATCCTAGAGAAACTCTTTCCAACGAATCTTGAATAAGTTACTAAGCCATTTGTTTCAGAGTACACTATGTAGTGGTTTTAATAAAACAAGCAATATGCAGATGCCCAAGGTTTGTGTGTGATCAAACCAAAAAGTTTCCTTTGGGACTTTTGGATCAAGAATAGCTAATACAAGCTGGGCAGTGGTAGTGCACACCTTTAATCCCAGCACTCGAGAGGCAGAGTCAGGTGGATCCCTGTGAGTTCAAGGCCAGCCTGGGCTACAGAGCAAGTTTCAGGACAGCCAAGGCTACAACCTTGTCTTGAAAAACCAAAAAAAAAGAAAAAAGAAAGAAAAGAAAAAAAATCAGTACTACACATAGTAAGTTTATGGAAAGCCCCCTGTGAGGACAATGTTGTAAAATTCTCAACTCTGAAAAGAAGCTGATTGTAGGTGGTCATTCTGGTATGATTTCACACCTCCCCCCCTTATAGATATACCTTTGTTTTCACTTATTTCAGTATTTAGAACTTGTAAATTATTTGGTTTCACATAATATATGTTATCTTCCCCCACCTCCTTGTTCTAGGAATTGGGCTCTGGGCCTTGCACATAACTAGGCAAGTTCTTTAGCACTAAGCTACAGCTTTGCTTTTTTTTTTTTTTTTTTTTTTTGGCTTTTCGAGATAGGGTTTCTCTGTGTATCAGCTCTGGTTGTCCTGGTCTCACTTTTGTAGACCAGGCTGGCCTCGAACTCACAGAGATCTGCCTGCCTCCTCTGCTTCCCAAGTGCTGGGATTTAAAGGCTTGCACCACCACCGCCCAGCCTTTTTTTGTTTTTTTTTGTTTTTTTTTTTTTAATGAAGTGGGTTTTTTTTTTTTGTTGTTGTTGTTCTTTTGTTTTTCTAGACTAGAGGGTTTCTCTGTGTATCCCTGGCTCCCCTGGACTCACTTTGTAGACCAGGCTAGCCTTGAACTCACCCACCTGCCTCTGCCTCCCAAGTACTGGAATTAAAAGCGTGTACCACCATGCCTGGCATGAAGGAGTTCTTATTAGCTCTTTATTTCCTTGGTTTTTTGAGACAAGGTTTCTCTATGTAGCCCTGGCTATGGAACTTACTATTTAGACCAGACTGGCTGGGGAGTCAGAGATCCACCTCCCTCTACCTCCAGAGTACTGTGACTAAAGGCATGCGCCATCACACCTGATCCGTATTAGCCTTTGTGACAACGAAAACTACACATATTACTTAAGTCCATTGAAGATTCAAAGCTGTCACTTGAATTCTAGAATGACTTTAACATTTAACTTCTCTTCCTTATGGGAAAAGAGGGCTATAGAAATAGAAGAGAACTAGCAAATACACCGGTGTTTTCCAGACAGTGATCTAAGTAATCTTTAAACACTGTCTCAGTAAATGTAAGATGCTATTATGTTTTCAGAGGATTATTTACTATAATAGTAAATTCTTTTCTAGCTTTGTCCAGTTCCATTGGAAAAAAAGCCTTACAAGCTCTTTATATTTAACTTCAGAGAAAAGTAGTCTAAACAATGGTTATACAAAATGTTTTCATTTGAATTATTCTTTTAAATGAACATTTCTTAACAGAACCTATGTTGTTGGAATAGATCTTTATGAAGTTTCTCATATTCCTTTAGTTTTTATATGTAATAAAACAATAGAGAAATATTTTGCCACCAGGTGACTCTCCTATTCCATCTGTTTCTTCGGGATCATCTTCACCTCTTTCAGCCACTTCTGCACCTCCAACATTGGGCCAACAACCAAAAGGAAGCAGTGCCAGTCAGGATCGAAAGATACCTCCTCCTATTGGAACAGAGAGGCTGGCCAGAATTCGTCAAGGAGGATCTGTTACACAAGCCCCTGTGGGGACCAGTTTTGTTGCTCCTGTTGGACACAGTGGGATCTGGTCATTTGGTGTCAATGCTGTGTCAGGTATGCTCTGCCAAGGCATTTTGAGTAAGTTATTAAAGTCTGCCATTAACACTTAATTCCTGGGGGTAGGGGAAGAAGGACTGGGGAATTGACTCAGTGGTTAAGAGCACTTGTTCCTCTTGCATAGGTCCTAGGTTCAGTTCTAAGCACCGAAACGTTAGCTCACAGTTGCCTGTAACCCTAGTTCCAGGGCATCTAATGCCTCTTCAGACCTTTGTGGACTCCTACATGCAGGTGGTACACACACATGTACTCAGGCATGCACACATACACATAAAAAATTTTTTTTCAAAAACTGCTTCCTTAAGCCTGTGTATAGTGGTACACACCTGTAATTCCAATACTCAGGAGCCTTTGGCAGGAGGATCACCAGTTCCAGATCAGCATGAGTTACACAGAGAGTTCAAGTCCCAGTCTGTGCTGTTACACAGTGAGGCCTTCTCTCACAAAGACTGGTAGCCCAAAAGTAGAGCACTTGCCTTGATTACACAAAGCCATGAGTTGGGTCTCTAATATCACACAGAAGCAAAAACTTTAGTCCTTTAATAATGGGCACACAGACACAACATACCAAAAATGTAAAAGAAGGAAAAATCCTTTGTTTCTATAATGAGAGAAAGTTATTTATATCTCTGAAGGATTCATTCTAGTCTAGAATGTTTTTGAGGGGTAATATATATATATATATATATAATTGATCAGGAGTAAAAGATTCAGCTGGAGCCAGGCATGGTGGTGCACACCTTTAATCCCAGCACTTGGGAGGCGGAGGCAGGCAGATCACTGTGAGTTCAAGGCCAGCCTGGTCTACAAAACAAGTCCAGGACAACCAGGGCTGTTACACAGAGAAACCCTGTCTCGAAAAACAAAAAAAAAAAGATTCAACTGGACATGGTGGGTCAGGAGACAAGAGTATTATTGACATGAGTTCCAGTTCTCAAAGCATAATTACTTTCTTCTTAAGGTTTCCAGTGCAGAATAGGATAATTATTTAAGTTCTTTCAGATAAGGAATTGGGGATATGCAGAGGAATTGAATTGTTTTTCTTGGAACTTTTTTTTTTGTTTGTTTGATTAATTGGTTGTGGCTTGCCAGATTGAAAAATATTCTTGAAATTCTTGAAGGGTTGTTTTGATAAAATTTGATATAAAGAAAAAGCCAGGCATGGTGGCACACGCCTTTAATCCCAGCACTCATGATTAAGACTTTTTGGGGGGCTGGAGAGATGGCTCAGCAGTTAAGAACACTGGCTGCTAATTCAAAGGACCTGGGTTCAAATCCCAGCACCCACATAGCAGTTCACAGCTGTCTGTAATTGCCAGGCATGGTGGCTCATGCCTTTAATCCCAGCACTCGGGAGGCAGAGGCAGGTGGATCTCTGTGAGTTCAAGGCTAGCCTGGTCTACAAAGCAAGTCCAGGACAGCCAGGGCTACACAGAGAAACCCTATCTTGAAAAAAACAAACAAAAGAAATAACAAAGTGGTAAATTTTGTTTTTATGTAAGTAAATACTAAACACTATTTTCAATTTTCTTCCAGAAGGCTTATCAGGTTGGTCACAATCTGTTATAGGGAACCATCCAATGCATCAACAATTATCAGACCCAAGCACATTCTCCCAGCATCAACCAATGGAGAGAGATGATTCTGGAATGGTAGCTCCCTCTAATATTTTTCACCAGCCTATGGTAAGTGGCTTTGTGGATTTTTCTACAGTGAATTGGTATGTGTCATTGTAACTTTGATACATTGTCAGCCACCATAGTCACTTGTTTAGGAATAGTTTGTGTGGAAATCACCCTTTTGCTTCCTTTTGTTCAGTTTTAAGAGTAGGTACTGTTGTCTTATAGTACTTTGTCTTTGGTTGTCCTGAAGAAGTCTCCATCCTTCTAAAACAGTTAAGAGATTTGAGTTCTTTACTTTCTGTGCCACATATTTGAGGGAGGCCTCTACCCTCTAAGGAACTGGCTATTGAATTTGGTATTCTTTTGTGCTGTTTTGGTTTCCTGGCTGTCTAATTAGCCATATTACAGCTGTAAATACTCATACAGAATTACTTTTTTTTTTTTTTTTTGAGACAGGGTCACACAATGTATCCCTAACTGGCCTGGAACTCTCAGACATCTGCCTGCTTCTGCCTGGGATTAAAGGCATGCACCTCCACACATAGCTACTCTTTTCTTTTTTCTTTGTTTTTTAATTTTTTTTTTTTTTACTTTATGTGCATTGGTGTTTTTGCCTGTGTGTATGTCTGTGTGGGGGTGTCACATCCTCTGGAACTGGAGTTAAAATTATGAGTTCTCACATGTGGTGCTGGGAATTGAACTTGGGTCCTGTGGAAGAACAGCCAGTGCTCTTAACCAATGGGCCATCTCTCCAGGCCCCTCTTTTTTTTTGTGGTGGGGGTGGGCAAGGGGAAGGTTCAAGACTGGGTTTCTCTGTGTAGCCTTGGCTGTCTTGGAACTAACTGTAGACCAGGCCAGCTTCAAACTCAGAGATCTACCTGCCTCTGCCTCCCAAGTCCTGAAATTAAAGTGTGCACCACCATCACCTGGCCTCTTTTCTTATGAGTATAAATTTACTAGTGAAGCTGAACTAGGAGAAAATTGAATGTATTTTATTTTCATCCAGCATGGGAAAGTACCAGGATGAGTTTTGATTTTATTTTGTTCTTTTTGTTTTGTTTTTCTTCTCTCTGTCTCTCTTATTAAAAAATACTGCAAATGCAGGTGAAACACTTGATTTCTAAATACTGTACCATGATAGTAGAATTCGATGAAGTTATTTGAATAGTTAGGTCAGCTGCTATTAATGGAGTTACTATCTGTCATCATTTCATGATTAAGACTTTTTGGGGGGCTGGAGAGATGGCTCAGCAGTTCAAAGGCTGCTGCTAATTCAAAGGACCTGGGTTCAAATCCCAGCACCCACATAGCAGTTCACAGCTGTCTGTAATTGCCAGGCATGGTGGCTCATGCCTTTAATCCCAGCACTCAGGAGGCAGAGGCAGGTGGATCTCTGTGAGTTCAAGGCCAGCCTAGTCTACAAAATGAGTCCAGGATAGCCAAGGATACACAGAGAAACCCTGTCTCAAAAAAATACAAAAAAAAAAAAAACCAAAGACTTTTTCTGCTGTTTTAGGGTCTGCCGATTTCCATGTATGGAGGTACCATTATACCCTCTCATCCTCAGCTTGCTGATGTTCCAGGGGGCCCACTGTTCAATGGACTTCACAACCCAGACCCTGCTTGGAACCCTATGATAAAAGTTATCCAGAATTCAACTGAATGCACTGATGCCCAGCAGGTAAAACAGGCTTAAAGCTTTTCCACTTTTCAGATTTGTCATGTGACTCTGAATTTGTCATGTGACTCTGAATTTGATGCAGAATTTAAGGTCTGAATAATGATTGTTAATCTGAATTAAGTTTTTCATTATGAAGATGATACTACTAAACATTCTGTTTCTTGTATGTTATTCTTCCTGGGCAGAAGCAGTGCATTGCCATTAAATTTATATATTCATTTCACAAATGTGTAAAGATTCCTAATTAGAAATTCCAATTTTTCCTCCCCCTTTTCAGATTTGGCCTGGCACGTGGGCACCTCATATTGGAAACATGCATCTCAAATATGTCAACTAAGTTAGAAGGTCTTTCCTCTTTAGCCTTGTTTGGGAAACCTATGACTATGGAAGAACTCTGGGGTTTTTTGTTTTGTTTTTGTTTTTTTAATGTGCCTAACTAAAATATCCTCTGAAGCTTTAGCAATGGAAATTTGATTGCCCATTGTTTAAGAACAAATTGATTTCCTATCCACCTGAGTATGTTCTCTGGTTAGTTTAGCCATTTTTGACTTGATATCAGATGAACCTAGTGCTTTTGGCTAAACATGCTGAATGCTACTTGTATGCAGAAGAGAATTAGATGATTACATGTTCCATCTTTTTAGAGTGATAAATACATGTATAATTGTTTACATACTTAAAAGGAAAAATATGAGTAAATTTCTTGTCATATAGTGGCTCTACTTAATGTAGCCTGTATTAATGTGAAATATTTACCAGAATATTCAATAAAAAAATGAACAGCATTTAGAAGTGGGGTGTAATCCTTTCAGTGGTCATGAAGAAACCAGCCAGTCCATGGTCATATTGAATTAGATTGCTAATGTGTATTTATTTGTAACTTTTGTTTTTCACATTTAACACTGTAGAGTCTATTCTTGGAGAACCATAACAGCACTGCTAAAGCTTGTTAGCTACTTCTTGTTCTTCTGTCTTTCACCTTATTAAATATGAGGATGTTATCTAGCTGACATTAGCAAATGGGCTGTTTGGTAGGTAGATTTTGTTCTTGATTATGACTGTGTCAGTAAGAACCTTAGGCTTTATTCACTTAACATTAAACAGATTAAGGATACCCAAATTATCCACTATATATTCCTTTTGTGCTTCTTGGCTTTTGAGTTGGGGGAAGGGATGACTTCTGTTAACAAGTTATGGTGAATCACTGAGTAATATTTATAAATAGGTTACTAATGCTAGGTTTAATTCAATGGCCTCAAAAATGAGGAGCCAATATGCTTAACAAATTAATCACAAAAACACTGGAATAGGTTGGCCAAACCATATGCTGTGCCAAGAATCTGACACAGCAAAAAAAGGAAATTCTTCTACCTAAACATATGGTCATCAATTGTGTTTTAATGTACTTTAGTATCCCAGCTTTATAAACGATATATATTTTTAAAACCAGTATTTTGAGGACTGAGAGAAAGCAAAAGAGAATGCGCACACACACAAGTGACAACTAAGAGCAGAGAATCATGCAAACAGCACTTTTCTACTCTAATAGCAATAAAGAATGATTAATAATCTTTGCTTGGGTCCTAAGCCATCACCAGGTCAGAAATTTGTTAGTTCTGTGTAAGATGTAACTGGGTTCTTTGGTCTTCCATGCCATTTTACACATGAGAAAACTTCCTTAAGTTCATTCCCCCCCCCCCCTCCCCCTTTCTCTCTCTTTTTTTTTTTTTTTTTTTTTTTTTTGAGGCAGAGTTTCTCTGTGTAACAGCCCTGGTTGTCCTAGACTTGCTTTGTAGACCAGGTTGGCCTCGAACTCACAGAGATCCGCCTGCCTCTGCCTCCCGTGTGCTGGGATTACAGGCATGCGACACCATGCCCTGCTTCATTTCTTCTCTTCTATTTTTGATGAATTTGGAAAGTATCACTAGTGGGAAGTTTATTGTCTTCATCGTGGTCATATCAAATGTTCTCAAGAAGCCATCTCACTCTAGGGCAGAAAGATCTCTTTGATCATCTATTTATCTTGGTGTTTCCTCCTACTGATATCAGAAATAATCACCTAAAATTAGTGAAGTGAATGAAGCTTCTCTTGATGAAATAGAGAAAAATGATCTTAAGTAAATTATCCTATAAAACAGAAAGGTGAGTTTTATTCCACATTAATTTTCTTTAAAGAATTTGACCTAGAAGGAACCCTTAAATCTATTTCTAACCCTTCAATGCAACAGAAGAAGAAATTCTGTCTCAAGAACTAGAACCCATAAAGAGAAAGGAAAGAGAAACCCCTAGAAAATTAGGAAGAAAAAAGAATTGTGCAGTAGAAGGAGCTCCTCGGGAGACCCTCCTCCCTTCCCTTTCACCAACATGGCACGCCTTCCTATTTGAGTCTTGGTAACCTAATCCCAGCCCTATTTTACCTGCTATAATCTCTTCTTCCTCTTCCTGCCTCTTCCTGACATTATTTTACTGCTATTTTACCAACTTGAACATTGGATAAAACCTAGCTCAGGTAAGATCTTGATTATTTTCAAAACATACAGGGGATGGAGGGAGGCAGTGTGGGTACAATGGAGTTAGAGTTAAAGGACAAAACCCTTTTTCATTTCTGTCACTTGCAACTGTGTGACTTTAGGCAAGTCATCTCATTTTCCTGGGCTTCACATTCCCTATCTGAACATGAAATCAAACATAATTACCCAGAGGAGTCTTGCAGTTCTAACACAGATTTTCTTCTTTTTCTTGCCAATGAAAATGGAATTGTGAAATTAAATTGTGAATAGTAAAAACAAATATTTTCAGTTTTGAGGTTTGGTTCTGATAATTGGGATCAAAAGGCTTCTGTTCTAGAGACCAGTATTGATTTGGAAGTTAGTGGAAGCAGAAGAAAATGTTACACATCCATAGTGAGCCCTTAAGTTAAGAAACATCCTGCTAGGTAAGGCACATGTCAAACCTCATGAGAGTAAAAGCTCTTTAAAGGAATAGAATTGTAACTTCAAGGTTTCTGGATCCAATCTTCCGAGTAGTATTCTGTGTAATAAAATTATTGATATTTTAGAACCCTTTAAAACTGTTGTGGCTACAGTGTACTGACTTACCCTTTTATAGGCCAGTGTGCTTTCTTCAGTCTCTGCTCTCAAGGGGGAACTTCCATCACCTCAGCTAACCAGACCAAAGAAGAGAATTGGACAGCCAATGGTGGCCTCCTCTAACCAGAGGTAAGAAATCTTAAGCCTTATGGATTCTGTTCATCCTTCTCCTAATGGGAACACTACTACACAAGAGATCTGTCCCCAGTTTGAGTTAGCTTATAAAAGAGGAAAGCTAGGCGTATGAGTTCCAACCCAAATAGAGAGTCTAGCATTGTGGTGCACCCCTGTGAGCCCAGCACTTACAAAGTGGAGGTGGGGAGGGTTGGGATTTTTTTAAAGGTTTTTCGAGACAGGATTTCTCTGTGTATCCTTGACTGTCCTGGACTCACTTTGTAGAGGCTGGCCTTGAACTCGCAGAGATCTCCCTGCCTCTGCCTCCCAAGTACTGGGATGAAAGGCGTGCACCACCATGCCTGACAGGGATCAGGATTTTTAACACCAGCCTCAGCTCCATGAGATGCTTATCTCAATCCTTTCTACACCTCCCCAGATAAAAGGCCAAAAGGGAGGACTTGTTATTCATGGTTTTATCCTAGTGTTGACCTTTGAACCATGTTGTAAACCCAGAAGAAGCAAACAAGCCTGTAGGAAAACAACTGCTGAACATCTTGTTCTGACTAGCAAGAAGTATTTCTATCATACAATACAGCTGGTCATATCTTCCCAGAGGACGCTGTCCTGGAATGAGGGCTGTGATCATGTTGCATTTTCTATTTACCCTCAGTGACTTAGCAATTGAAACAAACTAGGTCTTTCACCTTTACTCCCAACTTTAAGAAATGAATGTGGAAAGGTAGTTTTAAGTATCAAAATCTTAAGTGTGTTAGCCAAGTATAGTGGCATATACCTGAAAGTTCCTCCTGGGGCAGGAGAATCACTTGAGCCTAGGAGGTCAATACCAGTCTCAACAATAGGAAGTCCTCCATATCAAAGTAACAGAGGACATGAGTCTGAGCTTCAAGACTTAAAGGACAAGATTTTGAACACTAGCTGACTTCAAACCTGTCTGTGACTACTTTTCACTTACAGACAAGATCCTCCTGCTTCTGCCTACCCAGTGCTAAGAGTAAAGGTGTGTGCCAGCCACCATACCCAGCTTCTTTTGCTTTATTTTGGTGGTACTACTGGGAATTCAAAGCTTTTTGCTTAAATGATAGGTACCTGGTATTTGCCTTAGAAGTTTAATTATATATCTTAGGCAGTTTTTGTTTTGATTTTTGGCTAGTTGGTTTTGCTTCTGTATCAAATGGTAATTAGTGTTAACCCCCTAACTTAAAGTTCTGATGTTTTATCCAGGTTGTGAGGTTGTAGAGTGTGGAGTCTGGCTTTCTCTCTAGTTTCTATCCCTGACAGCCCACAGCATGTTATAGAAAAGTTACCTAAGAAAAGCAATAATAGTAATACTTGCTGCTGTTTTATAGTAGAGATTCAAAGAAGGAAGAACTCGCTTCACATCATGCATCTTTCTTGAAAACATCTAGCATTTGTTTGGTTTTTGTTCTCATTTTCGAAGTGCTGGGGATCATCCTAGGACCTCAGGCATGCTACACAAGCACTCTACCAGCTGAGCTAGTTCTTCAGCCCCTGTAGTTTTTGTATTGTCTCACTATATAGACCAGGCTGGCCTCAAACTTGTGGAGATCTGCCTGCTTCTGCATTCCCAGTCCCGAGAATAAAGGAGTGTGTCACCACATACAACCAGCCCCTATAGTGTTGTTTCTGCTTTTTCTCAATCTGTTTTTCTTTTTTTAGGTATTTCGAGGCAGGGTTTCTCTGTGTAACAGTCCTGGCTGTCCTGGAACTCACTCTGTATTCCAGGATGGCCTTGAACTCACAGAGACCCGCCTTCCTCTGCCTCCCAAGTGCTGGGATTAAAGGCATAGTGGTGCACGCCTTACCATTACTAACAGCTGTGAAGTGCCATGTGGGTGCTGAGATTTGAACCTGGGTCCTTTGGAAGAGCAGTCAATGCTCTTAACCGCTGAGCCATTTCTCCAGCCCCTACAGTACTCTGTCTTGTTACTCTGCACACATTATTCATTCCTTAATATAAGACATGCCTGCTGGGCGTGATAGTACATGCCTTTAATGCCATCAGAGGCAGAGGCAGGTGGATCTCTGTGAGTTCAAGACTAGCCTGGTCTACAAAGTGAGTCCAGGACAGCCAGGGATACACAAAGAAACCCTGTCTCAAAACCAAAAAAAAAAAGACATGCCCCTTTTTGTTTTCCCTTTTTATAGTTCCAGCTATGAAGACTCTCAGGCTAGGAGATTGGGAATTACCCTAGTTTATCAGTTTTCCTCAGCCTGCCCCTTGCTCAAATTACTTTATCTTCCACCTTTAAATTGTTAATATATTTCATTGGGGGGAGGGGCATGTGCAAGTCCCCATGCCTGTGTAGAGATTGGTGGACTGCTTGCAGGAATTGGATATCTCCATCCACTTTATGAAGTACCAGGGATCATATTAGACCATCAGGCTTGACAAGTGCCTTAATCTGCTGTGCCATCTCACTGCCCCACATTTTGTCCTTCCCTGACTCCTGAATGGAATCTTCAGGAATCTCATCCATTTCTCTGTCTCCACTGCCACTGCCCGATGGACACATCTTCAGTATCACCATCCTCTCTATGCCATGCCTTTACTGTTAACCATAAGGCGACTTTGTCACTTAGCTTAAAAGTGAAATTTACAGACAATTATCTAGTCTGCTTAGACATGCACCACTTTGTAAGAGACTCCAATACCTTTTTGGGAATGACAAGATATATATACACTTGCTACCTGAAGCGTGATTCTGAGAACCTGTGGCTTCTGCATTAAAAGGAATTGCCTGCCATATCACTGTACTTAAATATTTTTAAAAATCTAATCTCAGCCATGCTTGGTGGTACGTGCCTTTAAGACCAGCACTCAGAGGTAGAGTTCAAAGCCAGCCTGGTCTACATACCGAGTTCCAGGCCCGCTAGGACTACACAGTGAGATCCTGTCTAAAAAAAGTAACAATAATCTAAAAATAAATAAATAAAATCCACTCTCTAAGGCAAGCCCCTCCCCCCCTCTCTTTTCAAGACAGGGTTTCTCTGTGTAGCCCTGGCTGATCTGGACTCACTCTGTGGACCAGGCTGGCCTTGAACTCACAGAGATCCACCTGCCTCTGCCTCCCAAGTGCCAGGATTAAAGGGGTGCGCCACCACGCCCGGCAGCAAGCCTCTCTTTGATGTTCCTTTCCAGAGAGCTGACAGCTAAGCTTTCCTCACCAAGCCCCTAGTTAGCTATGTCTGATCAAAGAGCTGGCCTCCATACCAAAATCTCAACTGTAGCTGCCCCCTCCTTCATTCCCTAGTTTACTGAACCTTAAATGTCACATTCAGAAAGCCTCTGAGCTTCCTAGTATGCTCAAGAGCAGACCGTCAAGACACTGATCAAGTACAGCAAATTTCTATCAGCCCAGCTGGGCTAAAGTACCCAAACTCTAAAGTCACTCAAGTGGGATCCTGTCTTCCTCTTCTACAAGATCTCTGGGCATATTTTTATCATAAACAAGGTTAATACTGTATTACTCCTCCCAACATCCAGGTGTCACTAGTAAATAAACTTCTCAACTTTTCTCAGGTCAAATCAGATCCTGAGAGGTCCCTGGGTAGGTGGGCGGAGCCCTTAGGTTGAGTGACTACCCAATGGCCCTCCCCGGGTGTGACGTATCCTAGTGTTGTTGCCTGATGCCACACGTGGTCAACTGGGACTGCCTACACCCCGGAGCTGTTTTCTGTGCTTTCAAGGCACCAGCTGTTGTCTTCCTGCTGCTCTGCTCGCTATGTCCACGTCCACGAGTTGCCCAATTCCCGGGTGTCTGCACCGACTGCCAGATGGCTACAGCACCACACCGGGCGGCACGCTATACGCCACTACCCCGGGAGGTCAGCTGGCAAGGCAGGAGTCTGGCTCTGCGGGACAGTATGAGGGTGGGGTAGGGTCGACCTTGGAATTACTTCCTTGGGCTTTGCTCCCTTTGAGGGAGACTATGAAACTTGCTTTCCCAGAAAAACTCAAAAGCAATGCGACAATGCTTTAAATCCAGCTTTCTTGTGGTTCTGGGGAATAATTCTCTGCTGTGCTCCACGCCTATGCTGAACCAAAGTCACTGGTGCTAGGAAATAGTTTTAAGTCCCAATAGTGCAGTGCTTCTCAGCCTTCCTAATGCTGTGACCCTCTATTTTCGTTGTTGTTTTGTAACTGATTTTGCTACTGTTAAGAATCGTAATGGAGCCGGGCGGTGGTGGCGCACGCCTTTAATCCCAGCACTTGGGAGGCAGGGGCAGGTGGATCTTTGTGAGTTCGAGGCCAGCCTGGTCTACAAAGTGAGTCCAGGACAGCCAAGGATACACAGAGAAACCCTGTCTCGAAAAAAAACCAAAAAAAAAAAAAAAGAATCGTAATGGAGTTTGCCGGGCACCTTTAATCCCAGCACTCGGGAGGCAGAGGCAGGCGGATCTCTGTGAGTTCAAGGCTAGCCTGGTCTACAAAGTGAGTCCAGGACAGTCAAGGATACACAGAGAAACTGTGTCTCGAAAAACCTAAAAAAAAAAAAAAAGAATCGTAATGGAAATATCTGTTTTCTGATGGTCTTAGGCCACCCCTGTGAAAGGGTCTTCCGACACCTGCCTCCCCCCCCCCCCCCACACACACACAGGGGTTGCAATCCACAGGTTCAGAACCACTGCAATAGAAGGTGGCCTCAACAGAAACCAAGTAATGTAGTGGTTACAGCATTGGGTCATGAGCTGCTGGGCTGGCAAACAGGTTCTGCCCTGTGAAAGCAGAAGGGAGCAGCAGGAACAGGGCAGGGCTCTTTGAGGACATTGTGCTGGCCATATTCCCTTGGGTGTGGCTAGCCCTAAAGGACTGGGGGGGGGGGGGCTTCATGTTTCCAAGGAATGCGACTCTTTGCAAGAGTTGAGAGCCCAGGATATTCTACACTGGATGAAATTCTTAATGTTCTTGAGCTTCTGGGTGGGAGGTTGGACAGTTAGGCCCTACTTTATACACCAGAGCAATGAGAGCTGTGGACTGTAGACAACCCAAAGTACCTGAGCTTAAGGTGTGGTGTTCCTTCTCAAGGCTGTAACTCCCACCACCACCATCCTAGCCTAAAGCACCTACTTGGCTAGCTACAATGTTCAATTTGCCTTACTTAGAACTTGGTTGGGCATATCTTTTGTAGTGGGATGGCTAGCCAGGTGAATCCTAGCTGGGCAGTAATCTGTGTTCAAGTTCCAGTAAGTTCAGTCCTTACTCCTTCACAGGCACCAGGATCATCTACGACCGAAAGTTCCTGCTGGAGTACAAGAACTCACCCATTGCCCGGACACCCCCCTGCTGCCTCCCTCAGATTCCCGGGGTCACAACTCCTCCAACAGTACCACCCTCCAAACTGAGGGAGTTGCTGAAAGAACAGAAGCAGACAGAGGAAGAGATAACCGGTAAGGAAGTAGGACCAGCTATTAACTGTCTTTGTGAAGCAGAGTTGGGGTTCAATTCCAAGGGGGGGTTCCTGTACTAGCTAGGCTTATAAACACTCAGATGGGTAGTAACTGCTCTTGCCTTTTCTCCCCAGATGACGAACAATTTGAAATGGACATGTAATCTGGTGCAAGATGACCTGTGTGGAGTTACACAAGGAACCCTTATGCCACTATTGCCACCACCTCTTCTAGGGTATCCAAGAGCCAGCTGGCCTCATCTAATCTGGAAAAGTGTGACTTGTTGGTTCTGGGCTTCCTTTAGTTCTGAGGCAGCTAGAACAGGAATAGCAATGGGCAACCTGCCAAGCCTTTAGCTTTCTCTGGTCTATATATATTCCTCCTAAACCCTGGTTCTCCCCCTCAGGGCTGGCACTGGGGAACAGAATATGTCACCTTCTGGCTGCTTAGTAAACATTCAAAGAAATGTCTTGGCTCTATTCTCAGTATTCAGCTTTCAGCTGCACAACTGAGGGACTCAGCAACTCTGATTATGAGGCCCCAAGTCTGTTCCCAGATTCCACTGGCCCACTTCCAGCATCAAGTAGGGCTTGAGGCAGGTTATGAGGAAAGACTGTTGGAATTGCCAGACCATAAACAGCAACAACCTGAACCTTTGCCAAGGGCTAGCTGTTCCTATCTTTCCAGGAAGCAGACAGCCTGGAATTGGACCTTTCCAGCAGCCCCTCCTTGTCCACTTGTGAACTGTATTCCTGAAAGGGGTGCTATTTCATCTTGTAGCCACCACTGACTGATTTCTCCCCCTGCCTTTTCTGCTTCCTACTTCTAAGTACCAATCCCCAGTTCAATGCTGGAAACCTTGTATTCTCTCCTCTCAGTATAACCACGTTTCTGGTTGATCCTGGCTGTTCCCTTTTTTTAAATGTTAGATGACTTTGGAGAGGGTGCTGGAGATGGCTCAGCAGTTAAGAGCACTGGGCAGCTCTTGAGGTATCCTGAGTTCAAGTCCCAGCAACCAAACCACATCTCACAATCATCTATAGTGGGATTTGATGCCCTCTTCAGACATGTAGGCATACATGCAGACAGAGCACTCCTATATATACTTTTTTTTTTTTTTTTTGGTCTTTCGAGATAGGTTTTCTCTGTGTAGCCCTGGCTGTCCTGGATTTGCTTTGTTGCCTCCCTAGTGCTGGAACTAAAGGTGTGTGGCACCAGCCTGGCAACTACACACAGCTGTGAACTGTCATGTTGGTGCTGGGATTTGAACCCGAGTCCTTTAGAAGAGCAGCCAGTGCTCTTAACGCTGAACCATCTCTCCAGCCCCCTAAATATATCTTTTTTTTTTTTTTAAAGACTGTAGGGCCTACACTAAAACCCAAAATGAGGCACCACCTTGTTTAATGTATCAGATAATCTTAACTTAATTATCAGTAATCTAGTCTTTGTTGTTGAAACAGAATCTCAACATAGCTCTGTTTCAACAAAACTGAGTGACCTTGAGCTCCTCTTCCTGCCTCCTTATCTCAAGTGTTAGGACTACAGGTGGATGCTACTATTCTAACAGAAATGCAGAAATCTGGTCTTTTTCTCTTTCAGTTTGAACAGCAGAAATCCCAACCACTGGTTCTAATCTATATGTACACTAAAGGTACAGCAAAAGGAATACTTTCTTCTGTCAGGAAAGTTTCTGGTTGTTTGAATCTATTCTCATGCTGAAATGAAATTAGCCAAAGACACTGTGCCACACTACAAAAGAATATGCTTTTCAGTGTAATTTTGAGAAAAGCAGGTAGCAATCTGGCTATACCCATCAAGGCCCTTCTTGATGAGTGGAATAAGGAATGGTATTCATGGAGCAGGGAAGCTGAAACCAGAAAGAACCAATTTGGCATCAGAATGGCTCACCTTTCCTACCTACTTCCCACCATTGAGATGTTTATTGAAATGTACATAATATAAGTAACAAGTGATCTTGCAGTGGCCCCGGTAATATCTTTGGTCAGGTCCAACAGGGCAGATAAGTCTCCCTGGCGGTGAAAAGGGAGGCAAGTGAGAAGAGGCCTTCTACACCAAGGCTTAGAAGGTCATGTGAAGTGAGTCTGGGGAGTCCCCAGGGTTATGAAGACTGCTGGAAGCCTGGTATTGTCTGGTTCTCAGGTGCCACTGTACATTTCTCTTCTGTGGTCTCCTCTGAAGACAGACTTTTCTTTTCTGCAATTAATCTTTTAACTCCCACCATCCACTGACTAACTTCCGTCACATGGTCAACCATGAGTGAGCGGTGAATGTCATCGGCTGCATCCCACTGGTGGTGTAAAAGTTCTGAGGAGAGAAAGGACTTGAGCAAGCAAATGGCAGTACAAGACATGTCTTCCATTCCTCCCTTCCCAATCAGTTAGTACCTCATCACCTGTTGAGTCCAGCCACCAATGGCAGGATAAAGGACACCACCCATACCTTGCACTAGTAGCGCCATCCTCTTCTTTACAGGTATTGACAACTTCCCTCCAGCCCATTGTTCTTGAAACAGTACCAAGCGGCGGCTGATATCATCACATACCTGTTTCTGAGACAGAAGTCCATCCAACTTAGTGCTATGCCAACAACATGTGCTTTCTCTGATTCAAGACTTTGACTCTTGGTCATTAGAGTTCATACTCCTTTACCCAAAGCTTAGAGGCCTTCCACTACAATATGATAAAACCTATGGATCTATTCCCAAGACAAAAGACACACATGACAAGAATTTTACATTTTCAATGCCTCCTCAGCCCTTCACAGGCTCATCTTAAAGTTACTGTTCAGCCAGGTGTGGTGGCACACGCCTTTAATCCTGGCACTGGGGAGGCAGCGGCAGACAGATCTCTGTGAGTTCAAGACTAGCCTGGCCTACAAAGTGAGTCCAGGACAGTCAAGATACACAAGAAAAACCCTGTCTTGAAAAACCTAAAAAAAGCCAAAAAGTTACTGTTCAAACCAGGCAAGATAGCACACGCCTTTAATCCCAGCACTCCAGAGGCAGAGGCAGGTGGATCTCTGTGAGTTTGAGGCCAGCCTGGTCTACAGAGTGAGTTCCAGAATAACCAGGGCTACACAGAGACACCTGGTCTCTGAAAAAAGAAAAAAAAAAAAAGGCTTGTCTCTCCCAGACTGAGAACAAAATCAACAGAGTACACTCTGAATGGCCTTGTCACAAAAATAAATAAGCTTAAAACTCACTAATAGTTAAATACAAATTCAAACTGGACCAAGCAACATCTCCACAAGGCCTCTATTACTGGCTGGTCCTTCAAAAGTCCTGAGAATCCCTCTGATATCAGTGTCCATTTTCCTGGAAGACTGAAGATCTGTCTTTAAGAACCATACTTGAGCCAGGTGTGGTGGCACACGCCTTAGGCAGGTGGATCTCTGTGAGTTTGAGGCCAGGTCTACAAAGTGAGTCCAGGACAGCCAGGGCTGTTACACAGAGAAACCCTGTCTCAAAACAAACAAAAAAACATACTTGATTTGATTGAAGTCCTTTCCACACCTTGACGTGCCAGGGCCTACCTTTGTATGGCCACGGCAGTCCTCCAATGCCTGTTCCAAAGGTCTCAGCACATTGTCTATCAGAACCTCAGACTCAACAACTGGGGAACTTGGGGTCTCCACACCAGTAGCAGGACAACTCCCCATAGGTGGCAGCCTGGAAGCCTTACTTGAAGGATGTGGATGATCTACTGGAGGTGGTCCAGAAGTTTCTGAGGTTGGAGCTGAAATGTTCAAACTGGATCAAGCAACAAAGCTTAGTACCCTCCAGTGACCATTTTATTCCCATCTTATTTCCTCTTTACTTTGTTCATAACAGAGAACCAAATACAAAATATCATCTCATTAATGTACAAATAGGCTGCAGTATTTGCTATCAAAACCCCTTTCACAGCTGGGCATGATGGTGCATGCCTTTAATCCCAGCACCTGGTCTCTAGGACAGCCAGTACTGTTACACAGAGAAACCCTGTCTCTTGAGAAACAAAAAGAAACATTCTCTCTTCCTTTTTTTGGTTTTTCGAGACAAGGTTTCTCTTTGTAACAGTACTGGCTGTCCTAGACTTGCTTTGTAGACCAGACTGACCTCAAACTCAGAGATCTGCCTGCCTCTGCCACCTGAGTACTGGGATTAAACACATGAGCTACCACGGCCAGCCTTTATCTCTAAGCTATTTGACTATCTTCACTAGTGATTTAAGACTTCTCACCGTCTTCTCTATGCAATCTTTAGGTGCTGGAGACTTCTAAGGTTCTGTCTTGGCTCTTTTTTTAGGCCTCAATCCACATCTGCTCCTTTGGGGATGATGTTCAAGTCCATTACATCAAATCAAATATAGCATCCCACCACCTTCAACCTTCCATTAAAGAAATCCTTTTGGAGCACTCTACTTCAGTCTCTGAACGAGGCAAAGTTGTTCTCATCTCAGAGACTTTGCACTTACCTGTTTCTGTTGAAATGCTTTTGCATCTTTTGTTGCCTACTTAAATAGCCCCCCAGATACCTTGGTTACCTGAAACTATTGCTTCCTCTGTTTTCTCTGCAAAGCCTCTACCACTCTTTCATGTGTGTCATTTTATCTCGTGCTAATGTGAACCTTTTAGTTTATTCGCTGCTTTTTAGTTTTCACTCAAACGGTTCCTGGCTCTTGACAGGTGCTCAGTAAATACCGATTAAACAAATGAGTAAATAAAGCAAAGTCTGAGATGCTTATAACACAAAGAATATAGGATCCTGGGAAGAGATCTGGGCAGGAAACACTGAAAACGGTTCAAATAAAGAGTATGGGGTACTTTTGTCCAACTTATTAATTGACCTGAGCTGCAGAAAGAACAGGCTCGAAAAGCGCCTGCGCTGAGCCTCTACTGGATCCCAACCCCTCTCCTTGGAGGAGGAAAACAGGCCGATGGGACAGGTTTACCTCCAGACACCATCTTTCCATACAGGATTCTACCCACCGCCCTCACGCACCTCTAGGGGATCCATCCTGCGGGGCCGCGACCCTCTTAGTAAGGGGCGTGCGTTTGGGTCCACCAGTCTGAGTCTGCAGCCCGTAGGAGAACTGCGGCGGGTCGTTCCAGCCCCGTTCCTTGTTGCCTGCGAAGGCAAGGAAGTGTGTGAAACGAGACCCGGGGACCCAACAGAGGTTACACTGGACTTGGGGGACGGGAAGGCAGAATTCCTGCCGAGAACCCCCCACCCGCAAGCCATGCTCACCGGGTTTCACATACAGCTCCGCCATGTCCACTTCCGCACCGCCAGCGCGGCAGCGCGTCATCTCCGGGGCGGTGGCTCACTCACTCAACCGGTCTGGTGATATAGGAGGGGCTTCCTAAAGGGCCAGACACCAATTCCTTAAAAGAAAACCTGCTAATGATCTGGGGACCTTGTCACAAGGCACCAAACAGGTAGGTTTTTCTAACGTCGCCTAGTTTGCTCTCAGAAGCAAATTCAAACACCAGAAGTTCCTGTCGGACCTAACCACGTTAACCTCTGGAAGCTCACGCATCAGTACACTGCCCTGCACAAATCTTTACATTCATTTTCTCTATGCTTGCTAACAAGAGTTCATCTTCAATACTCAGATATGTGATCTCTTCAGAAGCCTTCTAAAATGTCTTGGACAGGTCTCATCCGAGCTCCTACAACCCTCTGGTAATTCCTGGTTAGGACTACATGGTATCTTCTGTCTTCTCGGATTTTGTCGTTTCTCTTCTGAAAGTCTCAAAAGGAACCCTTACAAGTAGGCCTACTTTAATATCTGGCATACAAAAGCCCTTAGAAAGTGTTTGCTGAGTGAATGTAGTCAGATATCCATTATGAATCATGCCCTCATTGTGACTACAGGCAGTCACCAACACCAAGCATACATACCCACATCACACAGGCTGATGGCTTCCAATTTTATCCCAGGTCAATATATGCACAACTAGTGAGGTCACTCAGGGATTTTTATTTGCACTGATTCTGCTATAAAGTTGCTGAGGTAGAGCCAATTGTCCAGAGCTGGACAGGGGTAAGGAATGAAAGGACCCAAGGAAAGGGGTGCCAGGGGCCTAAGTTATAATGCAGGGCCTCTCAGTCATCCATATAAACAATGAACTTGGTAATAAATACAGGGTAGGCAAGGATCAAGAATGGGCAGGAAGGTGAGAGGCTACAGAACCCTGGGGACTGGAAGAGTACAGAGCCTCTTTCCCCAGCCCTCTAAGATCAATTTAGGACATATGGAGAAGAGAAGGTTTTAGCCTAAAGGCATCAAGAAATGAGAAGACGCCCCGCTTTTGAGGAGCTGCTCCAAAACCCCCAACCCCTCCTTTGAGTAGGGGAGGAGGCAGGGGGCCACCCGGGGAGTCCATGGAACTGGTCCGCTTGAGCCGCAGGCGAGCACGGGCCTGGGCACCCCAGGCCTTACCCCGAGTTGCTGAGGCCACTAGACACTTCTGATATTGAACCTAGGAAGAAGGGGAATATAAATATCCAGCTTTCTGCCCCTGGACATCTGAAAGCTTCTGTAGGGCAGGTAACTGGTCAAGAATTCTGGTTGATACAATGCTCATAGTCATGTCTCCGGTACCTATAGCATTCCCAGGTATCTAAGCAGCAAAAACATAAAACTTGACATTTACTGAGCACTTAAGGAAAGCTAGACACTGTTAAGTGCTTTGTATGATAATTTAACTTAATCCACTTCTTTATGAAGTATTGCTAAACTGATTTTGCAAATGAAGATACCAAGGTTCAGAGATAATAAATGATTTGTCTAAGGCAGAAGTTCTCAACCTGTGGGTCAGCTGGGGTCGCCTATCAGATATCCTGCATATCAGATATTTACATAATTCATAACAATAGCATAATTATAAAGTAACTACAAAATAACTTTATGGTTGGGGGTCACCACAAAATGAGGAATTGTATTAAAGGATCATAGCATTAGGTTGAGAACCACTGGTCAAAGTCTTACATGTAGAAAATGTTAGAATGGCTTTCAGATATAAGTCTGTCCAGCTGCAAAACTTGCATTCTTTTGCTGTTGTTTTTCTAGTCAGGGTTTCTCTGTGTAGCCCTGGCTGTCCTGGAACCTGCTCTGATGAACAGGCTGACCTCGAAATTACAGAGATTTGCCTGCCACTGCTTACTGCCTCCCAAAAGCAGGGATTAAAGGCGTATAACCACCACACCCAGCTAAGCTTGCATTCTTGACTATACCTACCACTTGGAGAATCTCCTGCATCTCTCACTGTTCTGTACCAGTTTCTGGCAAAACAGATTCTCTAGTGAAGAGAAAGTCTATAAACCCAACCCATTCCCAAAATAACTGTCCCAATCAACCCCTTATTAAAACTGCTCAGAGCAGATACTAATTAGTCTTCCTACTTCGTTTACCTGTATTGTGGCTTCAGTAGGAAAAAAAAATCCACAGATCTCACTTTACTGCCCTGCTTAAACCCTCCAAGGGTCCTCAGTGCCACAGGCTAATCTATAAGGTTCTCATGACCTGGTTTCTGCCCTTCTTTCTGTTCTCGTCTATCACTACATCCTCTTTCAGGCCATGCATAACATGTTCTTTCAGGTATGTAACCCATTAACATCTCTCTCACTTCCACTCCTGAGGTCTTCTGGTATGTATAATCTGCCTTATGTCTCTTTACCTGGCTTACTTCTTTGGGTGCCTTTTTTACCCCCTACAAGTAGCCTTCCTGCCTCTTGAGGAAGCGTCTCCATCATCATGTGTAACTTATTTCTGATGTGTTTCTGTTCTATTAGAGTATTCTGTGATGACAAAGTCTGTGTGTCTTCTACACTGATGAATTCTCATGATTAATTATAGTAGTTGGACCCTACAGGTCCTCATTTGTTGAATTATAAGTGAACTAAATTAAGTGAACTGAATAGTGTAGCTTAAGCATCTAACATTTTAATGCCCACATACCCTGAATCAGTTGATTCAGTCAAATAGTGCCCATTCTATATAGCACAACTTCACCCGAATGTTGAAAGGTGTTATATAAGTGCCTACAAGCGTGTGTGTATACGTATATGTACCTTGTCTTAGCATTCCCCATACTTTAAGAAAAGCAGAAATACCAATTATTATGTGGAATGCCCTAAACTTCAAAATTTTAGTAACCAACACAAAACTTAACAAAAACAGAAGCCAGATTTTTTGTTTGTTTGTTTTTTTCGAGACAGGGTTTCTCTGTGTAGCCCTGGCTGTCCTGGACTCACTTTTGTAGACCAGGCTGGCCTCGAACTCACAAAGATCCACCTGCCTCTGCCTCCCGAGTGCTGGGATTAAAGGCGTGCGCCACCACCACCCGGCCCAGAAGCCAGATTTTTATGTGAACCAGATTTGGCCTTTGGATCACTGGGCTGTGATTTAATTGCAGCTGCCCATCTTGAGTGCACTCCACAGTACAGAGCAGCTTCAGGGAAAATCCCCTCCCATTCTCATTCCATTCATAACTCACCATGCAGGCAGCTTGCACAGCTTCAGAGAGTCCCCCAGCATGAGGCTGGCACCAGAAGGCTGCACACTGGAAGCTCTGACAACCAAGGTCAGTGATGAGGCCAAAGGTATGTGGATCACGGCCAACACCAATAAAGGTTACAAGACGCACAGGGCACTGCCACAGTGGCTCTTCCTCTGCACCAGCCTCTGCCTGCTCACACAAAGCCTAATGACGACAAAGCTAAGCAATGGCAAGACCCAATACTTCCAGAAACAAGTAAAGACACACAACCCCACTTTAACATGCCTGTTTACCCTCCACGGTCCTGAACTTTACCCTCTTGTGGTACCTGAATGGAATGTGCCATCATCAGAGAGTCAGACACACTGAGCATAGCAGGGACCCAGGTTTTCTGGTCCCCTCGGGCAGTGAGGGTACCAATGGCTTCATTCAGCACATCCATACCTGAGGAGACATGCCCACTGTGCTGCCTGACTTGGAGAGGAAGGGTTTGCAGAGTTTCTAGGACCCTTTTGTTAACTCGGGATTCAAAGAGTTGGGAAGAGAATAGTTGGAGCTGAGCTTGGAATTCTGAGTTGGAAGTGTGGGTCTATCACAGGCTATGTAAGGTCATGCAAGAGCTCTAAGACTTGCTGCAGCACATATCTCACTTCACCCATTTCCCTTTCCTAATGCACCCAAGCCCACCCAGCCCCCAGTCCTCACCCATGGCTTTGGTGACTGGTAGGATTCCCATGTACAGTGCCTCATACTTCTGAGCAGCCTGGCTCACTGCATCCAGCAACTCCACTGAAATATACACATCAAGCACTAAGCTAGCATAGAAACTTAATTACCCCTTTCCCCACCCTTCCTGTGGTATACTACAAACACAGGGTTTCATTAGGTAACCAGCTCTGGCTGTCCTGGACTCGCTCTGTAGACCAGGCTGGCCTCGAACTCGCAAAGATCCGCCTGCCTCTGCCTCCCAAGTGCTGGGATTAAAGGCGTGCGCCACCACCGCCCGGCTGTCTTGGAACTTTCTATGAAGAACATGCTGTCCTTAAATGTATGACAGTCTTCCTATCTGTGCCTTTCAAGTGCTAGGATTACAGGCATGCCTCACCATTCCCAGGTTTCTCACACTAATGAATGTGCCAGGGACTCAAGCTCGAGCTGTTGCTAGTAAAGGAAACCCTGTAGATGCACCTCCAATTCACTGCTTTCGATCCTTGGATCTAGACTCTATAGGGAGAAGCTAAATAACCAGGAACCCCATACTCCTTACCACATCCATTTTTCAGTAAAGCAGCCTGATGTTACTACAATGCAGCAAGCCCTTCCCCATACCTTGCCTTGGGAAGTCTTCAGGTGAAATGGGATCTGGCGAACAGCAAGCAGCTTCTCCATTGACTCCTACCCTCTCTGACAAGATCTAAAATACAATGCAGTCAGCATAAGGCACACAGAAGAAAAGAAGTATCAGGGTAAGGGGCCAAGCCCACCTATCCCAACTCTATATTCCCTGCCTGCTACTGGCCCTCACCTGTGCGCAGAGCCCCTGTAGAGCACTTGCAATGGCCTTTGCAGGCACATCACAGCGAAATACATGGCACTTGAGCATACAGCTGTCTTTGTCACCCGCAACAAAGGCAAAGTCCCTGGCAGGGGCAGGGATAAGTCTGGTTAGGAGAAGGAACTTGTAAGTGCCTATAAGAGGGTTCTAAAGTTAGGTTAAAGATATGGCACAGTTGGAATGAGGAAGTCAGAGATAGGGCTCAGAGTACCTAGTTGTCACATACCTGTCACTGTTCCAGAAGCATGTGGGAGCACAGGAGAAAATCAGCCCAGCCTCTCAGACTCTCCCCTATCTGTCCCTGCTGAGCTGGGCTGGCCCACCCACCCCAACCAGGGCTGAACCAGGCAGGGAAGGCCGTGCTGGGTCCACATCAGAGGATCTGTGTCCAAGGGTTCAGCATCAGTGGGGATCACAGCCTGCAAGGGGGAAGGGTGAAGCAACTCTCGCTTGGGGGAGTGCAGAAGTCCTCACCGGCCCTTGGAGCTGCCCACACCCCATACACGGATGTGAACCAGAGGCTGACAATGGATCAGACTGTGGTCTAGGGGATTCACCAGGCTCATGGCATCTTTTTTCAGGATCATCAGCATGTTCTGGCCCTGCCAAAGACAGAGAGTTGATAAAGGTGGCTAACATGGCAAATAAGCAATTCAGGAAAAATCTACCTCTCCTGAGCCATAGACTGAATCCCTGGGGAAATCAGACAACTCACCTCACCCCAGGCACCATCCTGAGACTGGCTCCGGTTTCGAGTCTGGGCCAGCTGCTGGATACAGTTATTGACAGCAATACTGCTCTTCCCTGGTGCCAAGTCCTCCTCAGGGACCTCTACCCAGCCCAGAGAGCGGACTGCAAAACACTGACAAGATGGGGAAAAAGAAGTGACTCCATGTGGAGTAGAGTGGTGGGTGACATGGGGCCACACATGTAACCTCTGGTAGTCCTACTCTTTACACTTGATCAACCCCATCTTTATAACTCTACCCTAGTCTTTCCCTTGAGATCTCCAAATGTCTTAAACTGGCCATCCGGCCTAGTCAGTACCTCAGTTCCTGGCTCCAGGCTCCGAAGACAGGAATCTTCACCATACCATGTTAGAGAGTTACTGGAACAGAGAGTAGAGCCAGTAAAACGATTAGGATTTCTACCTTAGAGGCAATGGTGAAACCTAGCCTACCTGATCAAGCATAGGATTTGGGACAAGATCCAAAATATATCTCCACAAATTCAAACCCAGAAAAAAGTAGGACCCAGAATATAGTAAATTAACAAAGAGTAGTTTAAAATTTGAAGAAGTTCAGGACACAAGACACAAACATAAACCAAAAAATATAAATATGTATATGAATTAAAAATGTGAACAAACCAGTCGGGGGTGGCATACGCCTTTAATCCCAGCACTTGGGAGGCACAGGCAGGAAGATCTCTGTGAGTTTGAGGCCAGTCTGGTCTATAGAGCATGTTCCAGAACAGCCGGAGCCACACAGAGAAACCTTGTCTCACAAAAAAACAAACAAACAAAACAAAAAAACAACAACAAATGTGGACAAAAGCCTCAAACCAGAAGAGAGAGTCTAGAACACAGACTAGGAACCCCAAAAGAAATTACACTAATGGACGGGACTATTAGAAGATGATGGGTCAGAACAGAGAACACAGAATACAAACCTACTGACAACTTAAAATTGGCAAAATTCAAAGTCAAGAACATGGGACAAAGCCAAGCACAAATAGAGCCCCAAACTGACAAGAGTCCAGAACCACAATTTAAAAGCAAATTATGGAAGCAGGCATGGTGCCATCTGAGTTCCGGTTAGGGTTACATACTCAGTGAGAGCTGAGACCCTGTCTTTAAAAAAAAAAAAAAAAAATTGTGGGTTCAGCGACATTCTTTTGAGTGCCACTGTAACCCTAAGGCTTTCATTTGGCCTGGGCCACCGCTATTACCTCCGGTTCAATGAACTGTCCAGGCTGGAGAAGGATCTCCCCTTGGGGGGTCGCAGCTCCCAAATCCCCTCAGTCCCCTACGAAGTAGAAATTAGTCAAGGAGAAGCAGGCCTAGGTCCCCTCATGAACTTAGGCTCTCTCTTCACATTCTACCTACCGTTCGTGAGTCCTCTGCACCTCCTAGTTCCCAGGTTGGGCGCTGCCACTGGGTGCTACCGCTGGGTACATGCCAATAATAAGTACCTGCAGCATCACGGATCTTTCTCCAGCCAGGGGGTAGGCCTGTCTCCCTCTCCAGATTCTGGTCCCCCCACAAATCATCTACAGGAACAAGGAATTAAAGGGTGCATAGTATTCGTGAGTTCCCAACAGTACGGTCATAACCCTCGTTTTCTCCCATAGAAGACAGCCCTAAACCTAGACCACAACTCTCCAGTCTTAAAGATAGCAATGCAAAGATCCAAGGCTCACTTATCCCCTGGTTCTCATTCCTGAGACGCCAACCCCCACCACCCAGTGTTTAAACCTGGGGGAGCCTTCCTTCATCCCTCCTCTCCCCTCAGTTTTTGGTCTTCCCAATCGGACCCTCGGTGCACACCATCGCAGTTGACCAGAATGATGGCCAGCATATAATCCTTGCCCAGCATAACGTCTGCCGGCCTGCGCCCTCAGCCCAAGGCGAATCTCCGGAGCTGCAGGGCCCACAAGCCCAGCCTCTGAGCCGGAGACCGCCGGGCCAACCGGCGCAGCGCAAACACTGGGCGGGATAAGGCCGGCCTTGGGGTTGGGCAGAGGCGGGCCTGAGCTGCCTGCGCGGCGGCGTCTGGTTCCCCGAGTCCTCAAGTGTTTCGGGGCATGTGTCCTACGAGGCGCACTGACACTACGAACTCCACTCGGCCACTAGGAGTTCCTCAGACAGCGGAAGACCGCCGAGGAGAACGTGGACAGTGTGCACCAAGGCGCGAATGAGATCATTCCGTGGAGCATGAGATCATCACGTCCCGACCTGTACCCGCGCGCGCACCCAGCCTAGGAACAGCGGGAGGAGTCCCGTGGCCGTGTCTGCGAGGACAGCCTTCAACAACTTAGGAGAACGCCCCGCCTTTCCCCGAAATGCCCCGGAAGTGCTCTACCCTCAGTAAAGATGGAAGTGGACATGGGGGTGGGGGCTGCGCACGCGCAGCAAGTTCGGCCGGGGAAGATGGCGGATGACAAGGTGAGTTGAAAACGAGGACTACTACAGTCGGCGTGATCTTCACATTACTTAACCTTTTTAGCTTTGAACAGAGACAATAGAGATAATTCTTGTTTTTTTTTTCCCCCTGGGTTCCTGTCAACTTGCCTCAACAGTAGAGGGCTTTAGGCGAAGGGCTGCCCTTATGGAGACGGACACGGTGTGTAACTATGAGCACACATTCAAACATTGACTGTAACAAGCCCCACTCGGGCCGATTCCCTAGCCTCTTTAGTCTCTCTTATAGAGACAGCGTTTCCGGTCCACCCTTACCACCACCTTCATTCAAACACTTCGTGCTCACCCGTTGAATTTCATACTTACATGCCGTCAGACTGAGCCTTTTAGTTGCGCCCTTCCTGACATTGTTCTCTGAGATATCCATGTATTCTCATTCAGTTTGGAGTGGCAGCATATATCAGGTTAACCTTGAATTGTACTGGGAACTGCTTCAACCCGTTACTCACAGTTGGTCTGGAAGTCCCATCACCCACAGATTTACTAATAGCCTGCCTGTTTCTCTGTCGGCTTCTGAGATACAGCAGTTAAAGCAGACTAGTGGCCATTTTCAGCAAGCTTGTACTTCAGTCAGAAGCTCCTTTTGCTTACTGTATGGTTCTGTAGCAGTCGTTCCTGGTGCACATTCCATCTGTCACCTCCTTGTCCGCCATGTTAATGCTTTGCTTCTCAGTGTCTGTCTTCCTTTATCTCTCCTGTCCCAGGAAGGTTTTGTAGGAAGAGATTTATTTGGTTCTTCCCATCATCCCTCCCACAGCTCACCTAGTTCCTAGCCTCTGATAAAATTGAGCAGGGCATGGGACTGGGTCAAGTCTGCTGGAGCCAGCCTCTCCCTTGTCCTAGGATTCTCTGCCCAAGCTTAAGGACCTGACATTTCTCAAGAACCAGCTGGAGCGCTTACAGCAGCGTGTGGAAGATGAAGTCAACAGTGGTGTAGGCCAGGTAAGAACTCAGTGGCTCTTGGGAATGTTGAATAGGAGATAGAGTTTTATTTTAGCAAATGGACTTTGATGCCCCAAGAAAAGTCTCCCTGAGAAAATAACACTTGAACTGGTTATTGTGGCACACACAAGTTCAAGGCCAACCTGGTCTACCTAGAGAACTATAGGCCAGCCTACACACAAGGCCAATGCTACACATAAGAGACCTTGTTTAAAACCACAAGGGGAACCGGGCGGTGGTGGCGCACGCCTTTAATCCCAGCACTTGGGAGGCAGAGGCAGGCGGATCTTTGTGAGTTCGAGGCCAGCCTGGTCTACAAAGCGAGTCCAGGACAGCCAGAGATATTCAGAGAAACCCTGTCTGGAAAAACCAAAAAAAAAAAAAAAAACAAAACAAATAAAACCACAAGGGGAGGAAAAAAATAGCCCTTGAGCTGAGGTCTTAAGTAGGTGTTGAGTAGGTGAAGTGGGGGAGGGGTGAGCATTCCAGGTACTATGTAGACAAAGCCTTGGTGATAAGCAGTGTTAGGAACATGAACCAGGAGTGAGGTGATTAGATCGTAGTCTTCAGAGACCATGCAAGGAAATGAAACTGGAGAAACAGGAGGGACTCAGGTTCCTTGGAAATCTCTTTGGCATTCTGGCTGAATGGGGTTTTCGTTAGAGCCCTCTGAACCTAGGATTCTGGTCTGTGTGACTGGAACTCCTACAGTCTTTTTCTAGGTCCAGAGCTTTGAGGTGATCTTTGGAGAAAAGAGTACAGCTCTCAGCAGTGAGGAGGAGTAGGTGTTCACGTGCTCTAAGCGCAGCTTAGATCGTTCCTAGGCAGAGACAGGGAGAGCACACCTGATTTCCTTCTGTGTTTTCCCTGCAGGATGGCTCACTCTTGTCCTCCCCATTCCTCAAGGGATTCCTGGCAGGCTATGTAGTGGCCAAACTGAGGGCATCAGCAGTATTGGGATTTGCAGTGGGCACTTGCACTGGCATCTATGCAGCTCAGGCGTATGCTGTACCCAACGTGGAGAAGACACTGAAGAACTACTTTAGATCACTAGGAAAGGGGCCTGACTAGACCCTTTGGGGAAGCAGGATGATCGTGTTGGGGCTGCAGGTAGAGACTTTTCTATCACAGACACTCTATCTGGCTTCCCTTGCTGTCCTTCATTTGCTGTCTCCACCTGTTCTGCCTCTTTCATCCTCGCTTTTCTTCCTGCAGAGAATGGACAGTGGTTTGGCAGTCTGCACCCTACATTCCTTCCCTCCCTAGTTCCATGGGACTGACCCCAAAACTATGGGTCATGAGCCCATCTTCAAGACCTAACTGTGGAATGTGCAGCAGACTCTGATGCTCAGTTTTCTCTCTGGTGATGTACTACAGTTCTGCACTCAATTTCCTTCAAATGTGCCCCAGGACCTCTGTCCTTTGCTAGCTACACAGGCCACCCAGGGTCTGGTGTGGGCCATGAGTGTAGAAGATGGGGGTATGCCAGGCCTCGCCCGCCCAAGACAGGCTTGCTGGGCCCTGACGCTATTCCTGTCCACTGCCATGTATGGTGCCCACGCGCCATTCTTAGCACTGTGCCATGTGGATGGCCGAGTGCCCTTCCGGCCTTCCTCAGCCGTGTTACTCACTGAGCTGACCAAGCTACTGTTGTGCGCCTTCTCCCTCCTGGTAGGCTGGCAAACATGGCCCCAGGGCACACCACCCTGGCGCCAGGCTGCCCCTTTTGCACTATCAGCTTTGCTCTATGGTGCCAACAACAACCTGGTGATCTATCTGCAGCGTTACATGGACCCCAGCACCTATCAGGTGCTGAGCAATCTCAAGATTGGAAGCACAGCTCTGCTGTACTGCCTCTGCCTTGGGCATCGCCTCTCTGCGCGGCAGGGGTTAGCACTGCTGCTGCTGATGGCTGCGGGAGCCTGCTGTGCCTCCATTGGCCTTCAGGAGCCTGTGAGCGCCCTTCCTGGGCCCGCGTCGTCGGCAGCTGGAACCGGTCCCATGCCCTTGCACGTCACCCCAGTGGGGCTTCTGCTCCTCATCTTATACTGCCTCATCTCTGGCTTGTCATCCGTGTACACAGAGCTGATGATGAAGCGACAGCGGTTACCCTTGGCTCTTCAGAATCTCTTCCTCTACACTTTTGGGGTGATCCTGAACCTTGGACTGTATGCTGCCAGTGGCCCAGGCCCAGGCTTCCTCGAGGGTTTCTCTGGATGGGCAGCGCTCGTGGTGCTGAACCAGGCCATAAACGGCCTGCTCATGTCAGCGGTCATGAAGCACGGCAGCAGCATCACACGCCTCTTTGTGGTGTCCTGCTCACTGGTGGTCAATGCTGCGCTCTCAGCCGTGCTGCTCCAGCTGCAGCTCACAGCGGTCTTCTTCCTGGCCACACTGCTCATTGGCCTGGCTGTGTGCTTGTACTATGGTAGCCCCTAAGTCCTTGACCGCCTCCACTCCCGCTTGTGGCCGATTAAATTAGATGCAACCACCAGAGCCACCTCCTATCTCCCCACCATCCCATCACCCCTCAGCAGCCCCGTAACAAGTGCCTTGTAAGAAGAGCTAGGATGGCCAGGTTAGCCTTTGGATGTTCAGGTGGGTGAGACTTACCCTTAGGAGGTATAAAGAGTGGACTTGGTTAAGGAAACACCTAACTGCGCCCCTGTGTTCCTTCATACTAAAGAACTGGGAGCCCCCAACCCAGGCCTGGGCACCCTGGCCTTGAGGAACCTTGTCCTGCATGTACATGGCTGCTTCAAGTGAAGTTTTGTTTTCTTTTCTTGCTGTGGTCCCTCCCAAAGCTTGGTGCTGGCTGCTCCAACCCAGCATGACTTGCACAGTTTGTCCCCTCCACAGTGCTGTCCCCCTGACCCAGCTGTTACTCTGGAAAGGCCAGAGGGGGCTGGCTGGGCCTTGACTCATCTCAGGGAACAATGCCCCTGGGCCCTGGCTTAAGCCTACACTCCTGACCCCTGTGCTAACTGGAGGGCCCTGTTGAAGCCCACTTCACCTCCGAGACACTTAGGAGGTGTTGTTCTTCCCACTCTTGGCCCTTCATAGTGGTGTACCAGCTTCCCACAGCTTGGGAAGGCTCTGCAGAATAACCAGGGCCCAGGTACAGAAAATGTTTATAGATAATCAGTGTCTAACTACTTAAGCAATACGATTTAATAAAGTGTTCTAGGATGTAGGGTGCTTCCTACAGCCATTCAGTTGTCCCGTGTCTTTTGTGTTTCATGGCTCTCCTCAAATATGATTTTCCCGAGATTCCTAAGTAATTTTGGAATAACGTCTAGAGTAGGAGAAAATGATTCTCTCAGCTGTTGCCAGTGGCGTTGTTTCTTTTGTGACCTCTGTGGATCTGAGACTGTCTTGACCAATTATGGTGGAGCTGTGATCCCAACCCTCCAGGAGGTAGAGCAGGAGGAGCTCAGGTTCAAGGTCAGGCTAAAGTACTTAATGAGACCCTGTCTCAGAAAAGAAAACATTGAGGGGGCATGGTGGTGCAAACTTGTAACTTTACTTGGGAGAGAGGCAGAAGGCTCAGTCAGTGCAAATGGAGCCAGCTTAGTGTTTAAGATCTTCACCTGCGGGCTGGAGAGATGGCTCAGCCGTTAAAGGCTAGGCTCACAACCAGAAATGTAAGATCTTCACCTGCTCTTGTAGAGGACCCAAGTTCAATTCCCAGGCAGCCTCAGCCACCCATAACTCCATCTCCTTGGGGTTCTGACGCTTCTGGCCTTCATGGCAGTCATATGCCCACCCACAAACACATAAAGATAATTTGTTTTAAAATGAGAGGCCAGCCTAGGCTACATTAGAATAAGTCTCAAAGAAAATGAAGGGCTAAAATTATAGTTTAGTAGTCAAGCACTTGCCTACATGTATAAGGCCTGGTGTTTGATCCCCAGCACTGGGGGGAAATTTTTTTTTTTAATCACCTTAAGGCCTGAGGGATTTAGAGATTCTTGGGACAAAAAAATACTCTGCCAGCCAGGTGTGGTGGTGTACACCTTTAATCCTAGCACTTGGGAGGCAGAGGCAAGTGGGTCTCTGTGAGTTCGAGGCCAGCCTGGTCTACAAAGTGAGTTCCAGGACAGCCCATACTGCTACACAGGGAAACCCTGTCTTGAAAAAAAACAAACAAACAAAAAAACCCTGCCCAACAGAACAAATCAAACTTAAAAACACTTAAGGCCTCAAGTGTGTCTTGAGGCAGAATTTCATATCATAGTCCAGGCTAACCTGGAATAAAGTGTATAACCTAGGCTGTCCTCAAATTGGAAACAGTACTCGTGCCTCAGCATCTGCAGTTTATGGACATGAGATGGCATACCCAGCCACTATTTAGACTTATTTCCTCAGGTTCTGTCATGACCAATACCTGTAGCTTTGGTTGTGAGCCTAGCCTTTAATAGCTGAGCCATCTCTCCAGCCCATGACCAATACCTGTAGTCATCTATCCTTTGAAATCCTGGCCAGAGGAATCTCAGACCCTGCTTTTGTGGTAGAACACTGGTGGGCTTTTCAAAACGAGCTGGTTGTCCTGTGCCAGCCTGTAATCCCAGCACTCTGAAGGTGGAGGCAGGAGAGCCAGTAGTAATTCGAGGTCATCCTTAGTTATATAGCAAGTTTGAGGTCAGACTGGACTGTATGAGACCCTGTCTCAAAAAAGAAAAGAAAAAGTTGCAGGTTTAGAGCTGTAGTTCCAAGGTAGAGAGGGCACTTGGTGTGCAGAGGCCCTGGGTCCCACCCCTATCACAGGAGGAAAAGAACATCTCTGCTACTTATCTGACTGTCCTTGGTCAGTTACTAGGACAGGTTATCTCTGAGATGAGGGTCAAGTGACACACACAGGGGAGCCAAAAAAGCAAAACGAAATAATAGGTATTCATTCAGCACTTAGCACAGACTGGTACAAGGAGACACGGGAAGTGGTAGTGGCAATTATCTGTAATGAGAGCCATCTTGGTTGGTATGCTCCACCTTCCGTGCCCTTCTGGGGCCCTCATGAATGAGGACAAAGGAAAGTAGCCCCAAGGTGTTCCTGATCAGGTTTCTCTCCGGCATGGCTGGCCCTGCCTGCACTCCACTCAAGCTGTTGGTTGTGGGCCTGGAGTTCCTGATTCTTCAAGGCCAGATCAATGGTGTCTTGGAGGATGCCAGCTAGCAGACTGCAGTGATGATGATCTGTGGCCACAGCCTTCTCCTCCCACATCCCCTGCCAGGCTTGGAATACCTGTGTCTAGATTCAGAGATGCCTGTTGGTCCATCAACCTTGGCACCAACATAAGGCCTGCCCTCTGACTCCACTGACCTGCAGCAAGTGGCATGTCCGAGCTCTGGTGGCCTGTACATACAAGTCATAGAAGGCCACCAGATCTTGCTCTGTCATATCACGTTCTGCCTGCAGGGCTTCCATCTGAAGTTTCAGCACCATCTGCTCCTTCCACTGTCTCTTTCTCACAAGCCTGCAAAGATAAGTTGTACCTTTTGGTGAGTGCCACTTCTGTGCAAGGCTTTGTGTTAAATACTTCATGCATATTATTCCTAACCACCTTAATGACGAAGTTTCCCTTTTACAGATTTGCAAACAGTGCATCAGGGAGCTAATCTAATTGACCCAATTCCCATAGCTACTGCGGATCAGAGCTGAAATGGCACATGCTTTCAGCAGTTCCCCATACTCACTAGAGTGAAATCCAAACCCAGAGATGTGACTTATTGTCCCTGTAACCTTGCCTCTGACTACACACTTGCTAGGCTCTAGCCAGACACAATCTGTGATCCCAGTTTTACTGCTGTTTCCCTCTGCTGTGCTTACGTTGTTTTTTTTTTGCCTTATCTGAGAACACGTCCCCACCTGCCATATACACAATTTTATTTTGTGTTTGTTTATTTGCTTGTTTGCAGGTGGAGGATGGGAATGAGACAGGGTCTTCTTTATATGCCAGGCTGGCCTTGAACTCTCCTGCCAGTGCTTCCTGAAACCTGAGAAGCCTGTACCACTGTGCCTGGCCACATGTTTTGTTTCTTTTGGTTGGTTGGTGTGGTTTGGTTTGGTTTGGTTTGGTTTAGATTTGGTTTTCCAAGACAGGGTTTCTCTGTATAGCCCCGCTGTCCTGGAATTCACTCTGTAGACCATGCTGGCTTCAAACTCAGAGATCCATCTGCCTCTGCCTCCCAAGTCCTGGAATTAAAGGTGTATGTCACAACTGCCCAGCAACATGTTTTATTTCTTAAACAGTTGCTTACTAGGCACCCTCGAGGAGCTGACTTGCAATGACTGACTGACTCTAGTTTTCCTCTAAGTCTTTCCTTAGACCCAGTATCCTCTCATCCAGTTCAGCCTGGGTAAAGTAGTTCTCATTATTCCCACCTACCTATGGCTGCCCATCATAGCAAACATACTGAATATAGACTCTTCTGTGTCCCACAAGGCTGAGAAGGTCATGGCACACATATGGACCAGTCTGTTGTGATTGAGTCTAGATCCTTGCAACAGTGCCTGACCTAAGTACAAGGGGCTTCAAGCACTTCTCCCTCCTCACCTCTTCTGCCACCATGCCTTTGATCTGTTTACAAGCCACTTCCTCCTGACGTTCCAAGCGTTTCAGCTCTTCCTGGATCCAAATTTGGTGTTCCTCTCGAAGTCTCTGCCTCCGAGCCTGGGCCAGAAAGAACTGCAGGGCCACATCTGGGGCCTGATGTGCCTAAAGGCATCATTTTAGGCTTAGTCAGAATGCAGGTTATACATACATCTATCTGGAACACAGACACTGGCCTTTCCAATGGAACTTCATTGCCACAGATGTTCCCAGATTCTAACTGGTCTGGGAGAGTCCACAGACTGAGCAGGGCTCAGGAGGCTGCAGATAGAGAAAGGAGATGCTCCCTCTGCCGATGGGTACTGTCATAATATAAGGGTCCCATCACTATAATCCATCCCAGTAGGACAACAGCTCCTCCCCATGATCCTCCCTAAGAGAGCCAGGGAGCCTTTAGGTCCTTGTCAGCAGAAGCTCCATTCCTCCCCAGTATCAGCACAGGACTTGAGGACCTCTTAGTCCCCCAAGTTTTCCATTGTTTTGGGAGTACATGAAGTGTTATCACCTGAGGGGATGCCTTTGGTGTGCCCCAGGCCCTAGAAATCCTCTTCTTCCTGCCTCTAGAGGAAAATGTCATTAGTCACATCAAATGTACACACACACACATTGTGGGGGAGGGGATAAATACCATAATGCAAATAAAGCCCAGGGCAATGACACACTTACCAAAAAGAAGAAAAAGAAGAAGACCCAACAGCAGCAGCTAACAAGCCTAACTCCCTAATCCCAGGTCAGTAAAAAATAGGTTGTGAAAATGCAACTGTAGAAAGGGAAAAGAGGACAGGCATAGTGGCACATGCCCATAATCCCAGCACTCAGGAGGCAAAAGTAGTAGAATCTCTTTGAGTTTGAGGCCAGCTAGGGGGCTACATAGTGAGACCCTGTCTCAAAAAAAGAAAAGAGAAAGGAAGGAAGGGTCTGGGTTCAACCATCCTACAGCAAATCCTGGAAGACAGTGTCCCCTTTTGGACAAGAAGGGCATGGTCTAAAGCAGTGGTTTTCAACCTGTGGGTCATGACCCCTGTGAGGATCAAAGGACACTTTCACGGGGGTCACCTAAGCCCATCAGAAAACACAGATGTTTCCATTATGATTCATAACAGTAGCAAAGTTCAAGTTATGAAGTAGCAACGAAAATAATTTTATGATTGGGGGGGTCACCACAGCATGAGGAACTGTATTAAAGAGGGAGGGTTGAGAAGCACTGGACCCTAAAAGGATCAAAGCATCATATTCCAGGCCTGGAGTGAGATCATCTGTGACCCTGGACTACTCACTTTCCTTCAGTGTGTTCACCTGACAAATGAGCAGAGTGTCTTCCCGGCTTACAGTAGTTCGGTGGGTCGCCTTTAACCTTCAAGAGAAAGCCCAAATGTCTCAGGACATTTACCAAGCCTGTGTGCCCTGGCTGCCCCAATCTCCACTCCAACCCTGACTCTCTCTGTCCCCAGTAAATTAAGTCACTTGCAGTTTCCCAGAGATATCAAGTATCTGCTGGTTTCAGCTTCTGCCTAGGATGTTGTTCAGTCTTTATAAACCTCCATCAGGAGTCAGTTCCTGTGAAATCTTGCTCTCCACTTCTTTCAAGGTGTATCGATGCCTCATAGTCAGGTATTGCCAAGTCATTAAGAGCGTCGATCAAGGCAATATAATTGTTTCTTCTAAAGTCTCCCATGGCTAACGTGGCTCTGTACCCAGCATGTGGTGCATAGTCAGTAAATGTTTAGGAATCAATAAGTAAGTGGAATAGTCTGTCAACAAAGAGGAAAGTGGACACAATGGAGCCCCCGAGAGTTTGGATGAGAAAATGTACCTGTGATCCAGAGAGCCCCACAGCCCCAGCTCTAGCCCCTTTGGGTGCATGTCTTCTTGGGTCCCAGGCTTTTAACACCTAGGAGGAAAAGACTCAAGTGGGTACTAACCTATTCTGTCCTAGGTGCCCCCAGACCTCACTTGCTTACCTGTAGCTCCCAAAGTGTTCTTTCCAGCTGCTTCAACCCACCATCCGTCAAGGTGTCTCCAAGGAGGCCTAAACTCAGCGTCTTTAGTGTCGCCCTGCGGGCCCTGATCTCCTCTACTGGGTTCCACAGGGTGGGCCTCACCTCTTTCTCCTGTGCCCTCTTTCTTGAGGCCCCCAACAGAGCATTCTGGAGCAAACCCGGGGAGCTACCTAGAAAGAGACAAGACTGTACATTACTCTTTCCTGCACTGCAGAGCACACTGGCTGTCATACTCTAATTTTTTTAACTCCATATAAACTTTATTATGCATATATATGTAAATTTTTTGAGATGGTTTCTCTGTGTAGCCCTGGCTGTCCTGGAACTAGCTCTGTAGACCAGGCTGGCCTCGAACTCACAGAGGTCCTCCTGCCTCTGCCTCCCGTGAGCCCTCACCGCCCGGCGACACTCTAAATTTCTATCAAGGACTGATTATCAAAATATCTAACCCTTGCCAGGTCTGATGCTAAAACCCTGTCACCTTAGCTACTCTGGTGGCTGAGGCACAGTAGCAAGTTCAAGGCTTGGTTTTGCAACTTAGCCCATCTCAAAATGAAAAGTGAAAGGGACTAGGGATGTAGCTCAGTGGTAGACGTGCCTGGTAAGTGTTCCTAGTTCCTCGTGTGTGAATCCTAGGTTCAGTCCCCAGTCCCACATCACCATGTTCTTCATAGTCATCACTGCCACCGTGGAGCAAGCCTAAACTTTTGGAAGGACACCACCCCGACTCTCAGCCACCTTGTAGGTCCAGACGAAGAAGCAGGCTGCTGTAGCTGTTTCCCTCCAGGAGCCAGGAGATAACCCAGGGCAGAGAGCCCTCCAATGCCTCAGCAGCAGCCTCACCAGCCAGCACGCGCAGCAGGGGGCAGTCTCTGCCAGAAGAGGAAGGAGGGTAATGTGATAGATGAGGGGGAGTGGCACTGGCTCTTCGTAGTCATCTATGGAGTCCACTTCACACTTGTGTGTGTCTGTGTGCCACCACCAGACAAAGGTTAACAGGACTTGCTACTCTTGCAGAAGACCTGGGTTCAATTTCCAGCATCCACATCAGGTGGTTCAAAACTGCTTATAACTCCAATTCCAGGGGATCCATCATCCTCTTCTGCCCTCCATAGGCACTGGACATATGTGGTGCACTTATAGACAAGCAGACACATACACATGAGTATAAATAAATGGATCTCTTTTGTTGTTTTTTT
>CAJQZJ010006348.1:571425-587039 GCA_907164525.1 Lophiomys imhausi | reverse complement strand
GCCTCCCAAGTGCTGGGATTAAAGGCGTGCGCCACCACCGCCCGGCACACATTCTACCTTAAACAGTGAGTTCCATAGAGGCATTTCTTTGTTTGTTTGTTTTTTTTTGGTGGCAGGGGGTTGGTTTTTCGAGACAGGGTTTCTCTGTGTAGCCCTGGCTGTCCTGGACTCCATCTGTAGACCAGGGCAGCCTTGAACCCAACCCACAGAGATCACCCTGCCTTTGCCTCCCAAGTGCTGGGATTAAAGGCATGTGCCACCTTGCCCTACTGGGTTTTGCATTTTTTTAAAATATTTATTTATTTATTTTACATGTATGAGAGCTCAATCTGCATGTACCCCTTCATGCCAGAAGAGGGCATCAGATTCCAGTATAGATGGTTGTGAGCCACCATGTGGTTGCTGGGAATTGAACTCCGGACCTCTGGAAGAGCAGGCAGTGCTCTTAACCGCTGAGCCATGTCTCCAGCCGGGTTTTGCTTTTAATAGACTAACTTTCCACTCTTCCTCACTGTCTGATCCAATGAGTAGGCCATCATTTCCAGTCAGGAGTCAGTAAAACTCAAATGTAGGAACAAACAGCGTTGGTTCAGCCCTCCGAGTTAATGCTGAATGCTCACCTTGGAAGTGCTATTATAAACTGAAAGGACCCAGGGTTGGGGACCCCTAATTAAAGATCCCCTGAAGGACTCTGGGTCCCCCCAGAAAAGGCTTAACTTCAGAAAGTTGCTAGGCTGACTCCATGACAGGTTTCTGCATTTCAGCAGTTACTGGAAAAGTCACAGATAATAGACAACCAAGCAAAGGCAGGCTGGCTATCTGGCCCAAGAAAGAAAGGTTACCAGGTTCTCAAGATTACAGACTGCTGGATTGAATACCCCTCTTGTCTTATGACAAACTCATGAACGCTGGCTAAAGATTCCCTGAGCTTTTGCTTGCACCTGCGTTTTCAGTTTGAATGCTCCAATTATATTAAAAATTACCTAGCCTTTCCTGGAATTCCCCTAAAGGCTTTTAAAAGGCCTGTGTCCCTTGGTTCTAGGTCACCATTTTTACCTAAATGGTGATCCCTGAATACTGGAATAAACGCTCATTGCTGGCTGCATATTATTTGAGTCTGAGGTGATTGATTTCTTCAGTAAGTTGCAGACCCTAACAAAACCAGGAGCTCTTTGCTGGTCCAAGGACATGGCTGGATGGTGACTGAATCTGGCAATGTCTCAGTCCCAATTGCACTTTTAGAAAAAGGAGACTTCTATTTTCTTTTTTTCTTTTTTTTTTTTTTTTGGTTTTTTCGAGACAGGGTTTCTCTGAATATCTCCGGCTGTCCTGGACTCGCTTTGTAGACCAGGCTGGCCTCGAACTCACAAAGATCCGCCTGCCTCTGCCTCCCAAGTGCTGGGATTAAAGGCGTGCGCCACCACCGCCCGGCTGAGACTTCTATTTTCTAGAGAACATGGTGAATACAATCTCCTTGCAATTTCCCACTACCCTGGTCTTATACAAACCAGTTGCTTTTTATTAAAGAATGTTTTTTTAGGTACTTCATTCTCCAGTAGAGTTTCCCCAACACCTCTAGAGTATACAAACTTCATGTCTGAGCCTTTTAGTTCTATGGAAATTGTCACTTAATGTCTAACCGCCAACTAAGAATTTATCCTCAAATGCAAAATCTCTGGCCCAAATCCCAGAAGTCATCTCTAGGTGATGCACACCAGTTCTTGCTATAAACTCCCGATAGTACTTATTTTTTTTTTGTTTTGTTTTGTTTTGTTTTTTTCGAGACAGGGTTTCTCTGTTTAACAGCTCTGGCTGTCCTGGACTCGCTTTGTAGACCAGGCTGGCCTCGAACTCGCAAAGATCCGCCTGCCTCTGCCTCCCAAGTGCTGGGATTAAAGGCGTGCGCCACCACTGCCCGGCCCGATAGTACTTCTTACAGTGGTTATTTCTCTTTAATGACACTTCTTTTCTCTACCTTTCCTCCCTTTTTCTCCCTCTCCCTTCTTTGAGACAGTCTCCTGTAGCTTATGCAGGGGTCCAACCCCGTGTAGATCTGAGGTTGACCTTGAACTTCTGATCCTCCTACTTCTACCTTCTGAGTGCCAGGATTGCAGCTGAAGGCCACCATGCTTGTTATTTGGGATGATGATAATCAAACCTAGGGTATTCAACATGCTATGAAAGTAACTGAGCTGTATCTCCCTAGTTCATCCTCCCTCCCTCTCTCCCTCCCTCTCTCTCTCCCTCCTTTCCTTGTTCTCCTCTGGGATCAAATCCAGGGGCTCCATATGCTAAACAAATGATCTACCTCTGAGCTATGTAATGGGAATTAGTTTTCTTTAGTGAGTTAGCATGCAGATCAACCTGGCACCTGGCAGCACATAAAGGAGGAGCTTGGTGTTGCTTGGACACTGGAGGACTTGAGGCTGAGATGGGTGGAGCACAGCTGAGGCCACAGCTCCATGAGAAACACAGATGTGCCTTGTTGAAGGGGCATGGCTAAGAAGCCGCAGAAGCCTCTGAAAATGTCAGTTGCCATGAGAAGCCACAGGACTGCTAAATAACTCAAGAGATCTTGTGAGCCCCGGAGCCTGCCAAAGATCTTCAGAGGATGCCCTTTATAAACTAGGGAGCTCCACATAGGTCTCTCTCTCAGGCCCCCACAGACAGAGGAGACTGCAGCAGTACAAGTGGGAGAAGTGTGAAAAAAGTTATGCCGTCTGCCAACCTTTAGGCTGCAATAACCCTGAAGCAAATTAGCAGTCAGAAGCCTCGGGAAGGACTAAAAATAGCCAAAAAGACTGGGAGGTGGAGTCTGCAGGGCAAATGAGCGAAATGCCAGGAGGTGGGCGGAATTCAGAGGCCAAGAAGACTTAAGAAACAGGGCAAAGGGTGGCCCCTGTCACATAAAGCTGTACAAAGCTTTAAAGTAAAAGATTAGGCCGAACACAGTATAGCATCTGCATAATGTGTAACTGAAGCTGGACACAAGCCGAGCGGTGAGGCCAATTGGCCTCATGAATCGGTGGACAGCGGTCAATAGGCCCGGAGGAAGCTTAGCCAAGCTAATTTTGTTGTGATTACCAGAGTTAGTCTGTTAACCAAGATGCCCACATGGATCTTTGTTAGAGAATTTTAATATCCTTTCAAGAAAATTAAAATAGGAATGGTTAAATGTTCTTATGTATTAAATATTTATAGGTATTAGATTATAGATATTAGATATTGTAGGTTATAAGATATAAGTGTTCTATAGATACTTATTATAAATATGTTTTAAAGAAAATTTCTGTTTCAGAGCTATATCCCAACACTCCCCCCACGGACACTTCAGCTTCTATTAAAAAAATTTTCAGCCGGGCGGTGGTGGCGCACGCCTTTAATCCCAGCACTTGGGAGGCAGAGGCAGGCGGATCTTTGTGAGTTCGAGGCCAGCCTGGTCTACAAAGCGAGTCCAGGACAGCCAGAGATATTCAGAGAAACCCTGTCTCGAAAAACCAAAAAAAAAAAAAAAATTTTCAATATTTAGTATATGGAAATACACTACGTGAGTTCCTGGGAGTTACAGATAGTTATGAGATACCATGTGGGTCTGGGAACTGAACCTGAATCCTTTGTAAGAGTAACAAGTGCTCTTAACTACTTAAGGAACTCTTCAGCCCCAACTCTAGCTTCTGTCTTATACTAGGCAAAATCAACAGATTGTGTAGATTTAGGCAATCTTATTCATCCCCATTTAGCATACTTATTTTATATGGCCTGGGGCAGGGTTTTATATACCTTCTATTTTACAATACCAGGGAAGGGAAACATTCTCCAGTTGGGTATAATATTCCTCAAATGCACTCAGCTAATAGAGATGTTGTTCATTATTAAAATCTGTTCAAACATGCCATTTATATTTATTTGTACATACAGTACAGGGCCTCACCTTGTACTGGCTGGTTTTGCGTGTCAACTTGACACAAGTTAGAGTCATGGGAGAGGAAAGAGCCTCAGTTGAGGAAATGTCTCTATGAGATCCAGCTGGAAGGCATTTTCTCAATTAGTGATCAATGGGGGAGGGCCCAGCCCATAGTGGGTGGTACCATCCCTGGGCTGGTGGTCCTGGGTTCTATAAGGAAGCAGGCTGAGCAAGTCATTCATAACAAGCCAGTAAGCAGCACCCCTCCATGGCCTCTGCATCAGCTTCTGCCTCCAGGTTCCTGCCCTGCGTGAGTTCCTGTCCTGACTTCCTCCAATGTTGGACTATGATCTGGAAGAGTAAGCTGAATAAACCCTTTCCTTTTCAACTTGCTTTTTGGTCATGGTGTTTCATCTCAGCAATAGAAACCCCGACTAAGACATACCATGTCGCAGGCGGGACTGGTCTTGAACTTGCAATCCTCCTGCCAGATTCAATCTCCTCAGTGCTGAGATCATAACTATAAGCCAAAGTTGGTAGGTTTTGTGTGTTTTCTGCCAAGGTTTTGTTGAAACCTAGTTAAGTTTTTAACATTACTAAGGCTTCTCTGCTGAGGCCTGCTTCAGCTGTTAGCATACCTGCAGCCATTTTTGTCTTTAGTCTCCATCTTAATCATAAGGTAAAATTAAGTTCAAGTTCTCACGCTCTGGTTGCCTGACATAAAAAATTAGCTTTTGTTAACTGTTCTGCTTAAGTCTCCTCCTGCCCCCAATCCCAGCCAACCAGTTTGAAATGCTTTGTTTAGCTGCCTCGGCATTATGTACCTGGTTTAGAATTGGTGCTTCTTGCTTGGTGAAACACAATGTACCTGGAATAGAGTTGATTGTTACGATTATCCTGCTAGATTATTTATGATTTTTTCTTTAAAAACTCACTCTGGGAATGATTTGGGCACTTGGTCTTGGGTCCCAAAATCCAGGATTGGGTTTCCTGACCCGTCAGTCTTGGTTAAGGGGTCAATAAAGTTCCATCAGTCTGAGCCTGGTGTTCAAATGGTCAGTGTGTGGCTATTCCTGAATCTATAACAATTTCACTATGCAGACCAGGCTGACTCACACAAATTAGCCTGCTTCTCCCTCCTGAGTGTTAAAATTAAAGGCATGGGCATGGAGACTGGAAAGATGACTCAGTGGTTAAAAGCATTTGCTGCTCTTGTAACAGGGCCCTGGTTCTGTTCTCAGCCCCCATGTGTCAATTCACAATTAACTATAACTCTAGTTTCAGGGAGTCCTTCAAGGCACATTACACGCAGGCAAACATAAACACAAAATAAATTTTAAAAAATGTACCACCACATCCACAAAACATAGTAGGTTTTTATTTGTTTTTTTGGGGGTCTGGAGTCATGAAAATAATACGGACACAGGACCACCGAAGTCAAAGAAAAACCAGATGTAACTTTATTCCCTGCAGGAAGCTGGGAAACCAGGGATGCAGTCCCAAACTCAGGAATAAGAACTTCAACCCCAAAAGAAGGGAGTCAATTTCTTTTAAGGCATAAACCTACAAGCAGATGTTTTGTGTGTGTTGGGGGGGGTCAAGAAATAATTTGTAAATTGAGGATTAGTCCTTGAGTTAAAGCCTGTCTCAGGATGTGACTGCTTTCATGATAACTGGATGTTTATACAGGCCCAAGGTTGTTTTTACAGGGCCGTGGTCTTGTCTTTTAACTTTTAGGGGACTGAGGCCAGGTGGCCTATCTCAACTTTTATGGTGTTCAGAGTCATTCTGACCCCTTTACTGCTCTTTGTTTCAGTTCCAGGGTGATAACTATGGCTATCTGGGGTTCTGAGAAACAGGCTGCTTTCTCTAACGAATGTCTCCCACTGGGCGACAAATGGCTTAGGTTGGGAAGGAAAATTCCTGACAGCTTTACTTTTGAGAAAAATGGCAACTGCAGCCATTTTTTCTAGGGGCTTGGACCTTATTAATCCTGTTTGAGCCAATGGGAACAAAATTGTGGATGAAGTGAGTTCCAGCTGGCTTCTTCAGTATGGGATTGTGTTTGTTTGTTTGTTTGGTTGGTTGGTTTTTGTGACTTTCAGAGATAGGGTTTCTCTGCCTGTATGTAGCTCTAGTTGTCCTGAGTCTCACAATTTGACCTGGCCGGCTTCAAACTCACGGAGATCTGATTGCCCCTGCCGTGGTACTCCAATCAGGTGTGAGCCATCACAACTGGCTATAACAAGTTTTCATTCATCAACCCTTGCAACTCTGACTTAAGCCTGCACTGATTAGGACATCGACACTCTTTTAGTTTTACATATGCTAGGTAAGGAAAGTATTTCCTATTCAAACATAATATTTATTTCCATAAAGTCCCCACATAAGGGAGAAAACGATTTTACATGCAGCCTATTAAAACGGTCCACTTCCATCCTTAAATTCCACCAGCTTGCCTTTGTAAATGGTCTTGATCTAATTGTGATTTCCATCAGAACTTCCCTAGGGAATGTTGTCATGTATATGGATGGCTCCAATGTCAAAAAGTCCCAAGAGCGTGTCTTCTCCACTCACTGGTGGCCTTCCTCACTAGTGTGCATCCTGTGTGTTGGCAATAGGAGTAGAGAGAGGTTTGAATTGCAGAACTCTGGCTCTTTGTCATCAGTCCTTAAGTTGATTTGCTAGCGGGGCTTTCCCCCCGGGTGATTCCGGTCAGATTTCTTGAACTCCTCCAAACCAAGGATAATAAAACACATTGAGAGAGCAGCACAAGTGGCTCCTATTGATCCAGCTATCCTCTCGTTGGGCTCAGAGGCAGGTAGAAAGGTGGGGGGCACAAACGGGGCAGGGCATGGGAAGGAAAAGAAGCTCACCCTGGGATCTTGGCTTTTATTTTCTGCTGGCTGAGAACCAAGACAAATATTTATTGTGTAACATAACTGGCAAAGCCAAAGGTGCTTACAGAGATTGAGCATGCTTTCCTAAAGCCACTGTGATCTGAGTCGTTAGAGACAGAGCCTAGGCCTTGGCAGTGCCAACAAGCTGGGCATGGTCACCCATTCTCAACAGACCAGTTAAGCAGAGATATTGTTGAACCCGAGAGGGGCTCACCGAATCCTGACGCCCAAAGACCGCCAATGCCCCCGATTCACTGTAATAGACATGAGGTTTATTAAACTGATGCGCCAGGGTTGGATTCCCCCATAGAGGAATGAACCTCGTAAAACGGTTCTCTGGCCCTTTAAATACACAAGCGGCTACAAAAAAGGTGGGAGCACCAAGGAGTAGCCTTTTTTAGCAGGCCAGGCAACAGCCACAGGTGGTGATAAAGGAACAAAGAGTATGTTAAGTTAGGTGGTGACGCAAGTGGGGAGTGTAGAGGAGTGAACCAGAGGGGAGTCTGAACAGACTGGTCAGCTATGTAAGCTTTGATGTTTTCAAGGACTGACTTCTGTGGAAGGTTTCCAGAAGGAGTGAGGTTAGGGTCTCACCACAGAGGAGAAGGCCATGTATTCATTAATTTTTACAGCCTTACAATATAATACTGAAAAGCCAAGAAAAAAAAAAGTTTATTCAGTGAAGCTACAATGGGGAGAGGAACAAATGAAAGTCTTGGTGACCACTGCCCAAGTGCATTTTGGCATTTTGACATGGGGTTTGGTTAAGATAGAAGGCAAAACTAACCAGTCTTGCTCAAGCTGTGGTTGACTCTGTCACTGACCCATTGTCTGGGCTCCCATGCTTCCTGTAAGGAGGTCTAGCAAATTGTCAAAACTAAGCTACGAGAACTCTCTCCCTCTAGCTGGCATCAGGCCGCGGCCTTTTTCCTTTTCCAGAAGGAGATTCCTTGGGGGAAATTCCAGTTTATTCAGGGACCACTGTTTCAATAATATGAAAGCCAAAAGAAGGAACCAGAAATGTTTCTTTAAATATTTTCATTGGGCCCAGGGTGGTTACAACATCTCAAACAAGAATGTTAAAAAAGCAAAGTTGGCCCTGCGGTGGTGGCACACACCTTTAATCCCAGCATTCAGGAGGCAGGTGCAGGCAGATCAAAGAGTTCAAGGCCAGCCTGGTCTACAGAGTGAGTTCCAGGACAGCCAGTGATACACAGAGAAACCCTGTCTCTCGAAAAACCAACCAAACAAAGAAAGCAAACTGGGGGCTGGTGAGATGGCTCAGCAGTTAAGAGTACTGGCTGCCTGCTCTTCCAGAGGTCCTACGTTCAATTCCCAGCAACCACATGGTGGCTCCAGATTGTGTATAAAGGGATCTGATGCCCTCTTTTGGCCTGCAGGTGTACATATAGAAAGAGAACTCATACATTAAATAAATAAATAAAAAGGAAAACCTTCAACATAAGATAAATAGGAGCTGTTGCTGTCACTCAGTGCTAGAGTATGTCCCTAGCATGCACAAGGTCCTGGATTTGATACCCAGCACCACAAACAAACACCTTTACATTGGTGAATTTGATTTTCCCTGATGTGGTGGTGGCATGTGTTTGTAATGCCAACACTTGGAAAGTGGAGGCAAGAGGATCAAGAGCTTAAAGCCAGCTTCAGGTATACAGTGTAACTGAGTCAGGAAGTAGAGAAATCACAAAAATGGTCAACCCATGTTTAGGGAAAGGTTTTATTGTAGACAAGAGAGAGAATAGCTAGAGGCACATGGGGAGGAAATCAGAGAAGAAGCAAACTGATGATTGCCAGGGAGAGCTGTCTCTAGGACCCAGAGGATAGCAAAAATGGCAAGCGAGTCCTGCCAGTTATAATGGGTTATGCTGAGGCAGAGGAGGGTGGCTTAGTTGGAACAGCCTGGGAACTAGCATAGGACTCTGATTTGTTGGAGTCTTGTTTGAGTTAATAGAGAACTGGACACCCTGGGGTGGGGTTGGGGAACTGTAGGACCGGATAAGAAAGTAAGGTTTTTCCTGGCAAACAGAAACCCACTTTACAAGGTTTCTGAGGAATGCTGCTGGGAGTTGTACTGGGTCAGAGTCCAGCCTGAGCTGGGTGCAAACTGTCATTTTGGGGGATTGAGGGATTGAGATCTAACACATAGGTCTATGCTTTCTGGGCTATATGACAACTGGGGGTTGGGGGAAGGAGAAGGAGCAAGTGAGGGAAGGAGGATCTTGGATTCTTTTCACCTTTTCCCCAATTTTAAACTTTGCTTATTATTTAAACCTTGTTATAAATTATGTCATTTAAACAATATAGCTTAGGAAGCCATAAAAGCATGCACATTACCACTGTAAAGATATCTAAGGAAAAAGCCGGGCGGTGGTGGCGCACGCCTTTAATCCCAGCACTTGGGAGGCAGAGGCAGGAGGATCTTTGTGAGTTCGAGGCCAGCCTGATCTACAAAGCGAGTCCAGGACAGCCAGAGATATTCAGAGAAACCCTGTCTCAAAAAACCAAAAAAAAAAAAAAAAAGATATCTAAGGAAGACCCTCCCTCTGGAGAAGCCACAGCCATGTTTCAGGCATATAGTTGTTTCCTGATCCCACCCTCTCTCCTTCCTCTGACAGCCTACGCTTAAACCTCAAGTAGCCTTTTTCCTTCCTCTACTTAATAAATGCACTAACTTCAATTTACTCTGATTCATCTGAAAACTCTCTTCTGCAATATGGTCAAGGACCTGATGTCATCGGATTGAAGGACCTGAAGGCTCTGTTCGAATCCAAGTCACGGCACCAGATGTTTTAAAAAATTACACTGCGCCGTGGGAAGTGATCCAATCCAGGCCAAATTAAGTTATATAAAGGCAGGTTTATTGGATACGAGAGGGGAAGAGAAACAGCATGTGCTGTTTCGGTGGGAGAGAAGGAGGCAAAGAGGGGAGAGGAAAAGAGAGGGATAGAGAGCGAGAGCAGAAGAGAGAGAGAAGAAGAGAGAGGAAGAGGGCGAGCCCCCAAGATGTAGGGATTATACAGGTAGAGGCTTGTGGGGGCAGGGCATGCCCCGCAACAGGTAGAAACTGAGGCATGCTGGGAGAACCTGGGACTCAGGCAGCTCTATCAAGGGCCAGCCACCTCTGGCTACCCACAGCCGTGCTGGACTGTGTCTTTCTGCTGCTACTGACAATTCCATTTTACTTAATTTTCAAGACAGGGTTTCTCTGTATACCCCTGGCTGTCCTGGAACTCACCTTGTACACCAGGCTGACCTTGAACTCACAGAGATCTGCTTGCCTCTTCTTCCCGAGTGCTGAGATTAAAGGCGTGCACCACCATGTCCAGCAGTATACTGTTCCTTTTGGAAAGGACTCTGAGGCTATACCATAGCTCAGGCCAGCCAGCAACTAACTCAGCATCGGAAGTTACAAATCACACCCATGCAATTGTATACTTAGCTTTTATTTTGTTTATAATTCTTTTTTTTTTCGAAACAGGGTTTCTCTGTGTAGCCCTGGCTGTCCTAGACTCTCTTTGTAGACCAGGTTGTCTTTGAACTCAGAGATTCACCTGCCTCTGCTTCCCAAGTGCTAGGACTAAAGGCATGCGCCACCACGCCTGACCATAATTTCATTTTTTAAATTGTGTGTATATGTGTGACCATGGGTGTAGGTTGTGCTAATGCCTGTGGAGGCATAGGATGGAAACACTGTTCCTTGGGTCAGGAATGCATCCATCTCTCATGAGACAGGGCCTTTTACTGGCCTGGAGCTCACCAATTGGCGTTTTCTTGTTGCCCAGTGAGCCCCAGGGCTCTCCCTGTCTCTGGCTCCACAGCACTGGGATTCCAATACCTGGCTTTTTACATGGATGTTGGGAACACAACTCAGAACCTTGTGTTGCAAGATGAGGACTTTGTCAGCTGAGAGATCCTCCAACCCCAAGTTTAAATTTTCCTACATATGAAGTAGCCCAACTCCTCATGAGCTGGATTGGTCATTTCTAAATTCCACTTGTGTAACTGACTACACAGAGCATTGCTGCTCCTCCATGCTAGGGTTAGCGCTGTGGCAACTGACCCAGGAATTTACAGTTCCTCATTCTCCTTCCTTTTATTTTTTCTCTTCACAGATCACACACAACAGTCTCCCCTTATTCACAGCTTCAGTCACCTCAGGTCAATTTTGTGGTCAGGAAAAAGCAAATGGAAAATTCCAGTAATGGTAAGTTCTGAATCGCACCCTTTTCTGAGTAGCGCGATGAAACTTCGTGCTATTGAATCTAGTCCTGACTTGGAGGTGACTCATTCCTTTGTTCAGGGTATTAACACCACACACATTACCTCTGAGTCTCTTAGTAGTCAGGGCCACATTATGATAGCACAGTGGTTGCGTTTGTCGGAATTGTTGTATTCTATAACAAGTTATCATTGACAATGTCTATCTGTGCCTAATTTTAAAATCAGATTAATTCATTTTATTTTATGTACGAGTGTTTTGCCTACATGTACATATGTGCACTACTTGAGGTCAGAATAGATCCCCTGGAATTGAAGTTACAGGTGGTTATGAACCACCATATGTGTTCTGGGAGTTGAACCCAGGTCCTCTTTAAGAGCAACAAGTGCACCCAACCACTGAGCCATCTCTCCAGCCCCTCCTGTGCCCAATTTATACACTAAACCCCTAATTCTCTTCCTACCTACCTTTGTCAGTCCTGTGGGTTACGAGGAAGTGACACCAGGTCCAGTTTATACAGTGCTAAGGACCTAATGCATGACTTTCTGTCTGCTAGGCAAGTACTCTACCAACTGAGCTATATCCCAGCCCTGTGGAATTTTGTTGTTGTATTTTGAGGTAGGTTATCATAGAACCCAGACTGGCCTAGAACTCACTGTTTTCTTCTCCAAGTAATGGGATTACAGGTACATGTTTCGACATAGCCCTGGCTCTCCTGGAACCCTGTAGACATGGCCGGCCTCAGACTCACAGAGATCCGCCCGCCACTGCCTCCAAGTGCTGGGATTAAAGGTGTGCGCCATCACACATGGCCTTAGAGTACTACTAAGTGGGAACAAGAGAGATCAAAACTGTCCACTCTTGGGGAAATGGTACTGAAGAGTTAGTCTCTTTTATTTTATACACCACAAATATGAACATTTTGATGCAAATTTTTGTTAGAAAATCCTCATTTGTTTGAAGATTCTCTGAGTGACCTAAACTGGCCTTGAACTCATTATGCAGTTGAGAATTACCCTGACTTTCTAACCCTTCTTCCTCTATTACCCCAGTACAAAGGTTACAGTGGTGTGTAGGCTCAGTTTATATGTTGGTGGGAATCAAGTCCAGGGCTTTTTAAAAATTATTTTGGGGGGCTTTTGAGACAAATTTCCCTATGAAACAGAGCCCTGGCTGTCTTAGACTCACTCTGTACACCAGGCTGGCCTCGAAATCACAGCCAGGTGGCTGGCTCTACCTTACGAGTGCTGGGATTAAAGGTGTGCACCACCAAATCCGGCTAAAATTTATTCATTTAAAAAACATTTTTAAAGGACAAGTCTTTATTATGTATACAGTGTTCTGTCTGCATGTATGCCTCCATGCCAGAAGAGGGCACCAGATCTCATTATAGATGGTTATGAGCCACCATATGGTTGCTGGGAATTGAACTCAGGACCTTTGGAAAAACAGCCAGTGCTCTTAACCTCTAAGCCATCTCTCCAGCTAAAATTTATTTATTTATTTTATTTATTTCATTTTTTTATTTTTGGTTTTTTCGAGACAGGGTTTCTCTGTGTAACAGCTCTGGCTGTCCTGGACTCGCTTTGCAGACCAGGCTGGCCTTGAACTCATAGAGATCCACCTGCCTTTGCCTCCAGAGTGCTGGGATTAAAGGTGTGCACCACCACACCTGGCTTATTATTATTCTTCACCAACTGATAAGCTTTGCTATTAATTTTATTTGTGTGTGTGTGTGTGTGTGTGTGTGTGTGTGTGTGTATGAGTATGTATGGTATGAGTGCAGGTACCCAGGGAGGCCAGAGGGATTGGCTTCCCTGGGGTGGGCAGGCATTATAGATAAACAATAATAGTAAGCATAAATAAACATAAACACAAGTATAATTAACATGGAATAAAACAAACAAACAAGGGGCAGCGGTGCAGGGGATCTGACTCACTTATAGGTAGGGGGAGGCCAGAGCCCTGGGCTCCATCCATCATGTTAGTGCGGTATAAACTGAGTGTGGTCAAATCAAGGACTCTGTGTGTTAGACAAGATTTGTAGCAACTGAACTATATCCCTAGACTTTTTTTTTCTTTTTTGAGACACTCTTGCTATGTAGCTCAAGCTAGCCTGGGGCTTGTGATTAATCCTTTTACCTGAACTTTCTGAGTATGCCCTCCGTTCTAGCTGAATTAACTTTAAGATATAGGCTGAAGTGAGCACCCACCTCATCCATCTACAAGAAGATAATCTAGGTGTCCTATTGCAAGTAATTATTTTTCTTGGGGGTTAGTATCCCCTTTTTACTCCTCATATGTATTGGGATGGCTCTGCCCCACTTTTACTCATATTAGTTCTGTGTCAAGTAAATGACACAGAAACACTACATTTTATTAATAAGCTATAGGCCCTATGCTGGGCAGACTCTGAGCTATTCTAATCTTACCACCTTTAACATCTACATAAATGCCATTACTTGCCAATCTGGTGACTCTCTGGTGGCTTTTGTTCTATCAGTCTGTCCTCAGGGAAAACTTGTCTTGACCACGTGCTCCTGGTCCATCCTGTCTAATGCTGGACTCCTTCCTTCTTTCTCTTCCTCTTTCTTCTCGTGGTCTCTTTCAAGACCCCTCATTTAATTCTAAGTCCTGCCTTCCTATCCTCTCTGCCCAGTCATAAGCCCCTGCCATTTATTGACCAATCGGGGATTAATGGGGAGCATTCTCTCAGTACATTGGTTGATACAGTGCCCCAATGTCAGGTTGCAGTCTGAATGGGTGCACAGCTGAATAACCAGCTCACAAAACTAACCCCAACAGTGCCACTACACCATTAGTTGAGACTACAGTGTTTCCTCATTTAATGTTATCAACACCATTTCAGAACCATTGTAGATAGACACATTGATTTATTTCTTAACTCTCATGTATTTTATATTGATGTCTACCACTACCTTACACTATTATCATATTGTCTTGATTACTAGGATTTGAAACTAGGAAGTATGAGTGTTCTAACTTAGTTCTTCTTTTACCAAACTCCTTTCATGTTGACATCAGGCTGCACCCTGTCACTCTGTGTTGCGTAAAACAGTGGAATTTCAGGATGTACAAACAGCATTTGACTCCATTCTGTGGGCAAATAAAGAGGCAGATGACTCTGCACCTTTTAGGCACATAAGCAATATCTGGTGGGACCCATGAAGCACAGACTGGTAAGTAAGTAACTTGTCCATAAAAGTAGGGTTGCACCCTATAATGTATCAAAGTAACTTGGGCCCATGACCGTATTAAAATCTTATTAGAAAAACCAAAGCTGGGAGTGGTGATACACACCTTTAGTCTCAGTACTCAGGAGGCAGAGGCAGGCAGATCTACATGAGTTTGAAGCCAGCCTGTTCTACAAAGAGAATTCCAGGAACCCTAGCATAACTATCCTATGAGAAATTTCCCCCAGCCCAGATCAATCAGATGCTGAGACACACAGTCAAACATTAGGTGGAGCTCTGGGAGTCCTATATAAGAGAGGGAGGAGGAATAGAGAGAGCTGGAGGGGACAAGAATAACACATGAAGATCAACAGAACTGACCAACCTAGGCCTCAAGAGGCTTACAGAGACTGAAACACTAATCAAAAAAAAAAAAGTAAGAAAGCTTAGACTAGACCTAGTCCTCCCTATAGAGATGATAGTCAACTTTGTCTTCATACAGATCCCTTAGCAAGTGGGTGGGTGGGCATCACAGTCATGGAGTCTGTTGCCTGTTAGAAGGACACTTTACTATACCTGGGCTGCCATATCGGGCCCCAGAGTAAGAGGAAGCTCTTAGTACTCGTGTGTCTGATGATGGGGGGTTGATATATGGGGGACCCCCTCACCTGAAGAGGATAGGAGGGAAAGGGGGAGGAGGGTGGGAGCAGGTTGGGGAGGAGGGAGGGGGCTGTGATTGAGATGTAACTTGAATTAATAAAGGGAGAGAGAGAGAGAGAAGAGAGAAAGAGAATTCCAGGATAGCTAGGGCTACACAGAGAAACTTTATCTTGAAAAACACACACACAAACAAACAAACAAACAAACAAAACAAAACAAAATTAGAAAACCAAGCCTGAGAACTTATCCAACACTATTGTAGGGCGTTTGGGGTCCCACTTGTGATGTAATAATAAAGGCATGGAGATAACTGTATAGTATGAGGCTGTTGACCTTTTCGCTGGGCATTCCTTCAGCTAGCCAAAATAACTCAACTTGTCTTCTTTGCTGTAAGGATCCAAGAATTGCTGAAGGAAGAGCCCAGACTCAAATAGTATCCAAAAGCAAAGAGTGTTTTTTTTCTGTAGAAACAACCAGCATGCTGGGGTCGACCATTCATATATAATGACGATGAAGCTCGAAAGCTCCTCTTAAGGCCCTTAGGGGAATTCCAGTTGTGGCTACCTGACCCTTGCTGGGATTGGCTGGTGTCCAGAGCGATACATGCCTGTAATATTTTGATTGTCTCAATCTGGAAAAAGAGGATGGATTACCTTATAGGGACCTTTCTTCTTTCTTTCTTTCTTTCTTTCTTTCTTTCTTTCTTTCTTTCTTTC
>CAJQZJ010006348.1:467045-557333 GCA_907164525.1 Lophiomys imhausi | reverse complement strand
CTATTAAGTCTTTCCTGTTTTTCCTGACTTCATGCTGATAATGCTCTGCATGCCCCGAATTAAGAGACAGTATCAGAAACTTCTATATATTTTCTAAATCTAATTTATCTAACCCCTACAGGTGCCCCTATGCCTGACTCTCCTCAACCTCTTATTTTTATGTAATAATTATTTTTGTAAATAAAAATTTTAAATGTAAATGAGTTTTTGCCTACATGTATGTATATGCAGCATGTATGTGCCTGGTCCTCTACGAGGCCAGAGGTGGACATCAGATCCCATGGAACTGAAATTACAGACAGTTGTGAGACACTATGTGGGTTTTAGTGAGGGCTCACTTCCTTCTCACATTATAACATGTGAGACTATAAAGTCCCAACTCAGTCTATACAGAGATAAAGAGAGCATGTATGTAGGCTCTCAGTACCTTTTTTTTTTTTTTTGGTTTTTTTTTTTTCGAGACAGGGTTTCTCTGTTTAACAGCTCTGGCTGTCCTGGACTCGCTTTGTAGACCAGGCTGGCCTCGAACTCGCAAAGATCCGCCTGCCTCTGCCTCCCAAGTGCTGGGATTAAAGGCGTGCGCCACCACCGCCCGGCTCAGTACCTTTTCTGATAAGGATACTAATTTTACTGGATCATGGTCCTACCTTTAAGACTAACCTAATTACTTCCTTGGGGACCTCATCTCCAAATACTGCTACTCTGTGGATCAGGGTTTCAGCAAGTGAATTTTTGTTTGTTTGTTTGTTTTTGTTTTTGAGATGGGGTTCTACTATGTAGCTCATGATTCTCTTGTCCCTGCCTCTCTAGTGCTGTGGTACAGGCCTGTGTCACCATGCCCAGCTTTCAATATATGAATTTTAGTGGGTTCTTAAAAAACTTGATCTCATATATTCCAGGCTAGCTAGCATCAGGCTCACTATGTAAGCAAAGATGACTTTGAATGTTTCATCCTTTTGCTCCTCCTCTGAATGTTGGGATTATAGGATTTATGTGGAATTAGTTATTGAACCTAAGGCTTTGTGCATGCTAGGCAAGCCCTCTACCAACTAAGTTATGTCCCCAGCTCTGAAACATGAATTTTGAAGGGACACAACTATTTAGTCCATGGCATCTGTATCCAGCTAGAATCTAAACTCAGCAAGAGAAGGTACTTCTGCATTGTGCCTGCTCAGTTTCCAGGGTTTAGTGCAGTGAGACATGGAATGGCTCCTTAAATGAATAAATATGTTCAACTTTCATCACGGCGGTCTTTAGCTCTTTCTAGCCAGATGAAACTCAGTTCTGTTTGTCTACTTTCAGGTTCTAGGCTATGAAACCACAGCCTTTTTTTTTTGGCCTGGGATGTACTTTCTGAAGAAGGGATAGTCACGTTGTAAGACTCAGATTAAAGGTTTCATTTCCTGCAATTCCTTCCAAGATAGAGTTGATTCTTCCCTCTCCTTGAATTACAGCTTTCTTTTTTTTTTGGGCGGGGGGGTTGAGGCAGGGTTTCTCTGTGTAGCCCCGGCTGTCCTGGACTCACTTTGTAGACCAGGTTGGCCTTGAACTTGCAGAGATCCGCCTGCCTGTGCCTCCCAAGTGCTGGGATTAAAGACGTGTACCACCACACCCGGCGAATTACAGCTTTCTTTTGTGTCTGCCAGTCTAATCTGATTGGGAATTATGTGAGAGGAGAGGATAATGTTTATGGTTCATATTTGTATACTGGTGAAGTGTGATCAAACTGTTTAAATGTAAGAAACTGTCTTGAGTTGCACATGGTGGTGCACACCTTTAATCCTAGTATTCAGGAGATAGAGGCAGGCAGATCTCTGTGAGTTCAAGCCCAGCCTCGTCTACAAATCGAGTTCAGGACAGCCAGGGCTGTTAACAGAGAAACCCTGTGTCAAAAAAAGACAACAACAACAACAAAAAAGAAACTGTCTTGAAAGGACCAACTCTCTTATACTAACTATTGCTAAGGGATGAGCTATTATCCTGTTTGCAAATGTACAAGTCAGTTTGAAGGGTCATTCTCACATTTATAACCAGAACAACAGACCACTGGTTTGAAGACAGATTGTCTCACTTGTTTCCAATGCCCAAATTCCCCATTGTTGTGTGAGGGCTTGACATGGTAAAAGTCAGAAAAGTTTTATACGAGGGACAAGGACCCCTGGAATTACAAAATTCAAAGCTTATGTAGGTCGGGAGGCATCTCTTGGATATGGGAGAGAAAGGAAGAGTATAAGAAAATGGCTCGAAAAACCAAAAAAAAAAAAAAAAAGAAAATGGCTGGGGATTTTATTACCTTTGGCTCTTGAAAGTTGGGGGTCAAATGACCCTTTCACAAGGGTCACCTAAGACCATAGGAAAACCCAGATATTTACATTATGATTCATAACAATAAGCAAAATCACAGTTATGAAGTAGCAATGAAAATAACTTTATGGTGGGGGGGTCACTACAACATGAGGAACTGTGTTAAAGGGTCGCAGCATTAGCAAGGTTGAGAACTATGGGTTTCGAGGATCAGTTAGAGTCCATGACAATCATGGTAGGGAAGCTGGCAGCTGGCAGGGCGAAGTAGGTGAGGGTTCAAATCTTGATCATAAAGCACAAGGCAGAGGGCTAAGTAGAAATGGCCTGGGCTTTTGAAACCCCAAAGCTCCCCCCCCCCAGTGACACGCCTCCTCCAACAAGGCCACGCCTCCTCCAACAAGGCCACACCTCCTAATTCTTTCCCCAGTTTTACCAACTGGGGATCAAGTATTTAAATATATGAGCCTGTGGGGCTTTTCTCATTCAAACCATCACAATTGCCATTCAATTATCCTTTAACCCAAGTGCCAATAGTCTCTTCTGAAAGCCCCCACTATACATGTCTTCCGCAACTCTATCTTGAGAACACTTCCTGTCCCCTCTGACCCTGCAGTTCTTTTCTTGAGGAGAGGTAGGATTTCTAGGGAGTTGGAAAAAGTCTAAGAATGAATTTCTCATCTAGCACTGAGCCTGATGTGTAGCAGATACTCAGTAAACACCTATGGAGTGGTCGACATTCACTCATTGCTCAGGATTATTTAAACTGGGTATGGGGGCACATCCCTTTAACCAGAGCACTTGGGAGGCAGAGGTAGGCAGACCTCTGTGTGTTTGAATACCACCAGGGCTACATAGCCAGTCTCTCACAACAAACAAACAAACAAACCAACAACTCAAAGAACAAAACAAACAAAAAATAGATTGTTGTTTTAAAAATATTTATTTGTGAGCCCTTTTGTGTGTATACATATATACAGACACACACCCGTGTCACAGCACATGTGTGAACATAAGCTGGGCAACTTTCAGAAATAAATTCTTTCCATGTGGATCCTGAGCATCAAAATCAGGTGTTAAGCTTGGTGGCCTTTACCCATTGAGACCTCTTCACTGTCTTCTTCCCTTATATCGTGGTTTAAGATCTTAGTGAACATAAGGCAGGGGATTCGTTGATCAAGAAGTGTGTTAAGAGTTTTTATTTCTTAAAAAAACCCAGTTATGTAAATGTTTTTGTTATAATCCCAGGTGTGGGATATGGAGCTGCTTCAGTTTGTCCACAGCTGTTAACTATAATTGTCTCATGTGCTAGCAGGGATGTGGTTTAGACAAATGCAGAAAGTTTAATTCTGAGGACTCTGGAGAGGGGGATAAAAGCCAAAGTCCAGAGAAGGACCAGTGAGGGGATGTTCTGACGAAAGATGAGGCTGCTGCTGCTCCCTTGTGTTGCTGCTGGTTTGTTCTGATGTTGTGTTTGCTGTTGCTGGTTTGCTGGACTGCTGGATATCCTGACGACTCAGATTGGTATTGCCCCAAAGAACCCTACCATTCTATTCAGCAGGAAGTAGCTAAAAGAAACCTATGTCCCATTCCCCTCTAACCTTCTTTCTTTCTTATCTAGTGTTGGGAGGTTAGAAAGAATAAGGGTGGAAGGGAGGTAGAAGTTTAAGAACAGTAAAATAAAATAGAGTGTATAAAAGAAAATAAAAGCCACCTACTACAAAGAAGTGCAGATCATCCTGACTAGGACCCTCAGAAGGCAGGACAATGTAAATATTCCTTTTTCTTCCTTGGGCATTAGGCAAAGAGGTGAGCTCTTTGGAGCACAGCCAGAGTTCCTGACACACCCACTGCCAGGAACGAACCAGTTGGGGCTGTGACTATGACTATGCCAGAGTTGTACTCCTCTGAGGAGGATTCAGGGTCCGAAAAGGGATTTCCTTTAAGTGACAGGTTACTCACTGTGGGCAGCTCATCTGGCCTAGGTTTCCTGTCCAACCTGTTGTAACTGAGATCAAGCACGCTGAGTTTGGCTGGCAGCCCCTTAGGAACCTGCTGCAGCTCAGCGAAAGACAGATTGAGCGAGTTTAGCTGGGTAGGCCAGTCACACATCGGAGCGCCTGCAGTATCCCGCAGTGCATTGTGACTAAGGTCTAGTCCTTGTAGTTGCACATTTGCTGCGGCCAACGCAGAGCACACGCCGCTGAGTGTCTTCATCCCCGCGTTGCGCAGGGCTAAAACTTGGAGGGCCGGAAACTTGTGTGGACAGAGAGCCGAGGTCAGTCCTCTCTCGCCCAATTCCGGATTGTCAGACAGGTCTAAGGTGGCTAGGGCCGGGAAGACGCGGACCTGTTCGCAGGAAAAGTTGAGTGACTGTGCTTGGGCAATACGCAGTACCTTGAGTCCAGGCTTTAGCCACTGCTGCAATTCTGCGAGCCAGGCATCCCTTGTGGCCCACGACACGTTAAGGAGGCGCAAGGTGTTGAGATCGGGTCCCATGGCTTCCAGAAGCGGCGACCGCGCGGTGCCGGTTACCTGGAGGTTTTCAAGAGTCAGTTCCCTGAGGCCGGAATACCCAAGCACACGCAGGACTCCGAATAGAATCGGAGCAGGAACCCGCGCGGCCCGCACCGTAAGCCGCTTCCAGGGCAGGGACCTGACAACATCAGTGTACTGCCCCAGGTCTGCTTCAGTGTCCACACGCTTTAGAAAGTACTCGAGGCTGCGGCCGCCACCGTAGAACTCCACGTCCACTGCCCCAGTACACAGGAAAGCGCTGGACCAATCCGGCCGCGGATCTGAGAAGTTGCAGGCACAGCGGACACTGTCCTCATCCAGCTCGCAGGGCTCTGGCGTGGCGGGAGAGGCATGTACCAGCGTCAGTAGCAACAGCAACAAGCTGAGCACACGCTCCTGAGGAGACATCAGGGGTCAGGGAGACTCCAGTCAGTCCCTGAGATTCCACAGGGTGGCCCCGGTTCCACCCCAAGAGCGGTCGCCTGACTCACCATGGTCGGTAGATTTCTGAGCGTTTCAGATCTTGAAAGCTTCAGTTTCTTTCCTTTACAGTGGTGTTCTCTGGCTTCCAGGTTCCACGCGCTTTTCTGACCAATTTGGCAGCCCCTGTGAGTTTATGTAATCTTGGGATGTCACTCTGTCCCCTCCTCTGTGAACTCTAATCGCTTCCCCACTTCTCTTCCTCCTAACAGCCCTCCTCACTTCTAGTAAATATTGTAATGAAGTATTTTGCAGGGAGGGACCAAAACAGGAAGACTTCTTCAAGGCATTAAGGCATTCTGTGCCACAAGGATGACTTAATGCCTCTGACTTGTCTGGTACATAAAGGAAAAGGATGAACCACATCAGATGGGTACTGTTTCCCAACCCCAGGGATTCAGCTCCATTTTCCCCTAGTCTTAGTTACTAGCAATTCCCACTATCCAAATACAAACCCTTGATTTTCTTCAAGAGTGTGACTGGATGTTTGTGGAAAGATTGTGAAACTTATGTATGGGTTCCAGAAGGAGATAAAGCTCAGGGTTGAGAGTTAGTGTGAAGAACAATCCTTCCTTCTCCCCATTTATTCCCTAGTTTAATAATTCATTCTCTTTGCATTCTCTCCTTCTTTCTCCCTATGTTCTCTCACTCTAGTACTCCAACCTGGCCTGGAACTCACTATGTAGCTCAGGCTGGCGTTGAACTCACGATTTTCCTCCTGTCTCTGCCTCCCAAGTGCTAGGATTACAGGTGTGAGCCACCATATCCAGTTTATTTATTAATGTTCCTTAAAAAGATAGTGAGCCTAGTGGAGCATGCCTTTAATCCCAGCATTTATCAGGCAGAGGTAGCTGGATCTCTGTGAGTTCAAGGCCAGTCTGGTCTACAAAGAGAGTTCCAAGACAGCTAGGACTACGTAGAGAAACCTTGTTTCAAAAAACAAAGCAAAATGGTATTTGATGGTGATACATTGGCCAAGTCACATTGTCATGTACAACATTCCTAAAATTGGGAAGCAAGGTTTATTTTTATTTTTATTATTTTGAGAGGGTTTCACTATAAAGCTCTGGCTGATCTGACACTCACTATATAGACCAAGCTAGCTTAGAGCTCACATAGATCATCTGCCTCTGCCTCCTGGGATTAAAAGCATGTGTTATTACGCCCAAGTACAGCAAAGTGTTTTCTAAATCAGTTTTCCCTGTAGGACACCCCAGATGTCCTCACTTTTTTCTTGCCTTGACCAAGAAATTGAGAGTACCTTTGATAGTCTGTCTTTATTAGATGTCATTTCCCTCCCCTGAACCCTAACAGGGCCTTAAATGATTATTGGTTTTGACAAAGGTATTTAGGTTGCTAAAACACTGAAGAAAACTAACCCCAGCCCTTAAGCTTCTAACCTTCATACAAACTTCCTGTGCCACAGACATATTTAGGAGGAATATCTTTTACTGTCTATCTTGAGGGTGCTGCAGTCCTTCTTGGTAGGTAAGTTCTTTAATAAATGCTTTAGACAGATCATCCTAGCATTTGGTGCTTCTTTCTTTGGAAACCCACCGACCCCATCTCTAATAGTTTGGAGGCACCCCCTCCCCGTGAGAACCCTCTTGCAGCTGCTTTTTGGGGGTAACTCCAGGTTCCAATTTGGCCTGAAAGAAGCTTTTTCCATTTTCACTTTGCTCTCTTGTTTTCTCTCCCAAGAGCAATTCCAGTGAACTTGGGAGTTGGGGCTGGACTACATGGAATGAGAATTAACTAGTATATTACTTGTAGTGATAGAGGAAAAGAAACAAGTGTCCCATAGGTGGAAGACTGCAACAATACAATTATAACAGTCTTCAAAGGTTTGTATCCCTAGACTTCTGGGGAAGGTCCCTACTTGGGAATTGTGTGTGTGTGTGTGTGTGTTAGGGTGATGGGGTGTAGGGGTGCATGCTGTTATGCACATCAGAGGATGACACTACTGTTTTCATCTATTACTTTTTTTTTCTTTGAGACAGGGTTTCTCTGTGTAGCCCTGGCTGTCCTGGACTCACTTTGTAGACCAGGCTGGCCTCGAACTCACAGAGATCTGCCTGCCTCTGCCTCCCAAGAGCTGGGATTAAAGGCATGTGCCACCATGCCCGGCCATCTATCACTCTTATCCTTATTTATTTACTTTATTTTTTTTTTATTTTTTTTTTTTTTTGGTTTTTCGAGACAAGGTTTCTCTGTTTAACAGCTCTGGCTGACCTGGACTCGCTTTGTAGACCAGGCTGGCCTCGAACTCGCAAAGATCCGCCTGCCTCTGCCTCCCAAGTGCTGGGATTAAAGGCGTGCGCCACCACCGCCCGGCTACTTTATTTTTTTAATTTATTCTCTCATATATTACATCCTGACTGCAGTTTCCCCTCCCTCTTCTCCTCCCAGTCACCCCCACATCCCCTTCCTACCTTTTTGCTTTTTTCGAGACAGGGTTTCTCTGTGTATATAATGGCAGACCTGGACTTACTTTATAGACCAGGCTAGCCTTGAACTCACAGAGATCCGCCTGCCTCTGTTGCCCGAGTGCTGGGATTAAAGGCGTGCGCCACCACACCCAGCACTTTCTTTCTTTAGACAGGTCTTTCAGAGATCTGCCTGCCTCTGCCTCCTGGGGTCCTGGGATTACAGGCATGTGCCATCATGCCTGGTGAAAATATTTTATTTTCACAGAAGTGTTAATTGATGAATAGCTGCATGTCTGCTCTCAATCCAAACAAGGAAACCTCAGACCATATTGCCTATTGTATATCCTGTTGAACATTCCCTATATTTCCTAAATCATGCCCCAAATCAAGGCCAGGTCCCTGTGACATCCCTGATGACCAGGGATGGCTGATTATACACATAATTAAGAGCTAGCTGTAGAATACTAACTCTACTGCTGAAGTTATAATACTTGGGCAGGTTTTGTGACCTCAGATGTCTGGGTTCCTCTCTCTCTGTCTCTCTGTCTCTTTGTCTCTCTGTCTCTGTCTTTCTGTCTCTCTCTCTCTCTCGTGTGTGTGTGTGTGTGTGTGTGTGTGTGTGTGTGTGTGTATACACACGTGTGCATGCGGAGGCCAGAGTTTGATGTCCAATGTCTTCTATTGCTCTCCATCTTATTTGTCTAAAACAAGGTCTCTCACTGAACCTGGAATTCATCATTTTGGCTATATTGGCTGGCCCTGAGATCCTCCTGTCTCTGCCTCAGACAGAGTTGGGGTTACAGGTGTTCCACTCGTCTTATTCCAGTGATGAAGATCCAAACTCAGTTCCTCACATGTTTGCAAATTACCCTCCAATCTATCTCCCTAATTAGGCTCCTACTTCAAAGCCAAGATGATGGTAGTATAGGGCATGGGACTGGTTCTTGCAGAGTTTCCAGACAGATGGAGGCAGAAGACAGTTTGGGCACTGATAGCTGTCTGAATGGACACTTCAGGCAGGACATAGCTTTGGCAGGAACCTCATCTTATCTTCTCTACCAGGAGTTAGATGTGGTTTTAAGAGGCTCTCTTGGAGCCAGGCATACCACGCCTTTAATCCTAGCACTTGGGAGGCAGAGGCAGGCAGATCTCTGTGAGTTCAAGGCTAACCTAGTCTACAGAGTGAGTCCAGGACAGCCAGGGATACACAGAGAAAACTTGTCTTGAAAAATAACAACAAAAAAAGGAGCTCTCTTGGGGCCAGCAAGTGGTAAAGTGATTGCCACAAAAGCCTAACATTTAAGTTCAATCACCAGTACCCCACCTAAAGGTGTAAGGAGAAAACCAACTCCATGAACTTGTCCTCTTGCCTTCACACATGTGCAGTGGCCTGTACATGCTTCTTTCCACCAGTTCAGAGGAGGAGAAGCTGCCACTACTGCAAGCTTGTTGCAAGAGGAATGGGTCCAGACATTGGCTCCATCACCATAGGATGGTGGGCAGTAAATCACTACCCTGGGGCTGGAAGGATTTTGGGCCTAGAGACATGGTACAGGATGCTAAACACAGATATTTAACTGATTGCTTTGTGGTAGAGATTGTAGACTTCATTGACTGACTCCAAGTGAAAGAACTAAATTCAGGGGAAGGAAGTTGATGTGAATAACAGTTTGTGGAGAGAGATGCCTATAGCTAAAAGCCTTTGGTCTCAACCTGGTGAGTTGGTTCACTGCACCTAGAGGGCAGCTCAAAAACCACCTACAAATCCAGGGTCAGGGGATCCAGCACCCTCTTCTGGCTTCTGTGGGCAATAGACAGACAAGCGATGAACTTTAATATGCTTACAAGGCCAAAACAGTCATACATATAAAACTAAATCTCTTTTAAGATTTATTTATATATACAGTGTTCTGTCTGCATGTATGCCTGAAGGCCAAAAGAGGGCACCACATCTCAATACAGATGGTTACGAGCCACCATGTGGTTGTTGGGAATTGAACCCAGGACCTCTGGAAGAGCAGACAGTGCTCTTAACCTCTGAACCATCTCTCCAGCCCATAAAGATTTATTTAAAATTTTTTGATGATTCCTTTTTATCTTTTATGTGCATTGATGTTTTGCTTGCATGTATGTCTGTGTGTGGGGGTGTCTGATTTCCTGGAATGGAGTTACTGACAGATGTGAGCTGCCATGTGGATGCTGGGAATTGAACCAGGGTCTTCCAGGTACAAATAAATCTTTTTTTTTCTTTTTTGGTTTTGTGAGGGTTTCTCTGTGTATATCTGGCTGTCTTGGACTCACTTTGCAGACCAGGCTGGCCTCAAACTCACAGAGATCCGCCTGCCTCTGCCTCCCAAGTGCTGGGATTAAAGGCGTGCGCCACCACGCCCAGCTAAATAAATCTTTTTTAAGAAAGAACAATTTGCTTCATTTGTATTGTTCTTGAACTTGGGATCATAAAAAGGATATTTATTTGGTATAACCATCTCTGGAAGAGGAACAAAGAGACCCAGTGGCCCCATCACCATCTATCTTCAGGATCCTGTAGTGAGGTTGAAGTTTAGGTGGAGGGTGTGCATTGTACATATCTAAGCAGCTCCCCAGGAAGTGGTCTGACAAGGTCCTCCTCTGGCCAGCACCAGGCTTTATTTAGTCTTTTTTTTTTTCCCCAGCACAAAATTCCTGGAACTTTTTTCCAGATGGCAAGTTCCTTCTCTGCCTGGCACGAGGAGGGAAGTCACGTATTTGGCTTTAGGTTTTGACTTTTCCCACCATGAGATTTCTGGGAAAATTCTAGTTTCTTGGAGTCCACTATTTCAATAGTTTGACAGCCAAAATAAGAGACACAAGTATCTCTTCGAAGACCGTCATTCCAGGCTACTCACACCAGTTTGCCTAAGTGGTAACTTCCTAAAATGTAGAGGCACCAAGTAAAATTCTCATGTCACCAGAATACTAATTCTCTTGGAGCTGGGAAAGAAGTATGAGAGAAAAACATCATCTGATGTTACCATGACTGAGAGACAGCCGTGACAGATCAGCAAAAGGAAAAACACAAGGAAACAAGCCACTTCACAACAGAACAGGTTTAATCTGAGAAAACCTGAGGAAGAGAGGTCTCTAGATGAAGAAAACCAGTGAGTCTGCTGACCACTTGTAGACTACGGATAGTTATAGGGAGAAAGTAAGAAGAAGGATGGAAAGTGGGCGTGTCTTGAGTTTCTATTGCTGTGGGCTGGAGAAATGGCTCAGCGGTTAAGAGCACTGGCTGCTCTTCCAAAGGACCTGAGTTCAAATCCCAGCAACCACAAGGCAGTTCACAGCTGTCTGTAATGGCTGGGCATGGTGGGACACACCTTTTATCCCAGCACTTGGGAGGCAGAGGCAGGTGGATCTCTGTGAGTTCAAGGCCAATCTGGTCTACAAAGTGAGTCCAGGACAGCCAAGGATACACAGAGAAACCCTGTCTCAAAAAAAAAAATATATTGCTGTAATAAAACACTATGACCCAAAATCCACTTGGGGAGAAAAGAGTTTATTTCATCTTACATTTCCAGGTAACAACACCCCATCACTGAGGGAAGTCAGGGCAGGAACTGAAGTAGAGGCAATGGAAGAGTGCTGCTTACTGGCCTGCTCCTCATGGCTTGTTCAGTCTGCTGTCTTATATAAGACCACCAGCCCAGGGGCAGCACCACCATAGTTGAGTGGGCCCTCTCACATCAATCAGCCAAGAAAGTGCACCACAGGTTTGTCCACAGGCCAGTCTGGGGTGGGCATTTCCTCAGTTGAGGTTCCCTCTTATGACTCTAGCTTGTGTCAAGTTGACATAAAACTAGTCAGCACAGAGGATCAACAAGCTTTTTTTGGCTCAAGATTGGCTGTTGCTAGGAATGACTATAGAGTGGCAAGAATGTCTCTATGGCCAGGTGTTGCCAGAGATCCTGTCCTTGACTTCCTTTGCGGAAGAGTGATGCGGAAGTATGAGCTGAACAAACCTTTTCCTCCCAAGTTGCTTTGGTCATGGTGTTTCATAACAGCAATAGTAACCCCGATTAAGACAGCTGCCTTGGTCATAGTCAAGGATGGATAGGGGTGGGATGGGGGGTGGGTGGCAAGAATCTAGCAAAACAAGTTACAAATTACCATGGCTTCTGGAAATTGTCACCATTTAACCAAAATGGAGGAACTTTTTTTTGGTTTTTCGAGACAGGGTTTCTCTGTGTATCCTTGGCTGTCCTGGACTGACTTTGTAGACCAGGCTGGCCTCGAACTCACAAAGATCCGCCTGCCTCTGCCTCCCAAGTGCTGGGATTAAAGGCGTGCGCCACCACCGCCTGGCTAAAATGGAGGAACTTTACAAAACGATATGACCATGTATATTAGTCACTTGTCTCTGACAGTGATAAAATACCATGACCAAGGAAGTCAAGGACAGGAACTCAAGCAAGGCAGGAACCTGGAGGCAGGAACTGGTGCAGAGGCCATGGAGGGGTGCTGCTTACTGGCTTGCTCCTCATGGCTTGCTCAGCCTGCTTTCTTATAGCACCCAGGACTACCATCCCAGTGACCCAATCACAATGGGCTTGGTTCACCCCCATGAATCACTAATTATGAAAGTGCCTTACAGGCTTGCCTACAGCCTGTTCTTATGGAAACATTTTATAGCTTGTGTGAAGTTGACATAAAACTAGCCAGTACAGCAACTTAGAAGAAATAGTTTATTTGGGGCTTACAGTTCCAGAGCAATATGGGTCCATCTTAATCACGGTGGAGAAGCATGCCAGTGGCTAGGCACAGTGGCAGAAATAGGAGAGCTCATATCTCAAGCTGCAAATATCAAACAGAGAGATCAAGGTAGGAATGGTGCCAAGCCTGTCTCCAGTGACATGTTTCCTCCTAAACAAGCAAGTCCATACCTCCTAAACTTACTTAAGCAGTGCCAAATGCGGACTAAGTATTTAGATGCACAAGATTATGGGGACATCTCTTTCAAACCAGCACACCATGGTTAACAGTTATGAAGCCATATAGAGGGTCACTCACTGGTCTAATGGTCTGGAATATGTTTGAGTTGAAGTATTGCTGGGAACCAAAACTGTTCCTGCTCGGCTGGACAATAGGGTCCTGGAGCTTTTGTTAAGAGTTAACTTCTGTGAATACATCTGAACCTCTCCTAAGGAGTTCTGTGGTCTGACACTCTGTTCCTCCCTAGCTGCTGATCCAAGATCTGAGGCGAAAGTACATTCTGTAGTTTGGTAACCTAGCAATCCAAAGGCCCTAACGTCAGGGCAAGGTAGTTCCTGCTAATACTTTCCACTTCTGCAAAGCATATATTCAGCTATGAGAAAATAAAGTTTGAGACTTGATCAGAATCCTGTCTTGTCTCCGTTCTCTCATGTCTGTTCTGTCGTCCCCCCCATCCAGGACCTGCTCCCCCCGCCAGCCCTCGTTCATTTCCCCACAGGTCGGGGCAGAGTATAGTAGGGTTTATTGAGCATCTTGTTAAGTAGTCCAGGATGCCCTCAAACTTATGGCACAACTTCTCCCTCGGCCTCCTGAGTGTTAGAAACCACATCTGGCTTGGATCTGGGATCTTGAGGTTGATGTTCCGGAAGGTGCAGGCAATAGACAGAAACAGGGTACTATGGTACAACACGTGCCTCAGCTCAGGGGTGGAGGAAACACTGCTCATTCAAGAGACAAACCGAAGGGCCTTGGGGTGGTAAGGTGAAGTGTCCTTACAGTCCAGACTCCAGAAGACAGCTAGAATCATACCGTATATTACCTTGTCTGCCACAATTTGGATTTTGAGTTGTGAGGAACTTTCCCCTCACCCAGTACCTAGTAGAGTAGTGACATTCAAAATTGGTGAATTATTTTTTTTAAACTTTTTTTTATTATGTATACAGTATTTGCTCTAAATATATGCCCGGGCAGATCTCAATGTAGATGGCTGTGAGCCACCATGTGGTTGCTGGGAATTGAACTCAGGACCTTGGGAAGAACAGCCAGTGCTCTTAACCTCTGAGCCACCTCTCCAGCCCGTGAATTATTTTATCTTAAGAGAAAAAGGGAACTCCCTTGCATGCAGACATGAGGTAATTATAATCTCATCCACAAAATGGGGGTCCTTGGGACTCATCCAGTGGAGCCCTGGATTTTTTTTTAAAGATGTATTTTTTGGGGTGTTGGAGAGATGGCTCAAGAGCACTGGCTGCTCTTCCAGAGGACCAGGGTTCAATTCCCAGCACCCACATGGCAGCTCACAGCTGTAACTCCAGTTCTAGGGAATTCAACACCCTCATACAGACATTCAAGCATGCAAAATACCATTGCATGTGAAAAAAAAAATTGATTTTTTTTTATTGGGGGGGGGGGGGGGAGGATGGAGAGATGGCTCTGCGGTTAAGAGTATTGGTTGCTGTTTCAGAGGACTTAAGTTTGATTCCCAGAATCTACATGGCAGTTAAAAACTGTCTAACTCTAGTTCCAGGGAATCTGTTACTGTCTTCTGGCCTCCACAGGTACCAGGCACATAAGTAATGCATACACATTCAGGCAAAACACTCATACACATAAAATAAAAATAAGCAAATCTTAATTAAATAAAAAGATTTATATTATTCACTGCCTCCCCGCTCCCTCCGACGGGATCTCTGTTAGCCCTGGCTGGCCTAGAACTCACTAAGTGAGCCAGGGTAGCCTCAAACTCCCGGAAGTCCTCCTGCTTTTGCTTCCTGAGTGTTGGAATTAAAGGCCTGCACCACCATGGCCAGCAAGATTTATTTTTATGGTATGTCTAGTGTGCCTGCATGCGTTTACGTGCATCATATGCGTGCAGGAACAGGAGTTACAGGTAGTTGTGAACTGCCTGCGCTGGAAATCCGACCCAGGCACTCTGGAAGAGTAGTTCAAGCACGCACTTAAAGCCATGTCTCAAGCCCTCAATGGAATATTATGCTTCAAGCATTTAGGAAGTGCTCATCAGTGGAAGCCGAGTAACTGGTGAAACGGGCTGTTAGAGTGAGCGTGGAGGACACTGGAGTAAATTGTGTTTGCTGAGAGGACGGTGATGCCTGGAGAGGTCTCTTAAACTGGAGTGAGATTCAACAGTCAAGGTCCCCGCCAGCTTTGGAATTCCGGCTTGGCCACGCCCCCGCACCATACACCCGCCCCCCACTCACGGAGTCCCGCCCACACGCACAGCCCCACCCCTCACCCCGAGCCGAGACGGAACTTTTCTATTGCAGGTCTTCGGGTCCTGTTGTGCGCCTGCGCAGTTCCACCCTTCCGGAGCCGCGCTGTTGCCGCTGAGCTCAGGGATTTCCTTCTGCTGTGCAATGTGGAGTCGGCCGCCGGGCCGTCTCAGGACGCTGGCTTGCGGGGTGGAGGAGCTGCGGCGCCGCCGGCGGGAGCGGGAGGCAGGTGCGAACGGACGAGGGCGCCAGGGGAACTGGAACGTGGTTGTTGGGAGTAGGGAAAGGAGACCCCTGACTGAGCCGTTCCTCTGCCCCTAGCCCTGCGGAAGGCGCGGAGGGAGCAGCAGTTGGTCAGCAAGAGGCTGCTGAGGGAAGATGCCCCGGAAGAAGCCGGAGGCCAGAGTGCGGCTGTACTCCTTGGGGAAGCCGAGGTGAGGGGGCAGGGCAACCGAAACCTGAATGCCAGCCACTCTCCACCTCCGGCCATTCGCTGGATCAATCCGGAAACAATTACTTACCCCGTTCAATTCAGTGCCTCTTGTCCTTACATCAGCCCATCATCAGTCAAGTCTTTGCCTTTTTAGACCTTTGGTTTTTAAAGATTTCCGCAGTCTGCGTGACTCTCCATCGTAGGTGCCTCCACCAACTGGATACTACAGTATGCTTCTAAAATGGCCTTCATTTACCACCCTGATTCGTTTTTAAACCACAGAAACCAAAATCCTTCCATTGACCTACTAATCACCACACTGGTTTATGGGGTGCTGGGAATCTAATCCAGGAATTTGAATGAGCTAGGGAAGCCAACCGTGCTCTATTTCTAGCCCACATTTACTGAATGAGTAAATGGAAGTGTCTGTACATTTAGCAGGCATTGTGTCTTAGTAGTGCCCGTGTTTACGTATTACTTTGCAAAGCAGTTGCTCCTAGGCTGTGACACTTAGTCATTGTATGCCGGGCCATCGAGCATTGAGGCACACAAAGAGTGACAAGATAGAGTTCAAAGACCAGTGAAAGAAACAGATTTCCTACCATTTTAAAGAAAAACTAAGTTTCCTGGAGGAAGCCGGAAGGGGCTAACTTCCTAAGGCTGTGGAGAGCAGAAATCTGAAAGACGTGGGAGTCTGGAGTGTATCACAGGCAGAGGCAATAGATGTGCAAAAGCTTGAAAGTATTAAAGCACATTATTGTAGGTGTTGCTGGAGTGTAGTTTGCATGGGAGGATAGCTGGAGAGAGGGAAGTTTTGCTAGATGGAGATGTTATAAAAAGGCAAAGTAGATATCATTCTTATTTTTTCCACAGGTTTAGATCCTTTGGAAATGGTAAGGCTGATAATAGGATCCCCTGCCTATCTAACCTGCTGAGAAGAATAGCCATATTAATCTGTTTTGTTTTTTGAGACAGGGTTTCTGTAGCTCTAGATGTCCTGGAACTCACTATATAGACCAGGTTGGCCTTAAGCTTGACAAGATCTGCCTGTCTTTGCTGAGATTAAAGGCTTGTGCCACTGTGCTAAGGCCATATTATGACCAATAACAAGTTCTGAGTATGTGATATTGAAGATGTCACAGATGAAGTTAGTAGACAGAGACTTAGGATGTGCTTTATGGCAATTACATGTCATCCTTTCTCTGTTCTGGGATTCAGGTACAGCAGTTCCTTTGCCTAGCCCAACGGGGAACAGATGAAAAGGAGAGGGAGAAGGCTCTGGTCAGTCTTCGTCGAGGCTTGCAGCACCCTGAAACACAGCAAACCTTCATCAGGTCAGTGTGGGTGGTTTGAGCGTTGACTGGGGCTTTCCAGGGACAAGAGAATGGAGGGGATAGGCCACAGGCTTAGCAGGGCTCTGATGTCATTCATGTAGGCTGGAGGGCAGCATGCGGACCCTTGTCGGGCTCTTGACCAGCAATCGGGCCCTGTTGCAGCTTGAGGCGGCTCGGTGCCTACATGAGCTCTCTCATTCTGAGCAGTCTGCAGTGGCTGAGGCTTGCCTGCCAGCTACTTCCTACCTCCTCACCTACCTCTCTGGTCACAGCTCAGACTTCATAGTAAGGACTGTTCCTTTTAACCTTTCCCTGGGCTTATAGTTTCTATGTGTCTTTGGGGCCAGCTTGATTTGGCAGGTATAGGAAAATAAAAACAGTGTACATACCCATCATCTCTCCTCTCTTGTGAGCTTCAAGGACAGGGACATGCCATCCTCATTGTCTTATCCCTGGCTTGGTGTGAGATGAGCCCAGCCCAGTGCTTTTGTTGCCTATTCTCAGGAGCTGTGTCTGTATACACTGGGGAACCTTATTGTGGAGAGTGAGGCTGTGAGAAAGCAGCTCCTGCCACAGGGCATTGTCCCAGCCTTCGTTGCCTGCATCCAGGTGAGTGCTTCCTTGGTTCTCCCTGGCCAGCCTCCCCTAGCTTCTCTCCCTATGCTCCAATGGCTTAGCAAGGGAGCTCCAACCCCTGCCCTTCCTGATCCTTATGGCCTATTTTCCAATCAGGTCCCCACCCTGTCTATTTCTAGTCCCCCCATGTGGCTGTGCTGGAAGCCCTGGGATATGCCTTGTCCCAGCTTCTGCAGGCTAAGGAAGCTCCAGAGAAGATCATTCCGTGAGTACAATTATGTCTTCAGATACCCAGCCATGGTTGACCCTCTTGGTAGTATAGCCCATGAATGCCTGATCATGTCTGATTTCCACATTTTCTTGTCTCTGTTGTTTTTTCTTTTTTTGGAGACAGGGTTTCTCTGTATAACAGAGCCCTGACTGTCCTGGACTCACTTTGTAGACCAGGCTGGCCTTGAACTCCAGAGATCTGCCTGCCTCTGCCTCCCTAGTGCTGAGATTAAAGGTGTGTGCCACCACGCCCAGTCTGATTTCCACATTTTCAGCTCCGTATTTCTGGCTAGGGAGAATTTGGGGTTTGGATCCTTATTATCAATGTTTGAGAGGAGCAATTGGTGTCTCCTTGGTTCTGCTCACAGTCTGCTTCTGGTGGCAGCTCTATTCTGGACTCCAGTCTTCCCCAGCACATGCTACGATTGATGCAACCAGGCCCGAAGCTGAACTTTGGGGTTGCTATGGAGTTTGCCTGGTGTCTTCACTACATCATTTGCGGGTAACAGGCCAATTGGGAAAATGTCTTTCCTGGAGCTCTCTACATATGACTTAAGTCTTTGTACTGAATTTAGTTTCTGGAATTGCTTTGGTGAATTTCTGTCCTTCTGTGGTGCTTTCTTTTGCTTAGAAAACCCACAGACCTAGGTCGTTTTGTAGCTTAAATGTAGGGTTGTCCTGATAGACTGCTTGCTTCCTGTTACCCAGCCAGGTCAACAATGCTGTGCTCCTCACCCATGGGGCTCTGCCCACGTTGGCACTGTTGCTGTTGGAATTGGCTGGGGCTGTCCAGAGAATGGATGATGTGGGACTAGAGCTGGTATGTGAAAAGGACCTGTGGGACTTTGTTTACACTCTGCCTTTTTGTATCTGCTGTCCCTTTCTCCTTCCACCATTCTCAACTTGTCTTTGCAGCTTGCATGCCCTGTGCTTCGGTGTCTAAGCAATCTGTTAACAGAAGTGCCAGTGGAGGCCATGGGAGAGCAGATGGAGCTCAGAGATGAGCGACTTGTGGCAGCCCTATTTATCCTTCTCCAGTTCTTCCTTCAGAAACAGCCCACCTTGTTGCCTGAGGGCCTCTGGCTCCTCAACAACCTCACTGGTATGTATTACATTCTGCTCAAGGCCTGGTCTTTTATCATCATTAAAGCTTTTATTATGTTAGGAAACCCAAAGTATAGATTGGAGGGAGAGGTAGAGAATAAAGGGTGGGTGGCAATTCAAACACGACAGGAGGGGCCCACACCTTTTGCCTATCCTGTCAGTGAAGGTCTCTCATAACCATCTTGCTGGGGTCCTTGAAAGGACCCATTTGGAGGAAGACCATCCTCTAAGTACCTGTGGTTGTCAGGAAATCTTTTCTTCCCCACCTTCCTAATAAATTGCCTGGGTCTTCAGGATGGGATGAAAGCTATCTTAGGGATCTCTACCTGTTGATTGGGTTTACCCACCCTACACCTCTTCCTGTCTTTCAGCCTTAGCTTGTTCCTCAGGATTGCCAAAGATGCTCAGTAAACAAATAAAACTCTGTTAAAACTTTGGTCAGAAAATCTACCAGATGAAGTGCACTTCTTGCAGACCCATCTAGCCAAGGGCCTCCAGACCTAGTCATTCTGAAAATTCTGGGGCGGATAGTCACCCTAGGCTTCAAGTTCCTGTAACTGGGAGACTGGCAATGTAGTAAGAGCTCCCCCATGTGGACACACAGCTTTTTGCACACCTGAGAGAGCTCATCTGTAGTACACACACAAATGTGTCCCCTTAACTTCCTAGTATGTGTTCACGTGTTGAATACTGGGTGCCATGTAAATACATGCTACAAACACAAAACCCTTTCTTTAATGGCATGTTTAGATTCTTGGTAGCTAGACCTCAGAGCTTGAAGCTCTGGAGACAGGAAGTAGGAATAAACTTTTCCAGTTGGGCTGGAAGAAGAATGAAGGGCAAGAGTCTTCAAGAGACAAGATGGGTATCTTGGGAGGAGATCCTGCCCACATCAAGCCCTACCAGAGATATGGGAATGTTGGATTCTCAAAGTTGTAGTTAAGGGAAGTCTCTGGGGGCTAAATTTGTGGTCAGGGGCCTCAGATGGAGTGGAATGTAAGGGAGTAGAGACTCAAGAAGCCAAAGCCTTCTTGCATATGCTCCGGGGACAAGTTGGCAGATGTCACAGTGGACACCTGTTTCTTGTCCTTGAAGGTTTCCCATTTGGATAGCAGCATTATTTACCTCAGACTGAGCAGGATCTGGGCCTTTAAATATGGAGGATAGTTCTTCATGGGCAAGGCTGTAGTAGGTAAGATAATAGGGTAACAGTTCAGAACTAAAGGTACTTCATATAGACATTTTCCTTTTCAGCAAATAGTCCTACTTTTTGTACCTCCTTGCTCTCTCTGGATTTGATCGAGCCCCTCTTGCAGCTGTTGCCACTGTCAAATGTGGTAAGCATGCTGGTATGTATTGGTATCAAAATTTGAGTTTATCAACTGCTGATCAAAGCAAATAGGAAGAACAGACCTGGGATGTCTTTTTTTTGTTTTTGTTTTTTTGTTTTTCGAGACAGGGTTTCTCTGTGTAACAGCTCTGGGTGTCCTGGACTCACTTTGTAGACCAGGCTGGCCTCGAACTCACAGTGATCCGCCTGCCTCTGCCTCCCAAGTGCTGGGATTAAAGGCACGCGCCACCACGCCCAGCTGACCTGGGATGTCTTAAGTACCCATGTTATTTGGTTTCAGAGCTAGTACAGTCTGTAAGCTAGACTACTGCTTATGGTCCTTGGACAAATTGACAAACTACTGGAAGCTTCAATCTCTTCACTTAGAAAATCTCAGAGGTGGTTGTGGGAATTACATATAAAAGAGCCTGTAACAGTGCTTGGGCATATAGTTAGCCTTGCTTATACTATCAAAATTCTTGGTTTTCATCGTTTGTGTGTGTGTGTGCGGGGGGGGTGTTTTTGTGTCTGCAGGTCCTTACAGTTCTGTGCAATGTTGTAGAGAAGGGTCCAGCTTACTGCCAGAGGTTATGGTCGGGGCCCTTGCTCTCCTGCTTGCTCAACACACTGGTTCTCTCTGACACTGAAGTAGTAGGCCAGAGTTTGGAGCTGCTGCAGCTGCTATTCCTATATCAGCCAGAGGTGGGTTTGGTTTCCAATCCCTTGTTCAAAAGCTACTGATCTCACCATAGTGCCCTTCTCTTCTAGTCCTACCTATATTTGTTTCTCTGGGCAAGGGTAGCCTATGTGGGCTGCAGGTCAGAACCTTCATCTTGTTAGGAATGTACTGTCTTAAGAAGTGGGCTGACCCCCTAGCTGTAGAATTGGGTTTTAGGGTCTAAATGTTGGTCCTTCTCTACCCTCAGGCTGCCCAGGCCTTCCTGAAGCATTCAGGGCTGCAGGCTCTGGAAAAGCACCAGGAGGAAACCCAGCTTCAGGATAGGATACATGCTCTCCAGCAGACAGCTGTTCATGGATGACCTGGCTACTTAATGTCACCCCCTAACCCGTGGCCTGTCTATCCTAGGGTTTCCTGTTTTGTCTTAGAATCTGGTGGCTTTTTTTGAGTGTGGTTGCACTTGGGATCATCTTGTTTCATCCTCTTAAGCAACTTGGTTAATGACATGTGCCACCACAGCTGGTGGTGGTGGTGGTTTTTGATGAGAAATAAAATTGTATTTTTATATAAAGCTACTTCGTCTCAGTGTTTGCAGTGAAAGGGAGAAGGTAATAAGGAGGAGACCACTGTGAAGCAGCACTTTACAGCATAAGCTTTATAAGGAACAGAAGAGCACATTTCCCCACACTGTCTTCAGTCCAGTAGAGCCCAGGTTCTGGTGTGCTTGCTCACAGTCCTCAGTGGACACAGTTCAGGCTTTGCCACTTAGCACATTATCCAGGGCTCTTTTTACCTCATCAGCACTCAGATTGTTCAGAGACACACTCTTCTCTTCGCCAAAAGCTGAGGAAAGGTGACATAAATGAACACCCTGCATAATGGGGCCACAAAATTATAAAGGGTCTTTTTCGAAGTTACTGAGATAAAAAAGAAAAGAGATACGGCTCACTGAACATAGTTCCAGGCTGGCTATTGCTATATATTGCAACCCTCCCTTTAAAAATTGGTTTTGCTGTGCTTAGCATAAATCCAGTGAATCTACTCAGGAATCCCAGGTCCTACTAGAATTTTGTATGGGAAGAAAGATGTCTGATGCTTTAAGGTCACCGTGGGCATTAACTACTGAGCAGGGGTCTAGCCTTGGCTGACTGTCCACGTTTTGATCAGCTATAATACACTTAGCATAATATGTGGCACTATGCACATGTAGCACTCCACACCAAAGTTACTTTATCCTTCTGTGTGCTTTAGGAGGAACCTGCTTTATTAGTATATAGGAGTATTCAATTAGAAGCAATTGCAGTAGGATGTGACTCTCCCCACCCATAGATAGTCCTTTGGCTGGGTTGAAATGATTAAAATCTCACCAAGTAGTGTATTACCTACTTACTGTCTGTTAGTCAACATATTAAGAAAACTTTAGCTTGTGATAAATAGGATTAGTGTAAGGTAAGAGGTAGTGTTAATAGTCAGGGGATGCCTATGATAGGTAATCACCAGCTTTCTTTGAATCTTTAAATTTTTGAGACAAGACTTTACTAAATTTCCCAGTGAGGCCTTGAACTCACTATAGCCTCAGACAGGCCTTGAGTTTGTGATCTCCCTGCTTCTGCTTGGGAGGATCTGTAGCTGGGATTTACAGGATGGCTCAGGTATGCCTTTTTGAGACAGTAAAATAAATGATTAGATGCAAGTAACAACTTGAACGATTGGAGTCAGCCTCAGAACACTATAAGGAAGGGGCACAAACATGCAAAAGTTCAACCCTGTTCTATTTTAGCTGCATAATTTTAGGCCTGTTCCATAATGTTTGGTTCAGTTTTCTAATATATACAAAAGACCCATTCACAAGGTTAATGAAGACTAAGGAAAGTACACAGCACAAGCCGCAAGTATAAAGTGCTCAACATTATTAAAATTCTCAATCCCTGAATTTGCACTGGCCAAGATGTGATTCGGAAGGATCTAAGCTGACATGAAAAAGCGTGTCTTCTACCCCAAGTCCGCTCTTAACTGCAAAAATTCCTGGGTCTTACCCAAGACCCGGCCGGACCCCATGTATCTGTTGCCAGGAATACAAGAATAAAAGATATCACCCAACTAAGTAAATGTGAATTTCTTCATCAGCGGAAGTTCGAGTTTTGGCCTCTCTACCCCGTTTTCCCATAACGTTGGGAGGCGCCTTCTTTTCTCTAGCCCTTATTCAGCGACCTGGGTCTCTGACCTCTCGCGGCCAGTACTTACCATAGCGGGCCCAGAGCTTGGGCTGCACTTCCGAACACTCGCGGATTAGAATGGGCAGACTGGGGTGCGCCTTCTTCAGCTCCACATAACGTTGCTGGATGAAATTCCTGCAGGGCCGGAGAGACCGCCGCTAGTGCGCTAAGGACACCGACCCCGCCCTCCTCCACCCATGAAGGTCAAGGTCATAACTCCAGCTTCCGAAGCCCACTCGCCTCCCCACGCTACACCTCACCTCACACCCTGGCTGCCCTTTGATCGCTGGCATAAGTGAATGCGAATCTCACGAAGCCCCAGCTTCGTACCAACCACCCGACCAGCAGCGGCTGCCGCCATGCTTGCTAGCACAGGAGAGCCCAATCACGGCCTTTCAGGCACCTCAAGCGGACCAATAGCGGACCCTCTAGCCTGCGCCATAGACTGGATGATGCAAAGGGGGCGGGATAAATCTTAGCCAATGGCATTAGATTTTTCTGGCGGCCCGTGAGGTAGTGACGCGCAGGAAGCCGGATGTCTCGGAACGCGAAGTGCTGGAGCAAGTTTTCTTGGTGCACTGTGGGAAAGAGCTTGTCGCCGCTGTTTTGTAGAGAAATTTCCGCGATTGCCGCCGCTGAGAGACCGCGGCCAAGATGCCAGAGCGCGATAGTAAGACTCGAGTCAACCACTCTTACTTGCCCACGGGACCAGAGACACTAGGCGCGTTGTGGTTGCTGAATTTAAGTCCGGTGTTGTTTGACGGTTGGAGCCGCGCCAACCATTGGTCCTCAGGAGAGGCCCAGCCGAGCTGCCTCCAAATTTCGTTTCTTAGTTGAGGACCGGCCTTTTGGATTTTTGAGGCAGTCCCACCTCCCCACTCCCTCCTTAGTAAACCGAGGCGTGTGCCCCTCTTTTGGGGACTTGGTTTGTTTATTTGACTCGGTAGGAGAGGGCCTCTCTCTACGCTCTCAGGCAACCTCAAAAAGTCTCTTGTAGTTGGCATCACCGGGTGCTAAGCCCTTTCATGCCCCGCAGAAGCGATCTTTAGAAATTTGTTGTTGTTGCTGTTGTTTCTCCACCTCGTTTAGGAAAGCCCGTCTTTGTAACTCTTTCTTTTTTTTTTTTTTTTCAAGTGAGACAGGATCTCGAACCCAGGCGGGTTTTGAGCTCTTTATCTTCCTGTCTCCACTGCTCAAGTGTCGGGTCGACAGGCTTGTGGCTTCACAAACAGCTCTTTTGCTTGTTTCTTTTGGAGATAATCTGTAGGGATAGCCCAAACTGGTCTCGAACTCTTGGCGGCCTTGCTGCTTTAATCTCCCAAGTGCTGGGATTACAGGTGTGGGACACCACCCCCAGCCTTTGATAATGTAGTTTCTTGTAGCCCTTCCATTTCAGCACTTACTGCATAATCACTGCCCCTATTCTTCTCTACTCTGTTCATTTTTATAATCGCTAGTTTTTGCACGGAGCCTCACACATTAAATGAGTGATTAATTATGTCATTTCCCCCCCTTTAAGGTGAGCCCTTCTCTAACCCTTTGGCCCCAGATGGCCACGATGTGGATGATCCTCACTCCTTCCACCAGTGAGTATTTTGTCCTTGAACTATGGAATGGGTTGAGGAATGAGCAAGAGGAGTTGGTACAGACAGTGAAAGAATTCTGAGTATTTTGTTGCCAAGAATGGTCAGAAAGTTCATAGAAAATTTATTGAGAGGAAAACGCTAATCTTTGCAACATGCTAAACTCATTTTTTTTCTCACAGAAAGCTTTATCATAAATTCACTTACCAAGAGAATGTAATTATGCCTGATTTTCTAAGTTATGCAAAATAATCACTTTGGCGTCAGTTTTTCAGTAAAGTTATTATTATGAACCAAAAAAAGTAAAAAAAGTTTGCACCATGTAGCCCTTTATTTCTGTGAACCTTAAGTGAATTCAGAAACTCTACATAAGAATATTAGAAGAGAAGTTATGGCAGGGAAGAGTCTAGTGTGTGTTAGTTTATTAAAATATAGAAAAATTTCCAGGTGAAAATTAAGTATTGGAAATGAGAGTAAAACTGTCTTTTGTAACTTCACAAATTCAATCACTTTTATATTTATTATTACTTTGAGTCTGTGGATGGGTGCATATTTGGAGGTCAGACAACCTTGGGATTAGGTCTTCATTTTCCACTTTGTTTTGAGACAGGGTTTCTTTGTTCACTGCTGGCTTCCAGATTGGTAGGCCTGCAAGCTTCTGATGATTCTTCTGTTTGTGCCTCAAGGGTTGTGCTAGGATTACTGACACCTGCACTGCTGTGCCCAGTTCCTGGTTGTTAGACGTGCATGGCAAGGACTTTACCCACTTAGATCTCTCCACAGCCCAATCAAGTTACGTCTCAATCGCAATCCCCTCTCCACTTCCCCCTCCGGTCCCACCCTCCCACCCTCTTCCCCCTTACACCTCACCTCCCCATCCGATTCCTTTTTGGTCCTCTCTTTTTTTTTTTTGGTTTTTTGAGACAGGGTTTCTCTGTTTAACAGCTCTGGCTGTCCTGGACTCGCTTTGTAGACCAGGCTGGCCTCGAACTCGCAAAGATCCGCCTGCCTCTGCCTCCCAAGTGCTGGGATTAAAGGCGTGCGCCACCACCGCCCGGCTAGGTCCTCTCTTTTTTGAAGATAGGGTCACACTTTATCCCTGACTGGCATGGAACTCATGGCTTTCCTCCTCCATGTCTCCCGAGTGCTGAGATTGCTGGCATGAACTACTATATCTTACTTCTTTTTAAAGTTTTATTTTTGTTTGTTTGTTTGTTTTTCAAGACAGGGTCCTGGACTCACTTTGTAGATCAGGCTGGCCTCAAACTCACAGAGATCTGTGACTGCCTCTGACTCCCTAATGCTGGGATTAAGTCATGCACCACCACACCCGGCTCTTTTTAAAGTTTTTATTTATTTGAGACAGGCTTCAATTCAATCTGATCATCTTTCTGTCTCAGCCTCTCGAGTGCTGGGATTATAGGCATGTACTCTCACACTCCAACGTAAGATTTTTTTTTGGGGGGGGGGGGTAATGCTGAGGATTGAACCTTATACATGAGGTTAGGGCCTTTAAGGTATAGCCCAGGCTTGCTTTAGATTAGCAATTCTGCCTCATTGTTTTCGGCTTTTGTCACTATATATACCACTACGACCTGCAAGTCCCATTTTTGACTTAAGCCTTGTCCTTTGTTGTGTGCTCAGTTTTAGTAAAGAATTAATCCCTCCATCCCAGAATTCCTGCAGCTGTATGAGACTATCCATATTGCAAAATTTCACTTACATTTAATTCAATAAAACTTCTGAGCCAGGTAGTGGTGGTACATACCTTTAATCTCAGCACCTTGTGTTAAGTGAGGCAGAGGCAGGCGAATTTCTGAGTTCAAGGCTGGTCTGGTCTACAGTATGAGTTCTAGGATGGCCAGGGCTACACAGAGATACCTTGTCTTTTAAAAACAGACAAACTAACCCAAAACAAAACAACAACAGCAAAAAAACCCTTCGAGCCGGGCGCTGGTGGTGCAAGCTTTTAATCCCAGTGCTCGGGAGGCAGAGGCAGGGGGATCTCTGTGAGTTTGAGGCCAGCCTGGTCTACAAAGTGAGTCCAGGACAGCCAGGCTGTTACACAGAGAAACCCTGTCTCAAAAAAAAAAAAAAACCTTCTAGTAGTTAACACTAATATGTTGAAAGTGGCATGTCTGTTTCATTTGCATTTCCCTTGTTTTAGTAAAGTTAATCATGTATTTTATAGGCGTCTTTTCTATTTCCTATTGGCTACTAATTTTAAAAATCTTTGCAATTTGTTACAGATCAAAACTTACCAATGAAGACTTCAGGAAACTTCTCATGACCCCAAGAGCTGCACCTACTTCTGCCCCACCGTCTAAGTCACGTCACCATGAGTGAGTCTTTGTCATTCATATCTGACCATTTCTCTGGAACCAAAATTTGGTAGGATCTCTTTAAGTCTCTGCTTCTGACTGAAGTCTCCTTGATGACTGGGATGCTCTGGGTTTTAGTGTTCCCTCATGAGCACTGATAAGGAGTCATTGCTGATACAGATGGACAGACTTCTGGGCCTGTTATCCTATAGACTTGCACTCCACAACAGGTTTTTTAGGTGATGTCTAATGTTAACGTCAATTAGATGATGTTTTTTAAAACTGGAAAGATACAGATATTGATAATATTATGACTGCCTGATCAACACTGGTTTTTGTGTTGTGTTTTTCCATTTTTCTCTCTTTTATTTAAGAAAGGTCTGACTATATAACCATGTCTAACCTGGAACTCACTATGTAGACAAGGTTGGCCTTGAACTCACAGAGATCTACCAAGTGCTGAGCTCAAAGGTGTGTGCCATCACAACTGGCCTTTTTTTTTCTTTTTGAGACATCGTCTAGATTTTGACTTGAATTTACCATGTGGTCAGGCTGTCCTTGAACTTCTGATCCTATTATCTCAGCCTCTGATGTGTCCTCAATTCAATGCCTTATGAGTTTTAAGGGCTAGTGTATGAGTGAATTTCTTGTGTCTTCTAGGATGCCAAGAGAGTACAATGAGGATGAAGACCCAGCTGCACGAAGGAGGAAAAAGAAAAGGTAAAGGAATGGTGGAGGATGATTGCTTTGTAAGGTGAATACTGTTTGTGGTCAAAGGAGTAGAAGAGTTCTGTAGTGGCAGATGGGGTTTCCTACTGTGAAAGTACATTTATGGAAGGGCAGGTGGTAGTAGTAAAAACAAAAATCTGAGTTAGAAGAAACTGAATTTCTAATGTTAATGTCAATCAAGAGCTGACTGGCAATTCTATCAGGACATATATAATTTTTGCCGTAGAAAGCTACTTGAAGATACAGGGAAACAGGAATGGTTGTGTTGACCCTGATATAGGAATTGGTAAGCCTTACATACTCCCTTTCTCTGGTCACAGTTATTATGCCAAGCTTCGCCAACAAGAAATTGAGAGAGAAAGAGAACTTGCAGAAAAATACCGGGACCGTGCCAAGGAACGGAGAGATGGTGTGAACAAAGATTATGAGGAAACTGAGCTGATTAGCACCACTGCCAACTATAGGGCTGTGGGCCCCACTGCTGAGGCGTGAGTACTGAGGGATCCGGAGGCCTGTTTTCATCCTATCAGAGACATTCACACTATAAATGTTTCTTACAATTTAACCTACTCTGGAGCACACTCAAAACATTTTAGAAGGAATTTGTCATAAAGGACTGATTCAATATGGCTCTTTTATTATTCAGGGACAAATCAGCTGCAGAGAAGAGAAGACAGTTGATCCAGGAGTCTAAATTCTTGGGTGGTGATATGGAACACACCCATTTGGTGAAAGGCCTGGATTTTGCTTTGCTTCAAAAGGTGAGTTCTATTTAAAGAGGTGGAGAGATACACTAGTGTTGGATGTTGATGTTTGGAACTTTGTGATGTGGAAGACACATGATTGTCCAGACCATTAATTTGGCAGAATTATAGGTGGCCTGTTTGTAGAACCCGTGGCTCCTCCTCTTTCTGTTATTCTGAATTCTGTGGGGAGGTCTTCCCTTGTTAATCTCCTGTGGTTAAGGCCCATTCCCTCATTTCCCTTTCTGTACACTCCTGTACTTTTATTAGGTACGTGCTGAGATTGCCAGCAAAGAGAAAGAGGAAGAGGAACTCATGGAAAAGCCCCAAAAGGAAACCAAGTGAGTAAATAGCAGTGAGGACTTGACAAGTTTAGAAAATGACACCTAAAGAGGAATATATTTCAGTGCCCCTCCCCCCCAACATTTTTTTCTTCTTCTATTTTCAGGAAAGATGAAGATCCTGAAAACAAAATTGAATTTAAAACACGCCTTGGTGAGTAGTTTCTATAGTAGTGATTGCATTTTCGATGGATTATAAGAAATTTGTTTTTGTTTTTGTTTTTTACAGACAGGGTTTCTCTGTGTAGCTCTGGCTGTCCTGGAACTCACTCTATAGACCAGGCTGGCCTTGAACTCAGAGCTCTTCTAGCCTCCTGAGTGCTGGGATTAAACATGCACTACCACTGCCTGCATAAAATATTTTTATAGAACTCAGACATGGACTTAGTTATTTTTCATGTCATTTATGTCTTCTTAGTTAGACCAGAAGCCTTTTCAGGTCTTTAATATGTTTACATCAGACAAGGTGGAGGTGATGGTGCATCCTTGTAGTCCTAGAACTCACATGGCTAAGGCAAGAAGATTGCCAGTTGAAGGCCAGCATTGGCTACATAATAAGTCCCTGCTTCAAACAGAGCTGATAGTATGCTGGTGCATATAATCCCAGCATTTGGGAGGATAATGAAGAGTTGGGCCACCCTGCGCTGCATAATGAGACTCCCAACTCAAATAAATAGTAAGTGAAAGAGTAACTAAATAAAGCCAGATAATTTTAAAAAACTGAACATAAACAAAATAGCAAAAGTATGTAAAAGGCAGCGTGGGGATGCTAGAGAGATGGCTCACTGGTTAAGAGCACTGTCTGCTCTTCCAAAGGATCCGGGTTCAATCCCCAGCACCATATGGCAGCTCACAACTGTCTGTAACTCCAGTTCCAGGGGATCCAAACTCCAAGACACATGAAATAAAAATAAATAAATCATTAAAAAAAGAAGAAGAAGGCAGCAAGGAGGACTAGAGAGAATTCAGTTGTAAAGTGTTTTTTTGCAAGCATAAGCAGGAGGACCTGAGCTGATACCCAGAGCCCATGTCTAAAAGCTGGTTGTGGAGCCACTCCTGTCACTTGAGTGCTGGGGCCTGGAGACAGGTGGATTCCTAGGTCTTTCTGGCTAGCTTGCTTAGCCAGCTTGCTGAGTGAGCTCCAGGCCAGTAAGAAATGCTGGAGGGTGGTGGTTAAGGGATGACACCTAAGATGACTGTTTGCCTCCACTTGTACACACACACAAAGACTGTAGCGTGGTTATTGATCGTTACTGATTAAAAGAACATGGAGAGATCTGGATTTGAGCCCTGCAGATGAACTCACACTAAGTGTGTGACTTTGCTCACTCTTCTCGCACATAAAGACCAGCCTAATGTGTCTGTGCGACTGTTTAGGAATGAAGAGAAATGAAAGACACCATGTTTATAGTATTAGCTGGTTTTCCATTGTCATTAATACAATCTTAAACCAGCTAGGTGGAGGTGGCACATGAGGCAGATGGATCTCTGAGTTTGAGGGTAACCTGGTCAACAGAGTGGATTCCAGGATAGCTAGGGATACGTAAGGAAACCTTGTCTTCAAAAAACTAGAAAAAAAAAATCTTAAATCTCTGGGTGGTGGTGCCACACACTTTTTTTTAACATTAAAAAAATATTACTCTTTCATATAATACATCCCAACTGCAGCCTTCCCTCCCTCCACTCCTCCCAGTTGCCTCCAAAGATCCACCATTCTCCGTTTCCCTTCAGAAAAGAGCAGGCTTCCCACTGATATCAACTGAACATGGCATAACAAGATTCACTAAGACCAGGTACAAACCCTCTCATTAAGGCCAGACAAGGAAAAGGGTCCCAAAAGCAGACAAAACACAGATACCCCTGTCCCATTCTTAGGAGTCCCACAAACACCCCAAGCTAAACAACCATAGTATGTATATGAGTACCTAGCACAGACTCATGCAGGCTCTGTGGTGGTTGCTTTAGTTTCTGTGATCCCCTATGAGCCCTGTTTAGTTGATTTTTGTGGGCTGTTTTTTTTTTAATAAAGATTTATTTATTTTACATATGTTAGTGCTTTTATCTTCATACACCTGGCATCTCAGTATAGATGGTTGTGAGCCACCATGTGGTTGCTGGGAATCGAACTCAGGACCTCTACAAGAGCAGACAGTGCTCTTAACCACTGAGCTATCTCTCCAGCCCCCTGGGCTGTGTTCTTGACTTCTCTGGATCCTTCCTCCTCCTCTTCTGCAGAGTTCCCTGAGCTCCACCTAATGTTTGGCTTGGGTCTCTGCATCTGCTCGCATCATCTGCTGGAGGAAGCCTCTGATGACTGTTGGGCTAGGCATTGATGTATGAGTATAGCAGAATACGTTAGGAATCATTTCTTTTTTTTTTTTGACCAGTGTCGTTGGTTCTACCCTAGGTCTCTGAGCCATCCAATTTCCAGTTCCTGGCTATCCAGGCATTGTTAGGCTTGGGCTCCCTCTCATACTTGGTCCTCAAGTTAGACCACTCGTTCATTGGTTACTTTCACAAGTTCTGAGCTACCATTGCCCCAGCACATCTTACAGGTGGGACAGGTGTGGATCAAAGGTTTTTCGGCTGGGTTGGTATCCTGGTCTCACCACTGGGACCCTTGCCAGGATACCAAAGATGGCTGGTTCAGGCTTCATACCCTCCATTACTAGGTTCTCACTAGGGGTCACCCTCATAGGTTCTAGGAAATTTCCACTGTACTATGTTTCTGCATCTCCCCCTAAATGCCTACCCCCTCCATTGTAGTCCTTTCTCTGTGTACTCCTTCCATCCCTCTCTCCTTTCCCTACCTGATCCCTCCTGTTTCCATCCCCTGGCGCACACCTTTAATCCCAGCACTGGGGAGGCAAAGGCAGGCAGATCTTTATGAGTTTGAGGCCAAGCCCGGTTTACAGAGATAGAGTTCCAGGACAGCCAGTGCTACACAGAGAAACCATCTTCAGGACACCCGCCACCCCCAAATAAAATAAAGTAAAACCTTAAACCTTGTGGCCAGCAAGATAACTCAGTTGGTAAAATGCTTGCCTTTCAAGCTTGGCTATCTGAGATTTTTGTTTTTGTTTTTTTGAGACAGGGTTTCCTCTTGTGTAACAGCCCTGGCTGTCCTAGAACATACTTTGTAGACCAGGCTGGCCTCAAACTTACAGAAATCCACCTGCCTCTGCTTCCCAAGTGCTGGGATTAAAGGTGTATGCCACCAACGCCCAGCTGGCCATCTGAGTTTGATCCTCAGAGCCCACATAAAGCTGGAAGGGTAGACCTGACTATACAAAGTTGTCTACTTGACTTCTACATGTGCACCATGTCCTGTGTGCATCCATAACATACATACATACAATGATAATAGTAAATTCTTAAAAATTAACAAAATCAGACAAACAAGCCCCCCAAACCCCTTAACTTTCATCTTTCTTTTTTTTTTTTTTTTTTTTTTGGTTTTTCGAGACAGGGTTTCTCTGTGTATCTCTCTGGCTGTCCTGGACTCACTTTGTAGACAAGGCTGGCCTTGAACTCACAGAGATCCGCCTGCCTTTGCCTCCCGAGTGCTGGGATTAAAGGGGTGTGTCACCACGCCCTGCTTCATCCTTTCTTTTTTTTGGTTTTTTGAGACGGGATTTCTCTGTGTAACAGCCTGGCTGTCCTGGACTTGCTTTGTAGACCAGGCTGGCCCCGAACTCACAGAGATCGGCCTGCCAATGCCTCCCAAGTGCTGGGATTAAAGGCGTGCGCCACCACCGCCCAGCTTCATCCTTCTTTCTTAAAGGGCCTGATATAAGATAGGTACATAGTATTCTTGAGAAGGCAATATGGAATAGTAGTAGCTCAAATTTTGGAAACTGCCTTGGACCTGCTTTGTTCTTTGTACTTGGTAACTGTGTGACTTTAGGTAAATCATTTAATTCGCAGTTTTAGGGTTTTATTTTTTCTTTTTTGGTTTCTTTTTGAGGGGTTTGGATATTTTTATGTGCATTGATATTGTGTCTGTGTGCAGATGTTGTATCCTGGAGTTACAGTTGTGAGATGCCTTGTGGGCACTGGGAATTGAACCCAGGTCCTCTGAAAGAGCAGTCAGTGCTCTTAACTGCTGAGCCATTTCTCCAGCCCATCCCCCCTTTTGTGTGTGTGTGTGTGTGTGTGTGTGTGTGTGTGTGTGTGTGTGTGTGTGTGCGCGCGTGGGAGTCTTTTGAGACAGGGTTTCTTTGTGTAGTCTTGGATGTCCTGGAACTCACTCTGTAGGCCGGGCTGGCTTCGAAGTCATAGAGATCCAACTGTCTCTGCCTCTGGAGTGCTAGGATTAAAGGCATGTGCCACCACCACCCAGCCTTTTTTTTTGAGAGAGGGTCTCACTATATAGCTCTGGCTGTTACTCACTGTGTAGGGCAGGCTGGCCTCAAACTCAGAGATTCCCTTGGCCCTGCCTTCTGAGTGCTGGGAATAAAGGCTTGTGCCACTATTCCTGGCTTACCTTTTGTTTGTTTGTTTAAAGATTTATTTATTTATTTATTTTTGTATATGAGTGCTCTATCCCCATGTACACCTGCATTTCAGCAAAGGGCATCAGATCACATTATAGATGATTGTGAGCCACCATGTAGTTGCTGGAAATTGAACTCAGTACCTCTGGAAGAGCAGCCAGCCAGCACTCTTAACCACTGAGCCATCTCTCCAGCCCTCTTTTTTTGTTTGTTTTTTGAGACAGGGTTTCTTTGTGTAGTTTTAGTTAGCCTGGAACTCGCTCTGTAGAACATGCTGGCCTCGAACTCACAGAGTTCTGCCTATCTCTGCTTCCTGAGTACTGGAATTAAAAGTGTGTGCAGTCACTGTCCAGCAGCTTTAGTATTCTTTTTTTTTTTTTTTTTTTTTTTTTTTTTGAGACAGAGTTCTTCTGTGCAACAGACCTGAGGCTGTCCTGGACTCTCTTTGTCGACCAGGTTGGCCTGGAACTTACAGAGACCCATCTGCCTCTGCCTCCTAAGTGCTAGGATAAAAGGCATGTGCCACCATGCCTGGTGATTACAGACAGCTGTGAACTGCCATGTGGGTGCTGGGATTTGAACAGCCAGTGCTCTTAACCGCTGAGCCATTTCTCTAGCCCCAGCCTTAGCATTCTTCATCAACAAAAAGTAGTAATACTCATCTCACAGGGTAGGGCTGTTTTGAAGATGTAATGTAGCAGAACACAATAGCACTTGGCCTGGTACTCAGCATAGAGTAGGTAATCAATAAATGACTACTGTAACAAAAGAAGATATAGCGAGGGGGACAGAGGCAGGTGGATCTCTGAGTTCAAGGCCAGCCTGGTCTACAGAATGAGTCCAGGACAGCCAGTTATACACAGAGAAACCTTGTCTCAAACCCCCCCCCCAAAAAAAAAAATTGTAAAAAAGAAGATCCATTGGCTGTTTGCTACTCTTTCCCTTTGTATAGGCCGAAATGTGTATCGCATGCTTTTCAAGAGTAAATCATACGAGCGAAATGAGCTGTTCTTACCAGGACGTATGGCTTATGTGGTGGACCTGGATGATGAGTATGCAGACACTGATATCCCCACCACTCTGATCCGCAGCAAGGCTGATTGCCCCACCATGGAAGTGAGTAACCAAGTTCTAAGAACCTGTCATATAATCTTCAAATCTGCCTTGCCCTTGCCCTGTTCCTCATCTGCTGTATCCTTATGTTCTATTCATGTTTTTTTTAAATCTCCTCAGTCTCAGTTGAATACATTCATCTCCACCAGCAATATTCTTGTGTAAACCACAATTTCTCACTGGAGCAATTAAAAGACTGATTATTAGCTGGGCGAGGTGGCGCATGCCTTTAATCCCAGCTCTTGGGAGGTGGAAGTAGGCAGATTTCTGTGAGTTCCAGGCCAGCTGGTGTACAAAGTGAGTTCCAGGACAGCCAGTATTGTTACACAGAGAAATTCTGTCTTGAAAAACCAAAAAAAAAAAAAAAGTGATTATTTTCCCACTCCCAATCTAGTGTATTTTTTTTCTTTGGTGGTTTTTTTTGGTCTTTCTTTCCTTTCTCCCCGCCCCCCTAGACAGGCTTTTTCTGTGTATTAGCCCTGGCTGTCCTGGACTCGCTCTGTAGACCAGACTAGCTTCGAACAGAGATTCTCTTGCCTCAGCCTCCAGAGTGCTGGGATTAAAGGCATGTGCCACCACTGCCTGGCCAGTATAGTGTTCTTATGCTGATAAAACTCACACCTGAGTGCTAGGATTACAGATGTGCGCCACCACTTCCTGGCCAGTGTAGTGTTTTTATGAGGTGTAACTCACATGCTGTACAATCTACCAGTTTAGTGGCCATTTCAAATAGTTTTATTACCTGCCTCTGCACTTTAGCATCCATTAAAAGATGACTAAGGTGATGTTTTATAAATGAAAACTTTTGTTTCACCACGAAGTAGAAGTTTTTTGTGGTTTCTTGTTCTTAGGGGGTCAGAATAAAAACTCTGTGAGCTAGGGCTGGAGAGATGGCTCAGCAGTTAAGAGCACTGGCTGTTCTTCCAAAGGACCCGGGTTCAAATCCCAGCGCCCACATGGCAGTTCACAGCTGTCTGTAATTACCGGGCGTGGTGATACACGCCTTGTATCCTATTTGCACTTGGGAGGCCAGCCTCGTCTACAAAGAATGTCCAAGACAGTCAGGGATACACAGAGAAACCCTGTCTCGAAAAGAAGTCTGTGAGCCCCTGCAACAGTTGGACTTTCTAGTCTTTTTCATCATGTCTCCCTATTTGTTCTCTAGCTTTCCTGGGTTTCTTGAATGTTTATATTAACTTTTTTTTTTTTTTTTGGTTTTTCGAGACAGGGTTTCTCTGTGTATCCTTGGCTGTCCTGGACTCACTTTGTAGACCAGGCTGGCCTTGAACTCACAAAGATTCGCCTGCCTCTGCCTCCCAAGTGCTGGGATTAAAGGCGTGCGCCACCACCGCCCAGCTTGTTTATATTAACTTTTTTTTTTTTTTTAAAGATTTATTTATTGTGTATACAGTGTTCTGTCTGCAGGTATATCTGCAGGCCAGAAGAGGGCACCAGATTTCATTATGGATGGTTGTGAGCCACCATGTGGTTGCTGGGAATTGAACTCATGACCTCTGGAAGAGCAGCCAGTGCTCTTAACCGCTGAGCCATCTCTCCAGCCCTTATATTAACTTTTAATCCAAGGCCCTTTGTCATTCATTTCATGTGTTTGGAGTGTCCCTTCATTACACCTTCTTACAAGTTACTGTGACCACCTAGCTAACAAGTGTGTATAACTTGTCCTTGAATTTAAGTGAATGGATAATAGATGGTGAGATTCCTGCTAAGAGATTCCTGCTTCTTGGGTTTCCTAGGCCCAGACTACACTGACTACAAATGACATTGTCATCAGCAAGCTCACCCAGATTTTGTCATACTTGAGACAGGGTACTCGAAACAAGAAGCTCAAGAAGAAGGATAAAGGTACCTGATGGGAAGGGAAGAAAACCTTACTTGTGGGTATTGGGTGATGAAAACAAGGTCTCTTGAAGCCTCTGTCTTGTAGACACTGGATGGCTTCTAGATAGCAGAGGTAAATGATGCAGTGGGACACTGGGGCAAGACCAGTGTGTCCAAATTCTGCTTACCCCACTAAGAACCCACTGGTTGGGTTTGAAGTATCAAGGAAGAGTGGGAAGTTTTGTCCATTCTAAACAGCAGATGGTTAAAAAGGCACTGAGGCTGGAGAGGCTCAGCAGGAAAGAGCAGCCAGGCGTGATTCTTAACACTTAGAGTTGCTCACAACCATCTGTAATTCCAGTTTCAGGGGATCCAGCACCATCTTCTCACCTCCAAGTGTACTAGGCACATATGTGGTGTACAGACATACCTATTTGCAAAACACCTGTACACATAAAAATTGTTATTTTGTTGTTGTTTTTGTTTTTTTTAGATAGGGTCTCTCTCTGTGTAGTCCTGACTGTCCTGGAACTCAATATATGGACCAGGCTGGCCTTGAACTCACAGAGATCTGCCTGCCTGTATGTCCTGAGTGCTGGGACTAAAGTCGTGCACCATCATATTTCACCTTTTTAAAAAAGTGTATAAAATTTTAAAAAAAATTTAAAAGATGCTTATGAGGTGTTCTTTACAATGCAGGAAAACTAGAAGAAAAGAAACCTCCTGAGGCAGACATGAAGTATGTATTCCAGCCCCACGGATCTGTGAGCAAGATATTTGTGTTTCTTGTCTTTGGTCCTTTTGGAGTCATGGCCAGCATGTGTGTGTATGATTTTAGCAACTAGCCATGCCTGTTTTTCCCAGCATTTTTGAAGACATTGGGGATTACGTTCCTTCTACAACCAAGACACCTCGGGACAAAGAACGGGAGAGATACCGGGAGCGTGAACGTGATCGGGAACGGGACAGAGACCGTGAGCGAGACCGGGAGCGAGACCGGGAAAGGGAGAGAGAACGAGACCGGGAACGGGAACGAGAGGAGGAAAAGAAGAGGCACAGCTACTTTGAGAAGCCCAAAGTGGATGACGAGGTGAGTTGTGTTCCCTTGACACCAGACTGAGAAGCTGTCCCTAGAAATGCCTTTCTTCCAGGTACAGGGCCTCTCCATTCAGTAGAAGCTGTCCCTAGAAATGTCTTTCTAGCCAGGTACAGGGTCTTCTCCTGGTTGTTAGCCTTGTGCTTTTACAATAGTGATGGGTCAACTAACCCAGGGTGGGAACCATCTTGGAAATGGGGCAGAAGTGGATTAGGGAATCAATTCAGACTGGAGGGAGAGATGAATGAAAATTCCTCATAATGATACTCACTTCAGCTTTTGTTTTCTTTTCAGCCCATGGATGTTGACAAAGGTGGGTTGTATTTACAGCATCCCATTACTCTAGTAGTCCTCCTCTCCCTGCAGAACCATGCTACTCGAAGCTGATGAAGGTGGCATTCAGAGGACTCCCTCATAAGAACCATGTCTTAATTTACGGACTAGGCAGGACACATTTGCTCTTACATGTAATTCCTTCCGTTCTGAGGTTTTGAAGTGAGGCTGAGTATACAGTGTTATAGATCATTAGTTAGAGTTTGTTTAAAATCTAGCTAGATAAAAGGATTCCTTTACCTTAAAAATAAGTATGTTTTAATGGGAGCCGGGTGTGGTGATGTATGCCTTTATTCCCAGCACTCAGGAGGCAGAGGCAGAGGCAGGCAGATCTCTGTGAGTTCAAGGCCAGCCTGCTCTACAGAGTGAGTCTAGGACAGCCAAGGCTATTACACAGAGAAACTCTGTCTCGAAATCCCCCCAAATATATATAACATGTGTTTTAATTAGCAAGATGTACTCTACTCACCTGTAATCTGAACATTCTGGAGGCTGAGGTAAGATCAGAAGTTCAAGGCCAGCCTAAACTCCACAGTTCTAGGTCAGCCAGGGCTATGAGACTTTCTCAAATGCAAACAAAAACTTAAATAAACAAAAGCAAACCCCCCAGAACTACCACATTTATTTATTTGGAGGGAGGAATATGAAAGAGTGTGTGTGTGTGTGTGTGTGTGTGTGTGTGTGTGTGTGTGTGTGATTATGTATGTTGGCTTGGGTGTGCTAGCACATACTGGTGGAACCCTGAAGTTAACTTTTAGGAGTTGGACTTTTAGGAGTTGGTTCTCTCCTTCCACTCTGTTGGTTCCTGGAATTGAACTCAAGTTGCTGGGCTTGGTAGCAAGGTTTCTTACATGCTAGCTCTTTTGTGAGTTCCATAAAAACATTTTTAAAGCTGGAATCAGGGTAGTGGGAGGAGGCTGTAAAAATATCAATTCAAGTTTAAGCAGAGTTGTCTTTTCTTCCAGGACCTGGATCTGCCAAGGAGCTGATCAAGTCGATCAATGAAAAATTTGCTGGGTCTGCTGGTTGGGAAGGCACTGAATCATATCCTTTATTTACATTTCTTCCTGGGTTTTAATTATTTTTCCTTATGTGTATTGAGACAGCCTCTCTCTCTGTAGCTTAGGCTGGCCTGTAACTTGAGATCCTTCTTTGTCTATGTTGAGTGCTGAGATTATGGCATGCACTTGTGTTTCTCCGTTCCCTTTTACCTGTCTTTGCTCTCTCTTTCTTGTATGTTGTGTTTTGGCTATGATGAAATCATGCTTTGTATAAATCAGAGAACCAGTTCAGGTGTACTGAAATGTTTGTGTTGAAGTCTCTAGCCTCTGGTCCCTCTTGGCTGAATCTTTTTTGCAAGTGATGGAATTTTCTTTAAATAGCATATATTGAAGAAGCCAGAAGACAAAAAGCAGCTGGGTGATTTCTTTGGCATGTCCAACAGTTATGCAGAATGCTATCCAGCCACGTAAGTGATATCCTAAATAAGGGAGGTTGGGATGATTGGGTGATGAGATGTAAATTTGACCTGTTGAGAGCTAAGGGTACTTTCTACTTGGGTGAATTCTTCTGATTTCCTTCTGAGATGTTCTGTCAGGTGGGTTTCTGAATAAAATATAGTAGCATGGATCTAAAGCCAATTATTTAACTGCTGTTTCTCTTTAGGATGGATGACATGGCTGTAGATAGTGATGAAGAGGTAGATTATAGCAAGATGGACCAGGTATGAAGTTAAAAGGGTGTTTAAGGATGTTGGGGACCTTTGATCAGTAATTTTCAAACTTTTGTTTTATATTAAGTGTGTGTCATAGAATGAGTGTTTAGGTCAGGGGACAAGTTGCAGGAGTCAGTTCTCTCCTGTAGTGATTAGTTAAGAACATAGGTTTTTGTTGTGGTTGTTTTGTTTTTTGAGACAGTATCTTTTAGCCTAGGCTGAACATAGAGCTGAGGATGACTTTAAACTCCTGATCTTCCGGCCTTTACTTCTCTGCTCCTGAGATTATAGATGAGAGGTGTGCACCACCATGCACAAACAAAAGAAATTTCTATTTAATGTTTCACTGCTGGGGATTGAACCTAGGAATCTTTGTATGCTAGGCAAGTAATGTACCACTGAGTACATCACAGGCTTAGAGAAACTTCTTGTTTTCTTCTGTCCTAGGGATCAAACTGAGGGCTTCACACATTGCTCTATTGCTGAGCCACATACCCAAGAACCTGGTTTAATCTTGGAGCCTTGTTTAGTTTTACCTCTGCCATTTGTTTGTTTGTGACCTTGCCATGCTATTTCCCTGTTTACAACTGCCCTTGTGTTTACATCAGAAAAATAGAAATATATCTTTAATCCCAGCACTCTGGTGGCAGAGGCAGGAAGATCTCTGTGAATTTGAGACCAGCCTGGTCTACAAAGCGAGTTCCAGGGTAGCCAGGGCTACACAGAGAAACCATGTCTTGAAAAACCAAAAAGAAAGAAAGAAAATTCTCACTTTAGATTTTTTTTTTTACAATTAATGTATATATTTAGTATTCAGAGTAATGTGTATACTGTAAGTACATAGAAAACATTATTAGGGTAAGATTTATTACCGGTGGATTATTATTCTCTGGAATTGTGGGTGTCTGGTTTTATTCAGAGTAAATTCCTTTTCCACTGATAGTTCTTCCCATCTGCTCTACTACAGGGTAACAAGAAGGGTCCCTTAGGCCGCTGGGACTTTGATACTCAGGAGGAATACAGCGAGTATATGAACAACAAGGAGGCTTTGCCCAAGTGAGTAAATATGGACAGAGTATGAGGATGTGGCATCTTGGTGAACTAGCCATTTGGGTTATAGGTACACTGTAGTTTAGCTGTAATGTTTATAGATAGGTACTTTGCCCACAGAGCCCTTTAAGAAAACCTTCCTACTGCTATGAGACTTCTAATGCCTTCTTCCCACCATGGCCCCTTTCAGGGCTGCATTCCAGTATGGTATCAAGATGTCTGAAGGACGGAAAACGAGACGCTTCAAAGAAACCAATGATAAGGCAGAGCTTGATCGCCAGTGGAAGAAAATAAGTGCTGTTAGTGGACTCTTTTTTTTTTCTTTCTTTTTTTCTTGAGACAAGGTTTCTCTGTGTAACCTTGGTTGTCCTGGAACTCACTCTGTAGACCAGGTTGGCTTTGAACTTAGAGATCTGCCTGCTTCTGCCTCTCCAGTGCTGGTATTAAAGGTGTTTGTCATCACTCCAGCATAGTGGATTCTTTCTTAGGTGGGAAGGTTTCAGTTGAAGAGAGACATTTATTGACAGATCAGAGAACAGGCAGGTGGGGCAGCCATGGAGATTGAGAGACCACCTTTGCGCTTTAGGTGGACTTGGATTACGAGCAGCATGCTTATATGCTACTGCTATTCTTTTACAGATCATTGAGAAGAGGAAGAAGATGGAAGCTGATGGGTGAGCAGCATTGCTTTCTCTTTGGGCCTGGTGAGAATTGTTCAGTGTACTGATCCTATGCTGATCTGTTTCTCTTTTGATTTCAGGGTTGAAGTGAAAAGACCAAAGTATTGATCTCTAGTCCAACTGTCACCACATGGCTGTTCTTAGTTGTTTATTTCTACAATTCCTTGAAAAGTTGCAAACAGTTTTTGTTTGTGAATGTTTATAATGTTTATTGTATAACTCTTTATAAATCTGCCTCCCAAGTGCTAAGATTAATGGCAATTCAGCACCATGTCCAGCATGTTCCATTAAAATGAGTTAAACCTGCTGTTTTTCTGTGTCGGACATTCCTTTTTGAAAGCCCATGAAGAATGCTTGTCCAGTAGTTGTACAAATGTTAGGTCTCACCTGGGGTGCCGGTTAACATATCAAAGCTGACACTGGCTGCCAGGTTCTCCCAGAATACATCAGTCCCTCTGGCTGGTGTACCCACCCCCTACCCTAAACTTCAGTCCAGTCTCTGGGCTGGTGTTTCCCTTCTCACAGCTTCTCTGATTTCTGTATAATCCATCCATTTTGGTTGCATGCCCTTTGGGCCTCTTGATTGCTGCTCCAGGTTACCCTCTCTCCCTCTACCACTTCCCTCCCTCCCATTCTTCCTCCTTCTCCCATGGCCCAGTTTGGGTTAATGTTCAGTGTAGACCCTTCCAGATGCCTCTGGCGATGCTCTCCTTCATATCTACAATAAACCTTCACCGTATCTGGGAGCTGTCATGCCCTTTTATTTTTCATTCAATTAAACAATTTCCTTTTTCCTGCACTGGATTTTAGGTTTCTAGACAGCAAGGATGTTTACAGGCCAGCTTTCTAGGGCAGAAGGGAAAAAAGTCACCAATGGCCAAGAGAGGTGTCAACCTGAATCATCAGATTTACTCAGTCCTGTCTGGCCAGGGTCCTAATGTGAAAGTAGAGATTTCTCTGGGGATGAAGATCATCGTGATAGCTTGTCAAGGCCGGATAGGATTGATCTCTTAGTGAAGCTGTATTAATAAAAATCATCCTGGCCTGGAATTCTCAAGAGATCCATGATCTTCCCTCCCCCCATAAAGGTGTATGTTACCATGCCCACCCAACTCACCTCATTTTTTTTCTTTTAAATTTCAGATTTCAGCACATGCCTTAGAAGGCCTAATTGCACAGACATCTGAGCTGGTCCTTCTTAGCCAGCCACAGGGACTGCCCCACCATGCAAAACACTCATTATTGGAACCTTTGCTAACAGGGATGCCCAGAACATCATACTTGTTTTCCTGGTGGCCTAAGCACAATTTGTCATGCCCACCACAGGTGGAGCTAAACTATACGAATGCTCACTGTTTTCCTGGAGGCCAGGAAAGTGTGGGCAGCAGTTTGAGCATGTGTGCAGGCTGCCTCCTGTTAACACCTATTAACTTCAGGGTTCGTGGATTCCTGTTCCTTCTTGTACAACATGCCTGCTGCTACTCTCTGTCTTAGGTTTCACCAAGTCAGGAATTATTGGGATCCCTTTCTCCTATCTTTTAGGACAGGATTGGATGGAGAGAAAAATTTATGATGTTCCCAAATATGTGAAGTGGCTTGGGAGGGAGGGCTGGCCTTGAAGGTCATACAGTGTAGCTAACCCAAGCACAGGCCACAGTGGGCCAGTGAGATGGGTCTGGGGTTGGGAAAGCAGGGAGATGGCACACTCGCTAAGGCTGCAGTAGAACAAACTTTAGGATTGGAGTTTAATCCCTGGAATCTGCGAAAGTGGGAGAGAAGCAACTCCTTAAGGTTATTCTCTGACACGCACAGGTGTACTCATATCACATCCATAAAAACAGGGGAGGGGACTCTCTGAATCCACATCCATACTTCCTGCTGTGCTTTTCTTCCTCAGCTCTTTTTTCTCTCAGCATTTGTTTTTAAAACAAGACAAAAACCTTGTAACGACCTGCAACTAGGCTTCATTAAAAAAAAAAATAACAGGGGGCCGGGCGTGGTAGCTCACGCCTTTTAATCCCTGCAGTCCGGAGGCGGAGGCAGGCGAGACCAGCCTGGTCTATGAGTCCAGGACAGTCAGGGCTACACAGAAAAACCCTGTGTCGAAAAACAAAAAAAAAATTAAACTAAATACAAAAGGGGTGGGTTAGTGGATCTTAAAGGAAGAAGTACGCGGCGCTCCCCCCACCCACAGCAGCAGCTGCAGGCCCGCCTCTTCTGATGTTGTCCCTAGTGCACTTCCGATTCCGCCTCCTACCGGAAGCAACTACTTAGGCCACACCCCCTGTAGTCTAGTTGGTTTCCCGGCGCGCGTGGATCCTATGGATCGCGTATGTGAGGAGAGTCCCGCAGTGAACTCAAGCAATGAAGATGAAGACCTTGACTCCGCAAAGGCAGCACCCCGTATTCGTGGTACCCCAGAAGACATCGTGTTGGAAGCGCCAGCCAGTGGCCTGGCGTTCCATCCGACCCGAGACCTCTTGGCAGCAGGCGACGTGGACGGGGACGTATTCGTGTGAGTGGGGTGTAGGGCAGACGGTCCTAAAGCTCCTCTCCGGTGAGGGTAGGGAGTGTTGTGGGAAGACATTTTATGAGACTCGGACGGCTCGACTTGTTCAGTAACATTCAGCAAGTGTGCTTGTGGAGGCCTTAGATTGATTCCACATCCCTTTCCATCTTTTTTTCTTTCTTTTTTAAGGCAGGGTGTTTTGCTGATCCTGGAGCTCGACGATCCTGGATAGTCTTAACTAGCTAGCTAGTTTGCTTCAGGGATTGCATCTCTGTCTCCTAAGTGCTGAGTTGGCCACCATACCTGCCCAGCTTTTACATAGGTTTTGGGGATCACAAAACCAGAGGCAAGCACTTTATCCACCAGCCCTCCACCTCTATTTTGTTCCAGCTTTTCAGCACAGTGGACAGTGACATTGGTCAGAATATACAGTAATTATGTTTTTCTCTAGCTTCTGTCGACCCTGCCTGACTTTTTACCCTTTTAACTTCTGGGACTGGATTTCTGTTAATAGTTATTTTCCTTTGAGACAAGATCTCACTATGGCCCTATGAATAGTCTAAAAGGATCCTTTGGTTTTGGTCTCAGATTTTTTTTTTTCGAGATAGGGTTTCTCCCTATAACCCTTGCTGTCCTGGACTCTCTTTGTAGACTCTTACTCACAGAGATCAGTCTGCTTCTGCCTCCCGAGTGCAGGGATTAAAGGTGTGGACCACCACCACCCAGCTTGGTCTCAGAATTCTTAAGAATGTAGCCGCCCATCAATATACCCAGCTTGACATTAGTTTATTGAGTATTTCTGGGCCCTCACTGTGGTCCAGACCCAATCTTTCCTCAGGCTCAGGCTTTTGAGTGTGGTGGTGTGTACCTGTAATTCCCACATCCAATAGAATGAGACAAAAGAATTACAGGTTCCAGGCTAAACTGTGCAGTGGTGGTGTACACCTTTAATCCCAGCAGAGTTAGGTGAATCCCTGAGTCCAGGCCAGTGTGTTTGCAAGGGAGTTCCAGGGCTACAGTGAAACCCTGTCTTGAAAAAACAACAATAATAAACACAAAAAGAAAACAGGTTCCAGACTAGCCTTGGCTATGAATGAAGTAAGATCTTGTCAGAACCCAATCCATTCCCCAAAATAGTCCTATACAAATATATCTTGAAATAATATGTACTGAAACAAGATCTAAATTTGAAGTTAATTGAAAATGGATAAATGAGCCAGTTAGTGGTGGTGCAAGCCTTAATCCTAGCACTTGGGAGGCAGAGGCAGGTGGATCTCTGAGTTTGAGGACAGCCTGGTCTACAGAGTGAGTTCCAGGACAGCCAGGGCTACATAGAGAAACCCTGTCTCAAAAAAAAAAAAAAAAAAAAAAGAGGGAAATGGATAAATAGCCTGGGAGTGTGACTCAGTTGCAGAGTATTTATCTAGCATGTGTGAAGACTTGTGTCCACTACAATCAAAGACAAGGGATTAACAGAATAATGAGTTCTTTAGTCTTGGAAATCCCCTACCTACATGGGAACGTTGGTGTTTGTGCTCCATGCATTTCAGGTGTGGTATGGGATCATTCACTCTTGCTTCCTTTTCCTCAGCTTTTCCTACTCTTGTCAGGAGGGAGAAACCAAGGAACTCTGGTCCTCGGGACACCACCTCAAGTCCTGCCGAGCTGTTGTCTTCTCAGAGGATGGGCAGAGTAAGTACTGGGGACGGCGGCCAACAGGGTGGTATAGGGGAGAGGACAACGAGCAGGACAATAAACCGGGCCTTTCCCCCCCTAGAACTTGTTACTGTCTCTAAGGACAAAGCAATCCACATATTAGATGTTGAACAGGGACAACTGGAAAGACGAATTTCCAAGGCTCACGGGTAAGGAAAATCAACTAGGTATATGTGCACCTGGTGAGGATTAACAACTGAGGTCTGTAACTTCAACAAATTTATATTCTGTGTGTCTCCAGTGCTCCCATTAACACTCTGCTGCTCGTGGATGAGAATGTTTTAGTTACTGGGGATGACACAGGTGGTATCCGGCTATGGGACCAGCGTAAAGAGGGCCCTTTAATGGATATGCGGCAGCACGAGGAGTACATTGCTGACATGGCTCTAGACCCAGCCAAGAAGCTGCTGCTGACAGCTAGGTACAACCTTAAACCCGACTCCCTGCCGATCCCCTCCCTCTAGACCTTTTGGTGCATTATAGTCTTCCTAAAATGGAGCTTCCCATTCCATCTGTTTGTTCTACACAGTGGGGATGGCTGCCTTGGAGTCTTCAACATCAAGAGACGCCGGTTTGAGTTACTCTCAGAGCCTCAGTCAGGCGATCTAACCTCCGTCACCCTCATGAAAGTACAGCTGGGTATGATGGGATGGGGTACATATGCTAAGGGGCTTATTGTGAAGTGGGTCCAACAACATGGTATACCCTGTTAACTTGCAGTATGGGAAGAAGGTGGCCTGTGGATCTAGTGAAGGTACCATCTACCTCTTCAACTGGAATGGTTTTGGGGCTACAAGTGACCGCTTTGCCCTGAGAGCAGAGTCCATCGACTGCATGGTTCCAGTCACTGAGAGTCTGCTGTGCACTGGTTCTACTGATGGAATCATCAGGTAAGGGAGGCCAGAGCAGCCCTTGAGCACAGGAAGTGCAAAGCTAGCTAGCCAGTTCCTTACACTCTTCTCTGCCCAGGGCTGTGAACATCCTCCCAAACCGAGTGGTAGGCACTGTGGGCCAGCACGCTGGTGAGCCGGTGGAGGAACTAGCCCTATCCCATTGTGGCCACTTTTTGGCCAGTAGTGGCCATGACCAGCGCCTCAAGTTTTGGGACATGACTCAGCTGCGAACTGTGGTTGTGGATGACTATCGGCGCCGCAAGAAAAAGGGAGGGCCACTTCATGCCTTGAGCAGTAAGGCCTGGAGCACGGATGACTTCTTTGCAGGGCTGAGAGAAGATGGAGAGGATGCCAAGGTACTGGAGGTGTCGAGGGAGAGCGATGATGACAGTGACTGAGGGCACAAGTGGAGTATCGGGATAAGGAGCTATGTTTTTGGGGGTCTGAATCCCTAAAGAAAAAAAATTTTTGATGCTATAGATTAAACCTACTACCTTGAACATGATAAGCTTAGCTCTACCACTGAGTTATTTATACTCCAAAGTTCCCAAACAGGAATTTAATACTCTCTTGTGCCATGTAAGAAATTACATGAACTCAAGGCCCCAGAGTGGGAAAAGTATTTGCTCTCTCCCTACCATTGTAAAACAGACTTCACTGTGGCAAGACAGCAGACACTTGTGTATACCAACCAGGGTTTTAATATAAATAAAACCAGTACAAAAAAAAACAAACAACAAAAACCATATAAGCTCAAACCAGTGACAGGTGGTGGGAGGGTCCTTTGATTCAGCCAGTTCACCAAATAAAAACAAAGATTCATAGTAAGCTCTTGTGTGGGTATATGAATATTTGTGAAGCTTGGGAATTGACCAAGGGTACAAGATCAGAGGTCAAATCAGACCCTGGGCTCAGTGGGGGAGGGCAAGGTTCCTCACAACTAAAGTAGCACTTAGGTGTGACAGGGTTCTGTCCCAGGAGGGTAAGCTGTTACCAGCCCTTGTCCCTCTGGTATCAAGCAGTGGCTGCCCAGGCCTGCTGGGCTAGGGATTGGTACAGGCTCTACCTACACATTTTAGGTGCCTGTAGAGAGAAGGGGAAGGGGGTCACTGCTTAACTATAGTGCCTGCTTCAGCCCCAGGAGACCAGAAGCTGGTCCTCAGTGTCTCCAGCAGCTGTGCGGACACAGCATCCTTGGCCACTTCATGCCCATCCTGCCAATCAGAGGCCAGCACAACCCAAATGAGGCCACTAAAAGGCACTGGATGCCCAGGGATCACAACCTGGTACCAAAAGCGATGCCAGCCAGCAGGCCCTGTTCCTAAACACTTGGTAAGGAACACTGGACTGCCCAGCTTCATTCGTTGACACAGCAGCTGCAGAGCAGCCCGAGCTCCTTGGGACCCTAGCTTGTCCCTGGTCTGGGTTAGTTGGCTGCCATCTGGCCGCAGGAACCGCAGTGAGGGACCCGCAAGATGTTGGCGGAAGTGCTGCTTCAGGTCTGGCTTGAGCCACTCCACAGCCACTGGCTCTCCACAGAGATGTGACTGCCCTGCAAGAAAAAGGCAAGAGACAAGGCTGACCTAAGCACTGGGGCTGGAACCGAACACTCCCGAGTCACTAGACCACTTTGAAGTGACTTGCCACAGGCCATGTTTAAAGCCTCTCCACTTCCTGGTGGTGTGACAACTTCCCTAGGCCTCACCGCATTTATTTGTAAAGGAGCTGTGAGAACACATTGTCCTTCTAATTGTCCCTGGGGGAATACAGAGCCGTCAGGGTTTATTTACCTAATAACCATCACAACAGCTAACCTTTGTGGTCAAAGAAAGCTGAAACCCAGATTAAGCACTGCTTAATCCACTGAGGAAGCTGGTACCACTCACTACACAGATAGACAGGCTCAGCTGGACTCCCTTAATTGTACAACTCCCAACTTTTTTTCCCCCCTGGAAATATTGAGGATCAAAACAAGATACAATGGCAAACGCCTTAAATCCCAGCAGGTGGATCTCTGGGAGTCTGACAGCAGCCTGGTCTACAAATCGAGTTCCAGAACAGCCAGGGCTACACATAAAAATCCTGTCTCAAAAAAAACAGAAACAGGATACCACGTACAGGAGCTTAGACTCAGGTAAGTGGCGGCTGGAGCACTACTGCAAGGCAGCAATTCAAGACCGCAACTGACTTCGACTCGGGGATATGTTAAGTAGCAAGCCGCCCTCCCCCGGCTCCCACCCCTACCTTCTACCAGAGCCTTTTTGGCCATGGCAGCCGCGCGGTGCGTGCTGAATTTAAGCAGTGCAATCTGAGAGGGCGCAGAGCGCGGGCTGGGCAGCAGCAGTGTCTCCTGCAGGCAGGGACCCAGCGGCTGCAAGGCGAGCAGTAGCGCCCGGCGGTTCAAACTCGGAGGCAGCCCGTCCACCGTCAGCTCGCACTTCTCGGTGCTTCGGCACACCAGGAGCTGGCAAGAAGGACGCAGCTGGTGGTTGTGCAGAGTAGCAATGGCGGCCTGGGCACCGCGCCGTGAACTGTAGCGCGCATAGGCAAAGCCTCGGTTTAGGCCACTGAAGGTCATCATCAGGCGGAACTCATAGAGGCGCCCCACGCGCTGGAAGAGTGGGATCAACTGGTGCTCGTACACATCCTGCGGTAGTCGTCCGATAAACACCTCAGAACCCGACGGTGGCGGGCTGCCCACCCAGCCTGGAGGGAGAGGATATGTAGGAGTATCGTTCGTTGTCCACAAGGACGTTTCTATTTTTCTTTTTCTTTCTTTCTTTTTCTTAGACAGGGTTTCTCTGTGTAGCCCTGGCTGTCCTGGACTCACTCTGTAGACCAGGCTGACCTTGAACTTAGAGATCCACCTGCCTCTGCCTCCCGAGTGCTGGGATTGAAGGCGCGCGGGCCACCATGCCCGGCAGGATGTTTCTATTCTAAACTCCAAGAAAGAGCTGGGGTGGGGGCGAGGAGAGAGACCATTTGGAAATACCGACACCCTCTGGCTTCTGGTCATTAGCATGATTGGGCAACTGGACTACGTAAACAACTGGGCAAGCGCTGAGTGGGTGTAACATCCTCCACAGGGAGAGCAGAAGGGAAGCCAGACAAACAGCCACATCTAGTAAAGAGTAGGTCAGGTAGTTTGGGTTTTCTAATTTCGGAGCCTCGGGACAGGCCCTTTCCACCAAAAGTGGCTGAGGTTGGCTGGCGTAGTGGCTGACACAGGGGCTGGGGCTACTGTACCTGGGGGTGGCCCGCCATACTTCCTTTGCCCGTTGACCTGCACCAGGCGGATGCCAGTCTCCCTCACCCACGCCTCCAGGGCTGCCTTGTTCTCTGGATTCACCCTTTCACACCATTGCTGGGGAAAGAGGTAGGTTGGAATGGCGTATCACGGCTCCCATCCCACCTGGCCAGAGGTGTTGGGGTCACTGTAACCACCCCCTCCTGCAGGCGGGGCCCAAGAACCCCTTAGGTCTTCATTTACTTACTTCACACTCCCGTTTAGACTGCATAACTCTCCTATGTCTGCCAGTAGTACCCTTTAGAACTTCTGCGGATTTCTGCCTCTAGAAGATTCCCTGCCCTCCACGCCCCCTCAAACTTTCATTGGCTCTGAGCGTGACCCCGCCTCTCAAGGAGGCATCCATTGCACGTGCGCAGGCCCTTGGAAATCTCGAACCCTTCTTTGGAGCGTGGGTGGGAGGAGCTCCATCGCTAGAGTGGGGGTGGAGAGAGAGGTGGGAGGGACGGGTAGACACTGGGCACAGGAACCTCCCCACACAGGTTGTTCTTTACTCTTTAGCAGAACCAGTGGGTTTGCGGAGGCGTCTTCCCTTTCATAACAGTCACTAAAGTGGTTTGAATGGTTCAGGACCTGAGGAGGAAGATAGGGCTAGGCATCATGGACACAGACAGGCATTAGCGAGCAGTAGAGACATTTATTGGACTTTTTGGCGGTAGGTTGCAGGGAGGCATTTGGTCATTTGCTGTGCGGCTCTACAAAGAAACTATCTCAGGTCCACAAAGGGGCTTAGGAGGCAGAGATTTGATTAATCCACCTATACTGCTCCTCCCTATCCCCGACAAGGAAAGTGTAGTACTTGGTCAATCTTTTTTTTTGCCAGTGATTACCGATAAGGTAATAATAAAAACAAAAAAGCTTCTGTTCTGACTATTCTTCAGTCTTCCGCTGGATCAGAAATGTGCAAACTGCTTAAGTACATATGCAGTTTTGTTTTAGTTCAGATAAGGTCAATCATGTTTCCTCTACTGGTTTGCTCAGCTCAGCTGATGGAGGGGGGCTGATTTGTTCTTCTTCTGATCTCCTCCACAAGGTCTTCTCTTCGGACATCCACCTGGCCAGGACAGAGGAAGAAGGTGTGACTTAACTGTTCACTGAGTGCCTACTTCTAGTTACCAGGTTTGGCTTACTGGGACACCCCAAGGTAGATAATGCCCCTAGTAAAAACCTGTACATGTGGATTCTGGGTATATTAAATGCCATGATTATATTAAAGCCTAAGTCCTCAGGTTCTTTATAAGTTAGTACTACACGAGCTTCAGGTCTCAAACAGGCCCGGGCTAGCCAGCATTTGATGCCCCCTAGTCCTTGAGCCTTCCTGCTTGCCTCCTTCCCTTACCTCTTCTCTGCTAGTCACTGAACGGAGTTTGACCACTCCATCCTTGAGCTCCTGCTCGCCAATGATGGCCACCAGTGGGATGCCTGTTTCCTCGCAGTACTGCAACTGGTTCAGTAACTTTGGATTCTTCTTGTAGAGCAGCTCAGCCTGGAAATGACCAAGGAAGAAAACAAAGGCTTCTGTTGTTCTCAGAGACAAACTTTGGGGGTGGGGTTGGAGCAGGTACCTTGTTCTTTTTTTTCTTTCTTTTTTTTTTTTTTTTGAGACAGGGTTTCTCTGTGTAGCCCTGGCCTCACTTTGTAGATAAAGCTGGCCTTGAACTCACAGAGATCCCCCTGTCTCTGCCTCCTGAGTAATGAGATTAAAGGCGTGCACCACCATGCCCGGCAATTTTTTCTTTTTAAGTGTCTTTATTTTCCAGCTCTGAAAAATACTTTTATTTTTGTTTCTACAGGTCATTAAATCCTGTACATACTATTTTAAGATTAGCTATAAAGCAGAATCTCAATAACACAATGTATATATGCTATTGGTATTGATAAAAATAAAAAGGCTGTAAATAGCATATAAGAACAATTGGGAAAATATAATTGACAAAGCCCCCTCGTTCAAACAATCTTTTTTATGTTGTTCTTTATATCTATTTATTTACATTCTGACCACAGTTTTCCCTCCCTACTCTCCTCCCAGTCTGTACACCTCACCTACTCCATCCACTCCTCGGTTTCTCTTCAGAAAAGGGCAGGCCTCCCATGGATATCAAACGGCCTGGGCATATCAAGTTGCAGTAAGACCAGGCACCTCCTCTCCTATTAAGGCTGGATGTGGCAATCCAGTAGGAGGAAAGGGTCCCAAAGGCAGGCAACAGAGTCAGAGACAGCACCCACTGTTAGGAGTCCCACAAGAGCACCAAGCAACACAACTGGAACATATGAGACACCTTGTTCTTTGTTCTACTCCAAGAAGCAATGGGAGAAGGCACTTTGTGAACTTCTGTTAGTTTGTGCCTAGTACTCCCAAGTTTGCTGCCACCCTGGGGACTGCCTCTTGTACCTTGATCCCAGCATCCCATAACTCTGAGACCAGTTTCAGTCTCTCCTCCAGCAGCTTCTTCTGTGCAGACGCCACAAGCACCTGTGTCTCTGTGGTCCGAACCTTTTCCTCTAAAGCCTAGAGAAAGGCAGGTAGGAGTCAGAGCTGGACGAAGCCATCAAGGAACAAACAGAGAAGGCTGTGGTTAGGATCTTGAGAGACTAGGTCCAACTCTGAGCTCTCCACGGAAGGGTACCAGACTTCTGATCTAACAGCTGGACTTAAAAATGGTTCTTAGTGTAAGAAATGAACTGATCTTTATGCCTTGTCAGAATAAATGATGGATGGAAAGCTGGGTGTGATGTGATATACATTTATAATCCCAGTACTTGGGAGGTGGATACAGAAGGATCAGGTATTTAAGGCTTGCCTTGAATATATGAGTTTGAGGCTAGTGTGTCTCAAAAACAAAACAAAACAAAACAAAAACAACCAAACAAACAACAAAAGCAAACAAAAACCCAAGAAAACAAATAAGGGGACTGGAGAGATGGCTCAGTAGTTAAGAGCACTGGCTGCTTTTCTAGAGGACCTGAATTTGATTTCCAGCATCCACAGGCAGCTTATAACCATCTGTAATTCCAGTCCCAGGGGATCTGATGACCTCTTCTGGTCCCTGTGGGCACTAGGCACAGATATACAGGCATAACACCCATATACATAAGATAAAATTTTTAAAAATTATAGAAGCCCAGGGCCTCGGGCATGTTTTTCATTGAGACACAACATTAGAGTTGTTAACAGTAAGACTTAGGAGCTTTGAATAATCTGGATCCACAAACAAGAAAAAAGTGTAACTATCCCAGGGTAGCAGTATGGTAAAGTTAAGACTCCTTTCCCTTTAGGAGGTTAGAGAGCACAGGCACAATCACAAAGAAAGCACTTTAGACCACCTCCAACCCCTACTGGTATCTAGTCTTCCCCTTCTACTCTCCCGTCTGTGAGGCTAGGTATGTGTGTATGCAGAAACAAAGAACGTTGCTACTGCTCCTCAACTTTTCCTGAAAAACTATTTTCAAAGCTACAACATAAGATGCCTACTAGAATAATGACCTCAAGTGGGAAACATGGGTAGTGTCATCCTAGAGGAAAAAGACAGGAAAAGCAGGAAAGTCGCTAGAGCATTCCTATGCCAAGAGCCATTTAAGAGTACCAGCGACAAAGGGGGTCTTGAGGATCATGAGGGGCTTCCTTGGTGCTGCCCTAGTTCCTAGGAAGTTGGTGCAGCCATCTGAGCAAGCCCAGGGCCTCAGGCATGCTTTCCACTGAGACACAGCATCAGAGTGGCTAAGAGTAAGAGCTTTAAGTATCCGGATTCACACTGACTATACTACTTACAAGTTTAATGACCTTGAGCAAATTATCTGATCTTTAGCATTTAGTTTCCTTATCTGAAAACAAAAATGATGAAAGCAGCTCCTCTCAGTGGATCTGTGTCAGAACTGTATTCGCTAGTGCATGAAACACACCGAGCACAGAGCCTGGCACGTGGCAGTTCAATGTTAGGTATCCTACCCCAAGGAAGATGTGCATCTTGGATACACCAGAGTAGGTTTTTGATGGCTCTGATCCAGTGGAGAAAGAACCCAGATTCACAAAACTATACTAGAAGCCAGCTATTCAGAGGCTGAGCCAGGAGGAGTCAAGGCTGACTTGGGCTACACACTGAGTTCAAAGCACCCTGGGCAACTTAGTGAGACCCTGTCTCAAAATAAGTGAAAAAGACCATAGTGATAAGAGTGCTTGCCTAGCATGCACAAGGCCCAGGCTCAGTATCCCCTATCATAAAACACGTATCTGTCCAGGTATGCACAGAACTGGCCTACAAAGGAACAAGACTCAGAAGGCTATCAATCATCTTTTCTGCATTGCTCAGAGATGCTCTGTATCCAAAGCAGCTCCTGTCCCTGAAAGATCTAAGGTAGCTTGGGTACCATTATCTGCCTTTCTGTGTCCCACCCAACCCCAGGACCTGTCCTTGAAAGATCTAAGGTAGCTTGGGTGCATTATCTGCCTTTCTGTGTCCCACCCAACCCCAGGACTTACCTCTAATCTCTGCTCTACAATGGAGAAGATCCGTTCCACTCCAATACTGAGCCCAACACAGGGCACCTTGCGGCCTTTAGGATCAAACATGCCTACCAGCCCATCGTAGCGCCCTCCAGCAGCTACACTGCCCACACCCAGGGGCTCTTCCCCAGCCTGGGTTGGCGTCTGTAGCAGCACTGCCTCATAGATGACCCCAGTATAGTAGTCCAGCCCTCGAGCAAGGCTCAGGTCAAAGGAGATCTGTGGAGGCAAGGCCATGGTCAGTACCAGATTAGGGTCATGGACCCTAAGACACAGAGGTCAGTGGGGGCTTCTATCTCCAACCTGACTCACCTTGTCATCAATGCCGAACAGGGTTAGATATTCGAACAGCAGCTTTAGGTCTCCCAAGCCCTCCAAGGCCTGTTTGTTTTGGGAGAGTTTAGGATCCTGGAGCAACTGCTCCACCAGAGACACCCCACCTGAGGAAACAAATTTGTAGGCCAGACGGATAAGAAAAAAAAACAAAAGAAAAAAACAGTAGGTCTACCTTTTATCTGGGCTGCAGTTACATGTACACATAAACACTTTCCCTTCACACACACACACACACACACACACACACACACACACACACACACAAACACACACACACACAACGTTTCAACTTTAGGACTGAGGGCACTGACGTGGCTCCTGGGTTCTTTTCTCACCATGCTGCTGGACATAGTCCCCAATGTGTTCAGCCACTTCAGGTGCAAGGCCCTTCTCTCCTACCATCTCATTCTTCACTTCCTCCCAGGATACCTGGGCAGACAACAGCAGTCAGAGGCCATTACACAGCTTCCCTACCACAGAACAAGTATGGACCCTTCTCAAGGAGCAACTGAGACCAAAGGTGCCTTTCCACCTACATGCTGGGCCAGTCCTCCCTCAGTGGACACAGGCAAAAGTCTTCCTCCCAGACTTTTCATTGCTCAAACAGGGTAGGATCTGGGAAGTCATGTGTCTGGGTTGTTACCTTGTCTAGTTTGTCCACTGAGGAGCAGATGGTACGGAACTTGCTGTCAGGAACACCACAGACGGCAAACATACCATCTAGGATGCGCCTATCATTTACCTGTGAGGAGCAAGGTATAGGAAAGAAAGAATCTGTTTATTTTGCACAATTTCCAGTAGTCTCTACCACATGGGCTACTGGTCCCTCTGTGCAAGCACTTCTCCCTGTTGGAAGCCAGGCCCCACCTTGCCCTCTCAGTCCCATCCGGCTCTGACCTTGACCAGGAAGTCCCCGATCTGAAGTGAGCTCAGGATCTCACACATGATCTTCAGGCACTCTGCATCAGGAATCATGGGGTCGAACTGGCCAGCAATGTCAAAATCCTGCAGGGAATGAGAGGGGTAGTGTGTGATGAACCCCCAAATCTGGTCTGTCTTGTGTCCAAGCAGAGACCTTCCCTTTCATTTTCTGTCTTATCACCCACTCGGGTTCTCACCAGTCACGCCATCCCGTCTATTATAGAACTACTCTTCTTCATCTTCCTCAACTTTTCCTACTGTTGTGGGGAAATTTCCCAGCCTTTGTCAGTGAGTCTCTGTCTGTCTGTCTCTGTGGCAATACTGGGTATTGAACCTAGGGCTTCAAGCATGTGAGGAAATCACTTTACCGCTGAGCCACAGTCCAAGCCTTTCCCACCTTACTCTTTCGCTACTTTTTCCACCTGCCATTCATTAGTCTAGAAGACTTGATAACAACACTCTTTGAATTTCCTCATTCTCTTTTGTGATTGTAATACTGTGGTTTAATATAAAGAACCTGGAGCTAGGGATGTAGCTCAGTGGTAGAACAATGGCCTAGTGTCCCAGTGTGTAAAGGCCCTGCATCCAATCCTCAGCAAAAAAAAAAATATTTTTTTTCCTCAAGACAACCCCCACCCCCCTCAAAAAAAAAAAAAAACCCTACCAAACTAGGCTTCCAAACTCCATACCTGATTTGTCTTATTCTTCTTCGCCACTAAGCCATTATGAGGTCTACATGAAAATATTACAGAACTCTAAGAGCATTTTCAAGACTATAGAGTTTGCTCAGGACATCACAGCACTTAATGGATCCTATTGGAGAGATGGCCTGAGTTACCCATCCTGTTCCATGGTTTGCCAACACTCACACACTGATAGAATTCACGATAACGGCCTCGGGTCATAGCTGGGTTGTCCCGGCGATACACCTTTGCTATGTGGTAGCGTTTAATGTTGGTCAGTTTATTCATTGCCAGATACCGAGCAAAAGGAACCTGATAACAGAGTGTTAAGGAAAAAGAGCCTCCTGTGGTTGCTGGAAATTATCGTCACCCACAGAAACTAGGGTCTAAATCCACTTGAATAGATAAAACCACTGCCTATAAGAATTAACGGCATTCTGATTGTCAGGAAGAATTAACTGTGTAACCATAAAAGGCAGCTGACACAAGAAAGAAGATTAAGTACTATCTCCCTTGGGCTACACCAACTAGGGGAGAGAAGAGGACTTGGCAGATTAGACACAGCAGGAAAAGGGCCCCCGTGTGGAATCCCTAATCGGATGATTCTCAGATTGGCTCTGTGTGGTAGTTGGGATGAAACTGGTTCCCTTAGGCTTGTGAATCTGCATGCTTAGTCCCCAGTTGATGAACTGTTTGGAAGGCACGGCCTTGTTGGAGGCATGTCTCTGGGAGTGTGGAGTGCGTTTTGAGGTTTCAGAAGCACACCCTGGGCCCAGTGTCTCTCTGTTTGCTGCTTGTGGATCAGGATGTAAAGCTCTCAGCTACTTCCCCAAAACCATGCCTGCCTTTGTGCCAGCCAGCATGATGATAACAGGCCACCCCACTAAACCATAAGCAAGGCATTAATTGAATGCTTTCATAAGAGTGGCCTTGGTCATGATGTCTCTTCACAGCAACAGAACACCGAGACACTTTAAGATAAAGGAAATATTGGCCAATTACAGAAAATTCTGTCCACTGGGAGGGCAGGGGAGAGCTGTTCTTAAAACAAAAGACTGCTGTAAAACTGGAACAGGGTCCAGACAGAAAGCTGAAGATTTCTTAGGCTATATTCTGCTTAGTCAAAGCCTGTTTAGGGAAATAATTCCTTTAATTGCAAATGGCTTCATACTTAATCTTACCTGTGCCTGCTGCCCCTAAACCCAAGTTCAACCCCAATGAGTGCCAATTTACCTAAAGTCTTACGAACCCAAGTTTAGAAAGATACAGTGAGGTCATAGCGAAGGGACAGGAGCTCCCCACCCTGATCCTTCAGGTCATAGATAAGCTTTGAGTCTTCTCCATACTTTCCAGTCAGTGTTTCCTGGAGACACAAGAAGAAATATCACAATAAACTATATTTTAACTTTTTTTTTTTTGAGACAGGGTCTTACTATTTATCCCTGCCTGCCTCTACCTCCTGAATGCTGAGATTAAAGGCTTGGGCCACCACACCTGGCTATAAGTAACTTTATTATTATTATTATTATTATTTGGTGCTAGGGATTGAACCCGGGCTTTGTACTTGGTGGGCAATCACTATCACTAAGTTGTACTCCCAGCCCTTGAAAGACTATTATAGTGGCTGGAGAGATGGTTCAGTGGTTAAGAGCACTGGCTGCTCTTCCAAAGGACCCGGGTTTAAATCCCAGCAACCTCACGTTGTCTCACAACCATCTATAATGAGATCTGGTGCCCTCTTCTGTCATGCAGGCATACATGCAAAAACTCATATACATAAATAAATATCTTAATAAAAAGACCATTATAAACAAAAACATATTACTCTAACATGAGAAATTTCAACTTGTCTATAGCTCTATAGTCCCTCTGTTTTTATCCTAATGCTTACAAGTCTGATATAGTCACAAAAAAAAAGTAACAGGCACATCTTTAGTCCCACCTTTAATTCAGAAGGGAGAGGTAGGTAGATCTCTGTGAGTTTGAGGTCAGCCTGCTCTACATAGAGAGATCATGTTTTTAAAAAAGCAAAACAAAGGGGCTGGAGAGATGGCTCAGTGCTTTGACCCAAATGATCTGGGTTCAAATCCCAGCACCCATATGGCAGTTCACAGCTGTCTGTAATTGCCGGATGTGGTGGCACATGCCTTTAATTCCAGCACTCAGGAGGCAGAAGCAGGAGGATCTCTGTGAGCTCAAGGCCAGCCTGGTCTACAAAGTGAGTCCAGGACAGCCAGTGCTACACAGAGAAACCCTGTCTCAAAAAACCTAAAAAAAACAAAACAAAAATGAAAACCAAGCCGGGCGGTGGTGGCGCACGCCTTTAATCCCAGCACTTGGGAGGCAGAGGCAGGCGGATCTTTGTGAGTTCGAGGCCAGCCTGGTCTACAAAGCGAGTCCAGGACAGCCAGAGATATTCAGAGAAACCCTGTCTCAAAAAAACCAAAAAAAAAAAAGAAAACCAAAACAAAATGGAAATAACAATTTTGTGCTAATATTCTGCTTATTTTTTCTTTATTTTGTGGTACAGCTACAGTATTAAGTTTTTGTTTGTTTTTTGAGACAGGGTTTGTCTATGTAGCCTTGGCGGTCCTGGAACTGGCTCTATAGACCAGGCTGGCCTCAGACTCAAGAGATCTACCTACTTCTGCCTCCCCAGTGCTGGCACCAAAGGCGTGGGCTACCATGCCCAGCAATTAGACAGCTGTGAACTGCCATGTGGTTGCTGGGATTTGAACTCCGGTCCTTTGGAAGAGCAGCCAGTGCTCTTAACTGCTAAGCCATCTCTCCAGCCCAAGTATTACTTTTAAATTATTTTTTCTTTAATAATCATTTATTTATATTGTATGTGTTCATGTGCTATATAGCATACATTTGGTCAAGTGGATAACTTGTGAGGGCTGGTTCTCCCATCTTGTGAGTTCTGATAATAAACTCAGGCTATCAGTCTTTGGAGTAAATGTTTCTTTTTTTTAATTAGAATTATTTTTATTTTATGATGTTTTGCGTGCATGTATGTCTGTGTGAGAGTATCTGATTCCCTGGAACTAGAGTTACAGACAGTTGTGAGCTGCCATGTGCGTGCTGGGAATTGAACCAGGTCCTTTCAATTGCTGAGCCAGCTCTCCTGCCCCAGTAGTAAATGTCTTTACCTGTTGAGCCATCTCAGTCAGTCAAAGGTTGGTTTGGTTTGGTTTTTGGAGGCAGGGTTTCTCTGTGTAGCCCTGGCTGTCCTGGAACTCACTCTGTAGACCAGGCTGGCCTCGAACTCACAGAGATCCACCTGCCTCTGCCTCCTGAGTGCTGGGATTAAAGGTGTGCATCACCACTATGTACAGCCAGTCCTAAGGTATTATTATTTAAAATAAAAAAAATATATATATATTTACTTTGTGTGTATGAATGTTTTGTCTACATATTTGTATGTTCATCATGTGCATGCCTGGTCCCTGTGGAGGTGAAAGAGAGAGTGTTGGATCTCTTGGAGCTAGAGTTACAGATGAAGTGAGTTACCACATGGAGGCTGGGAACTGAACCTAGATCCTCTGCATGAGCAGCAAATGCTCTAATGGCTGAGGGATCTCTCCAGCCCTATTAAAGTAGTTAGGAGTCTGTGCTGATCTTGAAGAAAACCCAAGTTCACAGCACCCATGTCAGTCAGCTCACAACCTCCAATAACTCCAGGTCCATGGCGTCCTATACCTCTTGTTCCTCTGGCACCTGTATTCATGTGCACACATTCACACATCACATAATTTAAAATAAACCTAACCCCCATCATTAGAAAGTAAATAAATAGGGCTGGAAAGCTGGCCAGAGGTTAACAGCACTGACTGTTCTTCCAAAGGCCCTGAGTTCAATTCCCAGCAACCACATGGTGGCTCACAACCATCTGTAAATGAAATCTGGTGCCCTCTTCTGGCCTGCAGATATACCTGCAGACAGATCACTGTATACATAATAAATTACTCTTTAAAAAAGTAAATAAATAAAAAAGATGTATAATTTTACACTGAGAGTCTAGATTCGGTGGGATACCCCTATAAGTGTAGCACTAGGAAGGCAGAAACACCTGGTTTATGGTTCAAGGCCAGTCTGGATTATAATGAGACTGTCTCAGAACAACAGTATGAAGCTCTGCACTTATCTGTTTGCTAACACTGTCCTATTAGAGGTTTATGCTGCTCCAATTAAAATACATTTCCAAACCATGTCAACAGGCATATCTGTACATACAGCTTCTGGTTTTGATCATTTTTCTTCAAGATAAACTTGTAGGAATCCATTATCAGGTTAGCAAACACAGATGTTTTTATAACATCTGAGATCTGCACCATGTCAGAAACCCAAATAGAATGTCTTAAGGGTGTTACAACCCATGTCCTCTGATGTCTTCAACTGGTTATGACATATCCCTCTGACCAAACCGGCTAAGATTTAAAATCCCCAGTGTGTGGACTCATAAACATTTGTATTCTGGTGGTGTCATGGACTAAACTCTGTCTGCCCCATTAATACGCTAAAATTCTAACCTTAGTAACCTTAGGTTCCTTTATTATCTGCTTTGGTACTCATAAGCCCATGCCTCCACTATGCAGATCTCCTTACTCATCTCTAACCTTTAGTTCAAATACAGGTGTATCAATCACTTCGGCTCCATGGCGTTTGAAGCAGCAGATGATGGTATCAAACACCTTCTCCCGAACTGCCATCTGCCGGGGACTGTAGTCTCTTGTGCCCTTGGGAGTCAAAATCAAAACTCAAGGGTGATATTTAAAACAAAGGACATTAAACTCTAGAAATTTGCAAAGTGTAGCTCAGCAACAAGAAACACAAATGATGCTGTAAATGTGGATTTTCCTACAGGTCAGAACAGGCCCTGCCAATCCATCAGCTGACTAGGTTCTGCTTCACAGAATTCCAGACCATTTTTTCAACACAAGTTTTCTGAAAACTCAGGAATAACAGTATTTCCTTGTATAGCAGAGAATACCTACCTGACAAGCATATTTTATTGATTCAAAGTAAAGTTCACGTTCAATTTTTTTCAACATGATTTTCTTTCAAATTCTATTTAACAAGATTATTTCTGATAAAAAACCTCTCACAAAGCTTGGCGTGGTGGCACTTGGAAGGCAGAAGCAAGTGGATCACTGAGTTCAAGGCCAGCCCGGCCCAGAACAGTGAGACCTTTCAGAATAAGAATAAGAATAAGAATAAGAATAAGAATAAGAATAAGAATAAGAAGGAGGAGGAGGAGGAGGAGGAGGAGGAGGAGGAGGAGGAGGAGGAAGAAGAAGAAGAAGAAGAAGAAGAAGAAGAAGAAGAAGAAAAAAGCTCTAAGCAAGGTTTAGCAGATACATTTAATAGCTAAATTACAGGCTGTCAAGAAGTCAAGTCGTTACCCAAGAGCACCCAGCAAGTGTGTAGTGGAGCCTGTCTTCTCCCACCCAGGTCAGAGCCTTAGTGTGGAGCTTCATAGCCTGCTCCAGAGCCTTTCGACTAAGGACCTTCTCATATTTGCCTTTTGTTTTGTTTTGAGACAGGGTTTCTATGTGTAGCCCTGGCTGTCCTGGACTCACTTTGTAGACCAGGCTGGCCTCGAACTCACAGAGATCCGCCTGCCTCTGCCTCCCGAGTGCTGGGATTAAAGGCGTGCGCCACCAACGTCCGGCTACATTAACACAATATTTTAAGGAATTAAAAGACAGAAGACTAACATCGATCACGTTTTTGCAAATCTTGTTTACAATCTTATTTTTTATGTGTATGGGTGCTTTTCATGCATATATAGTCAGCCATGCATCACTTGCATGTCTGTAGCCCGTGGAGGCCATAAGAGGATGTCAGATCCTCTGGAGCTGGAGTTTCAGATGGTTGTAATCTGCCATGTGGGTGCTGGGAATCAAACCCAGGTTCTCTGGAAGAACAGCAAATGCTCTTTACAGCTTAGCCATCCCTCCAATCCCATTTTTTAAAAATCTTTAATGTTTTCCTTCATAAAATACAACCAATTTTCTTATGTAGTTTTTGTATTGAGTTTCTATTGCTATATATTGGTCTGGTTGAAAAACTTGAAGAACCTCTAAACTTACGCAGGCATGTTCTTATAAAAAGGAAGAGTAGTCTAATGAGTTTCTCAACTGTGGATATTCTCTTTTGATACTACACGAAAATCCACAAGTGCTTGCTTCTTAAAGATTGGTTATAATGTGGAATCTGAAAGCCATAGCAATGAATTTTTCATATTGTTACATTTAGAAGCACTGGTCAGCTGAGGAGGGTGATCATGCCCATAAGACCAGCCCTTGAGAGGCAGAGGCAGGAACATCAACTTAAGGTCAAGGCCAGTTTGGCTTACATAGTGAATTCCAGGTCAGTCAGGACCACATAGCAAAACTCTGCCTCAGGAAAACAAAACTAAACAAGTAGTATCCTCAGTTATATAAGGTAACGAGCGTTGTTAAATACATGGAGACAGTGGGTTAGTAATCACCAATGGGATGAAGGGAGGGTGGAAAGAAGAATTGTTAAATGGGTAGTTTCAATTTTGAATGATTAAAAAAGTTCTGGAAAAGCAGGCACAGCAGCTCATTCCTGTTTCTGCATTTGGGAGGCCAAGGCAAGAGGATTGTGCTGAGTTCCAGGCCAGCCTAGACTACAGACTATCTGGAAGAAAAACAAACTAGGAGTAGTGATGATTATACAATAATATGAATGTATTCCATGCCGCAGAACTATATATTAAAGGCTACCATCGTATCTGACACATGGAGTGGATCTTTACCCATGTATTATTTTGTAACATCTTACATTAGTCATCTAGAAAACACTGGCTCATTGATAAGTTATAGAGATCTTCACAATGTTGACATATTTCATGTAATATTCAGAAAATCATTTATTAACACCACCACATATCTCACCAGGAAACTCTAAGTTTAGGAAGCTGTCAAACTCAGAGTAAAAGATATTTAAGTTTTCCAAAGTTCTTTTACTTGAATGCTTGAATTTTACCATTAGCAACATATTACTGCCAGAAGACTTCCTTGAGTTGGCAAAGACAATTTCTTTTATTATTACCCAAAATGTCTGCCAGATAGTCAACTCTGAAAAGCCATCAGATGTCTGCTTTGTAGCAGAAATGCTTTATGTATGTACTTGCTTCCTACTGTGACACATGCTTTAGGCAATAGTCTAGACTCAATAAAATTCATAATTTTAACTAAAAAGGATATTCTTTATAATTTTTTTGGATTTATATGTATGAATGTTTTGAATGTAAATATCTATTTGCATCAATGTGCATACCTGTTTGCTTCCCATGGAAGTCCAAAATGGTCATCAGATCCCCTGGAATTGGAGTTACAAATGGTTGTGAGCCTCCTCCAGTAAGTGCTCTTAACCACTGAGCCATCTCTCCACCCCCCACCCCAATAAAGGATATTTAAGGTAAGTTCTTTTTCATTTTTGTTTTTCGAGACAGGGTTTCTCTGTGTAGCTCTGGCTGTCCTGGACTCGCTTTGTAGACCAGACTGACCTCGAACTCAGAGATCCGCCTGCCTGTGCCTCTTGAGTGCTGGGATTAAAGGCATGTGCCACCATGCCTGGCTCAATTTTTTTTTAAAGAAAATTTACCTTATTCTACATGTACAGGTGTTTTGCCTACATGTATAGACATGTACACATACACCATGTGTACATCTGGTGCCTACAGAAGCCTGAAGGGATGTTGAATGCTCTGGAACTAGAGTTACCACAGCTTGGCTTGTGAGCCACTATATGAGTACTGGGAATTGAACCTGGGTCCTCTGCAAGAGCAACAAGTACTCTATACCACTGAGCCACCTCTCCAGCTAACTTTACCCCACAGTAGTGCGTGCATGGAATGTGGATCATACAGCTGGTCCTCTGCAGGTCCCATATCCACAAATTCAATTAACTATGCCCTGAAAATACTTGGGGTTTAAAAAAAATTCTTCTTGTATTAAATATATAGATTTTCTTCATTTTATTATCCTTAACAATAACTACTTACATTATGTTAGGTGTCAGTAACCTAGCAGTGACTTTAAATTGCTTGAGAGGATGTACATGGGTTATAACCAAATACTACACTACTTCCTATAGGAGACTTGAATAGCTCTGGGTTTTGGGATCCACAGACTAACAGTAATCCCTTAATACTACTAACACCAAGCTGTATTCAACTTCCCCCAACTATCTCAACAATATCCTTTCATAATTAGCTTATTTTAGTCAGATTCTAAACATATTATATTTAGATGACATGTCCATTTAATCAACAACAGCTTTCTCTTTCTTCCTTTTTTTCTTCTCTTGTGGTGTCTGATTTGGACTCCAGGACTTCTAACACAGACCCACACTCTTATCCACGTCCCCCCCCCCAATGTTATTTATTTGAAGAAACTGGATAATCTGTCCTAAAAAGTTTATTGTATTCTGGATTCAGTCACCAATGTCACTGATGTGTCGTTTAACCTGTCCTCCACTTTGTATTTCTCTACCTTAGTCTGAAGGCCTAACTAGACTCAAACCCCCTGACAAGAATTCATAGGTAGTGCTGTGTACTTCTTATTGCATCAAATCAGCAGGAACACAATGTGAGCTCCCTCTGCCTCAGTGACATTAAGAATGATCACTGGGATTAGGTGAGGACCGACTATTAGATTTTCTAGCCCATTCAATAGTTTGAGCAATTATTGATCATTATTTTTTTAATGCTGTGTGTGTGGGTACCCTTGGAGGCCAGCTGAAATTACAGGCAGTTGTGGGCTGCTACATGTGGGCACTGAGGCACTGAACCTAACTCAGCTCTTCCAGAAGAACAACAAGCATCCTTAACACTGAGCCATCTCTCCAGCCCATTTATTTGAGATTGTAAACTTCTTCCCTCGAACCTTTGAAAAACAATTGTATAGGATGGGTGAGGGTGGGCCATGCCTGTAATTCCAACACTTGTTAGGTGGAAACCTGAGGATCAGAACTTCAAAGCTAGCCTCTGCTATATAGCGAGTCTGAGGCTAGCCAGGGCTTGTGCTTTTGTTTTGCTTTTTAAAAACTGTGTAGAAAGGAACAGCTTCATGAATTTAGCTTAAAGAACTAGCCTCAACGCAGAAGAACTAATCATAAGATCTGTCTCAACCCCTCCACCTCACCCATTTACTATCTTCCTATGTAGTCCTTGTTGGCCTGTATCTTGTATACCAGACTGTCCTGACTTCAGTTCCAGCACCTACCTGGGTGGCTCGTAACTGCCTGTAACTCCAGCTGCCCTCCAAGGAGACACACATACACATGGCATACAGTTACACAGACATACACACATAAATAAAAATAAATCTTTAAAAAACAAAAAATCTCAAAGAATTGGGGCTGGAGAGATAGCTCAGTGGTTAAGAGCAAGGACTGTTCTTCCGGAGGACCTCGGTTCAAATCCCAGCACTGACACGGCAGCTCACAACTATGTGTAACCCCAAGATCTGACACCCTCACACAGACATACATGCAGGCAAAACACCAATGCACATAAAATTAAAATAAAAAAAATAAAAAAATAACTCAAAGAATTGAGTCCCAACATTGGGGAGGCAGAGGCAGGTGGATCTCTATGAGTTCATGGCCAGCCTGGACTACATAGTGAGTTCCAGGACAGCCAAAGTTACATAAATACCCAGTCTCAATAAAATAAAATATCAAAGAAACAATGACTGATAATCGTTGAGACTATTGAACAAAGTAGAAAATAGGGAATTTTTAATAGATTAGTCCTTCTTCACTTAAACCCAATGATCCGTCTTAACATCACTAAAACTCACAAAGATCTGCCAGTCTTTGCTTCCTGAGTACTAGAATTAAAGACGTGCGCCACCACACATGGCTTCTCTCATCTTTGGAAATCAACTTTAAATACACTCAGCCTTAGCTTCTGGTAAATAAACTTAATGAATTTACTAAAAGTTGTTGCAGGGCACAGGAGAGATGGTTCAGCAGTTAAGAACCCTCAACGATCTTCTAGAGGACATTAGCTCAATTTCCAGCACCTCAGCTCACAACTGCCTATAACTCCAGCTCCAACGAATCTAATATTCTCTCTTGGCCTCTGCAAGCTATGTACTCACTTGTATCTATCGACACACACTTACACCAAAGTGAAAAGTAAAAGCCAGTGCAATAACAGCTATGTGCCACAGGAACACAATGAAGGTGTGGAGCTCTGTTTATAGAACTTACAGAACAGCGTCTGAACTGAAGCCCTGAGGCTGGGCTAAGCATCTCTAACTTTATTTGGTTCTATTTGTGCAGGTCTTCTTCTAGTTCCTAGCAAGTATCAAAGTTCTTTACTGCTTCAGGGTTTCCATGCTCTACTGAGCCTGTCGTCTTTACAATCTTTCCCTGGCTGTCTCCTACCCACTTGAGAGGTCCATCAGTATATCCCTTCCTCAGTGTGGCTTCTCAGAGTCCCCTTATTTTTCTCAGAGCATCACTGTGAGTTTCTTCTTCAAAGGTTTCTTGCTTATTTTTATACATTGTGTATGTGTGTGTGTCTGTGTATGTTTATGTGAATGTGTGAGTGTGATGTCTATTGAGGCCAGAGGCATCGGATCCCCCCTGGAACTGCGGTTACAGACAGTTGTGAGCCACCTGATGTAGGTGTAGGAAATCAAACTTGGATCCTGTGCATGTTTTTAACGAGCGAGCCATCTCTCCGGCCCTAAATTTTATAATTGTATATTCTTGTGTGGGATTATTTGTCCTAAATCTCTGTCACAATGAATGGGATGTAAGCATACCAAGGCAGGCGTCCAGTATGGTGTATGCAATGTATAGTGCCACACACATAGACTTAGTCAATGAATATGTAATGAATGAAAGGAGTAGCAGTTAGCAGGCTGACTCCCTGGAGCAGCCTTGTTTCTGTCATCACTCTGCCATTACCGAATGACTCAGGTTGAGTTCAATCCAGCCCAGTGCCTACACCAACTATTGACTCCTTTGCAGCATTTCAGATTGTGCATTAGGGCCTCTCCCAGGAATAGTTAGTTTACCTTGGGGGTTTTGAGCACAAACTTCTGTCTGCCTTCATCATGGCCCAGCTGTGCCTTCAACTGTAGCAGTTTCGTCACCTCCTCCTCGAGCTGTGGAGGGAAAATGCCGCCGGACTGTCCATTTTTCACTCCCCTTCCACCCTTCCCATTCATTCGATACTCCTTTCTCTTAGGACTAGCCTCGCTTCTCTCGGGAACCGCCCTGGCTACCGCCTCACTCAGCCCCTTTCACCAGCCTAGTCTCTTCATCCACATCCCCTGTCCTCCAGCTAGAGCCCCCCCTCTGTGTTCCACTGGTTTTGTCGGGCCCAGCTCCTTCCATCTGAGTCGCACCTGCTCAGCGGGGACTTTCTGTTGCTTGAGGCCCCTCACATGCTCTCCCTGGAGTCGCACCAGCTCCTCCAGTGCAGCACGATCTGCCATCCCGGCTGCCAACCGGAGCTGTAGGCTGTCTAAACCCGCCTTGGTGGAATTCAGCCTAGGTTCGGATGACTTCCGGCTACCGAGTCACCGGCTTTTGTGACTAGAGCGTCTCTGGCGAGAGGCGGGGGGCGGGGAGAGGAAGGAAGGGGAGAAACAGTTCCGGATCAGGGAGCGTGAAATAATCAGAGTTCAGCCCCTCACACTCCCGCACTAACTCCGACCTCAGGTGTTTCCCGCTTCCTGTAACCTGAAATCGGCCTGGACTCCAGGCCCTTGGCTCCTGTTCCAGAAATCCGGCGTCCTGCTGCAGAATGCCCCGCCTGGGGCCCCTGCCCCGCGGGGCCTGGGCTGCGCTGCTCGGCCATCTCCTGCGACCTCCTCGCGCGGTGTGCGTCCGGGAGGTCGGCTGTCACAGCCAGGTGAGCCGCTTTGAGCTGGCCGGCTCCGCGGATACTCGATGGGGCCTCCTGGCCTGAAAGCATTGACTCTCAGTCTGTATTGTATTATTGCAACTGGTGTTTACCTTTTAAAAGTTTGTTTCTTTTATGGATGTTTTGCCTGCATGTATGCGTGCCCGGCGTACGCGCCTGAAGCCAGAAGTGGTCGTCGGATCCTCTGAGAGTGGAGTTACTTACAGCCAGGGGTGAGCCACCATGTAGATGCTGGGGATGGAACCCAGGTCCTCTGAAAGAGCCATCTCTCCAGCCGCGCAATTGATTTTTATTGATAGCCACTTTGTACCTGCACTAAACTGAGCGTTTTGGATGCTTTGTCATTTTATTACTGGAGTAGTCTCAGAGGTTGAGGGTTTTGAGATCACAGGGTTAAAAGACTTTTATGGACACAAACCAAGTGAGTATTATAATGAGGTTTACTCTCAGTCACCTGAAATTCTTGAACATGTCAGAATTTGATCTAGATCTATATAGATAGTACCCCCGAACCATAAATGAACCGAGTCTGCCCATCAAGTGATTTTACCCTAAAATGCATCTCAGAGACACATTTTCAGAGATAGTTGGATTTTGAAATTAGAATAAAGGGACGGGGAATTGAACGCAGACTTCTCTTTGGGGAGAGACTCTCTAAAATATGGAATTACCACCAATTGTGTTTCTGGAAGGGTACAACCTGTGGGTCTTTAGGTCTGATTCTTTTCTAGAAAAGTATATTTATCTATTAATTAATGTGTGTGGGCGTTATTGTGTCATGGCGCATTTCTGTTCTTTGCTTCACCTTGTGGAGTCTGGGTATTGAACTGAGGTGGTCGTGATAAGTGGCCAGCACCTATACTTACGAGCTACCTCACTAGCACTGAATCAGTGATTGTCACCTATCTTTGGGGGGCAGATGCCATGTGTCATCAGGCTCAACATTGTTCAAATCTTTAATTTTCAGTCACAACATTTTACTGGTCATTTTTCCCCCCTTAATTCAACCAGGAAATTTAATCATATCATTCCATAGGTTTTATTGTGTATGCGTGTAAATAAGTCAGAGGACAAATTGTGGGACTTGGTTTTCTCTTTCAACCATGTGAATGGGTCTCAGGGATCCAACTCAAGTGGTCAGGTTTGGTGATACCCACTGAGCCATCTCATTCACTTAGGTTTGTTCCTTTTTCTTAGGCTGATTCTGTCTTTATGTTCCATTTACCCTGTCTCCAGGTCTGATAAATGACTTTATGTATGTATGTATTTATTTATTTTTGAGGTGAGGTCTCACTGTGTAGCCTTGGCTGTCCTAGAACTCACTATGTAGACCAGGCTGGCTTTAAACTCATAATGATGTGCCTCCAACTGCTGGGATTAATGGCATGTACTACCATTTTTGCTGTTTGAGTAAGAACTGAGAACTGGAGTTCTTTTTGTTTATGTCTTTGAGTCGGTCTCACTATGTAGCGCTGGCTGTCCTATAACTCATTATGTGGGCAAAGCTGGCCTCAGAATCACAGAGATCCTCCTGCTTCTGTCTCCCAAATGCTGGAATTACATGTGTGTGCCTCCACATCCATGTGAGAACCAGAGTTCTAATCCCTACTTCTAGAAGTTTAGTGGTGGCAGTTATGGGTTCTGTGTCTTTATTATTTTTAGGTGCTCTAACTTTTTCAGATGTTTAAGTGAAGAAGCTTATGTAGTAAGAAGGCTGAACTACATATATATTACAGGTATAGTTGGAAATCCAACAGGAATTATTCAGGGTGGATGGAGATCAGGGTAGACAAAATGGTGTTCAGGAAACATTTTTGCTTGGGGTCAGGTTGATGGTTCACAGGGTCAATTGTCACACATTTGGCCAGTGTCCAGGGAAGGCACAGCAGCTCATACCCCTTTTTCCACCAGGTTGCAAAGGCAGTGTTAGGACCTCAACTGAAACCACATCAAGAGAAACCGAGTTTTATCATCAAGGTTCCAAAGGTAACAAACACCCTTTGCCGACCCTGCCTGTCAGAGTGCAGTGCAGGAAAGCCCACTTTCTTTGCCTCTCTCTCTTTTAAATCTTTTTGTTTGTTTGTTTGCTTTATTGTTCTTGAAATTCTAGGTGGGGCTCAAGTTAGATGGGGCTCATGACTTAACCATTAGTCTTAAATGATCTTGATTTTTACTTTGGGTACTTTTGTTTTCTAGGGCACCAGGGACTTAAGTCCTCAACAGATGGTTGTGAGGGAGAAAATTCTTGATAAGATTATCAGCTGCTTTAAACGTCATGGGGCAAAGGGGTTGGATACTCCAGCCTTTGAGCTAAAAGTAAGGACGGAAGGGTGCTAAGAGCCCCATTGTTTACCTGCCTTCAATTTCACATAGGGCTTCTCATTAGTGTTTTGTAGTTAGTCCTCTGCATTGTGGCCTTTTCTGCAGGAAATGCTCACCGAGAAGTATGAAGACAATGTCGGCCTCATGTATGATTTGAAGGATCAAGGTGGAGAGTTGTTGTCCCTCCGCTATGACCTTACTGTATCCTTCCGAGTGCTTCAGCCTTGGTCTGTTTCTGCCCAGATCCAGAGGGCTTTCTCTAGCAGATCAGAGTGGAGGAACTTTGGCAGTGCCTTTCATTACCAGTTTTTCCCAGAAGGCAGTTCTGCCATCAGAGCCTAACATGAAGGCCCTGTTATTTACTGTGTATGAGAATCTCTTCAGGAAGTTTGAAGAGACACAGATTACTGTGTCTCTTCAGAGATCCAATATCCTACAACTGGAGTGGTGTTTATAAACGTGCATGTAAAAGAAAATTAATTATGCCGGGCCTGGTGGCACACGTCTTTAATCCCAGCACTCGGGAGACAGAGGCAGGCAGATCTATCTGAGTTCAAGGCCAGCCTGGTCTACAGAGTGAGTTCCAAGACAGCCAGGGTTACATAGAGAAACCCTTTCTCGAAAAACCAAAAAAAAAAAAAAAAAGAACATTAATTATTGTGTGTGTGTGTGTGTATGTAGATGGTGTTCATGTGGACATGCATGTGAAGATCAGACAACTATTTTGAGGAGTCAGTTCTCTCCGAAGTCCTGTATGGGTTCTGGGGATGGAACTCAGATTACCAGAGCTGTACTGCAAACTCGTTCCCTGCTGCACCATCTTGTGAGTGATAAAGCATTGGTTCTCAACCTGTGGGTCACGACCCCCACAGGTCATATATCAGATATTTACATTGCAGTTCATAGCAGTAGCAAAATTACAGTTATGGAGTAGCAGCAAAAAATAATTTTATGGTTGGGGCTCAGCACAGCATGAGGAACTGTATAAAAGGGTGGCAGCGTTAGGAAGGTTGAGAACCACTAAACATTATAAGACAGCATCCTGGAAAGTATACATGTGGTTTGTGGCCTGTGCTTCAGAAACAGGATTTTAGATTGTATGCAAATTCAGTTCTGAAGCCTGACTGCTTTTTAGTTAGTTGGGTGATGATCTGAATGGGAGGAGATGGACCAGGCCTAAGATTCTCTGGTCATTTCTGTGTCTGTCTCTTTTTTCTCGTGACTTTCAGTAAGTGAGATGCCTTTATTAACACCAAGCACTGCTAGGCTTCAGAGAGAGTGGGAAGCAAGCCTGGGAAGGTCTTTGTTCTAGTCTTGTAAGATAAGGATGATTTCTTTTCTTTTTTTTTTTTTTTTTGGTTTTTCGAGACAGGGTTTCTCTGTATATCCTTGACTGTCCTGGACTCACTTTGTAGACCAGACTGGTCTTGAACTCACAGAGATCCACCTGCCTCCGCCTCCCTAGTGCTGGGATCAAAGGCATGTGTCACCACCTCCCGGCAATTGCAGACAGCTGTGAACTGCCATGTGGGTGCTGGGATTTGAACCTGGGTCCTTCAGAAGAACAGCCAGTGCTGTTAACCACTGAGCCATCTCTCCAGCCCCAGGATGATGTCTAGGATCCCAGCTCTCCCTCTTGTGTGAATGGTGGGTCCAAACATTGAACACAATGCCTTTCTTCCTCAACTCGTTTATGTAAGGTTCCTTTTGCTCGCTATCTGGCCATGAATAAGTTGAAGAAGATGAAACGATATCAGGTTGGAAAAGTGTGGCGACGAGAGAGCCCAACCATAGTCCAGGGCCGCTACCGGGAGTTCTGCCAGTGTGTGAGTGACCTGGCTGGGGCAGCATAGTTTAGTAATAGTAATAGTTCAATCGGGGACCTCGTGACCGGTGCAGCTTTGTTTTTCTCCTGCTTGTTTGTTTGGCTTGGTTTTCTTCTTATTTTATTTTATTTTAATCTGTGTGTGTGGTTTGTTTTTGTTTTTGTTTTTTTGAGGTAGGGTTTCTCTATGTAATACTGGCTGTTCCAGAACTCACTATGTAGACCAGGCTGGCCTCAAACTCAAATTCACCCGCCTCTGCCTCCTGAGTGCTGGGATTAAAGGTGTGCACCACTATGCCTGGCTTTCTTCCTCTTTTTAAATTTTTTTATGATTTATTTATTTATTTTATGTATGAGTGCTCTATCTACATGCACACCTGCAGTTAGAAGAGGACATCAGCTGTAATGTATGGGGAGAAATTGGGAACTGTCCAGGGAGCAGGTTGTATGTCATTTCTTAGTTTTGGAAGCTGCTGGCCCTGCACTTCCTGTATAATCAGATATATTTATCCCTCTCAGGTCTCTGAGGTGGTTGAAGACTAGATAGCTATAGTCCCATAGTTAAATTTTGAGTTATTTAGGAATTAAGAGGGTGTTCTGGATCTAAGAAGATGTTTTTAAAATTATGATGCAAGTTAAGATGGAAGCTGAGTTGGATATAGAACTTTAAACTCATGGAGATGGTTGGATAGTAGAATGTTAAAGTCAGTTGCCAAATACGTATGGACTGGACATTGGGAATGTATGCTAAGCCTTATAATTCTCATAATTGTGGCCTAATTATTTTTGTTGTTTTGTATTATATTTGTTGTTATAAGAGAAAGAACCATTTGTTGGACTGAAAGGGGGAGCTTTTGGGGGGAAAAGATATACCTTAAACTTAAAAAAGAAAAGGAAGCAGATGGGGGTATGAGGGGGAAGAGGGTGGGAGGATAGGACTGGAGAGGGAAGTAGGGAGGGGATTGTCATTGAGATGTAGCTTGAAGAAATAGAAATAATAATAATGATAATAATAATAATAATAATAATAATAATAAAAGAAGAGGGCATCAGATCACATTATGGATGGTTGTGAGCCACCATGTGGTAGCTGGGAATTGAACTCAGGACCTCTGGAAGAGCAGCCAGTGCTCTTAACCACTGAGCCACCTCTCCAGCCCCCATCTTCCTCTTTTTTTGTAGGATTTTGACATTGCTGGTGATTTTGATCCTATGATCCCTGATGCAGAGTGTTTGAAGATCATTTGTGAAATCCTAGGTGGATTGCAACTGGGGGACTTTCTCATTAAGGTGAGGCCAGCCTTGTACATAGGGAGAAGTTTGGATTGGGCCTGTGAAATTGTCTTTGTATTGCTTTTATGAGTCAAGAGATTTAGAGATGGCCATTGTTTTGTGTAAAGTGTATGTTTTTTTTCTCTATGTCCATCCTTGCTTTGAATAATGACACAGGGACCTTTATATTTTTTAAAAGCTTTAGGCACTATAGTTGGGCATATACTCAGCTATTCTTACCCAGCAGTAGGGCCTGGCCTACTTCTCAGCCATGTGGCCCAATACCTGCCATCTGTTAGTCTTGCCTTGGCTGCTCCTTCTCCTTCCGTGTCTCAATGGTGACTCTTCTCTGTCTGATCCCTATCTGGGACCTCCTCTCTGGGCCTGGAAGTCCTGCTTCCTAATCCTGCCTCAGTTTATTGGCCATCAGCTTTTTGTTCTTTGTTGTTGTTGTTGTTGTTTTTTTTGAGACAGGGCTTCTCTGTGTAGCCCTGGCTGTCTTGGACTCACTTTGTAGACCAGGCTGGCCTTGAACTCACAGAAATCCACCTGCCTCTGCCTCCCAAGTGCTGGGATTAAAGGTGTGTGCCACCATGCCCAGCCATTACAGATGGCTGTGAACTGCCATGTGGGTGCTGGGATTTGAACCTGGGTCCTTTGGAAGAACACTCAGTGCTCTTAACCACTGAGCCATCTCTCCAGCCCTGGCCATCAGCTTTTTATCCAGATGTGATGGAGAACAACGTTTACAAAACATTGAGACAGGAGATGATGCTTCATAAAAATGCCAATGCCAGTGTCCAGGCCTGAATCAGATCTGCACTAAGCACAGAAATCAGCATTTGAGTAATTTGAATATATAAGGATACTCTTACACAGTGCACAAAAGCATCACTCCAACAGTTTTGAGGGAAAGGGCATTGATTGACAGGACATAGGTTAATTACATTGAGTTCACAGGTAAATGACCGGCGGGTTGTAGATGGGATGTTTGCTGTCTGTGGTGTTCCTGAGAGCAAGTTCCGTACCATCAGCTCCTCAATGGACAAACTAGACAAGGTAACAAAGAAAACATGCTTTAAATAGACCCTGTCTGAGTTTCTGCCCTGCCCTCAAATCTATGTCATTAGGAGAATAAGGACTATGGCTGGAAGTGACTATTCAAGAAAAAGAAAAAAGGTTATAGAGACATTTTTTTTTAAACATTTATTTCTTTTTTTTTAAAAGATTTATTTATTTGTTTATTTTACATATATGAGAGCTCAATCTGCATGTACCCCTACATGCCAGAAGAGAGCATCACATTCCAGTATTGTGAGCCATCATGTGGTTGCTGGGAATTGAACTCTGGACCTCTGGAAGAGCAGACAGTGCTCTTAACTGCTGAGCCGTCTCTCCAGCCCTATTTCTTTTAAACAAGATCTGAGTTATGCCATATAGTGGGGATTTTGGCTGGATTTCCTAAGTTGCCTCTGGTATTGCTGAATTTACTGTTAGTTCCTTAAGATATCCATATCAAATGAAAATGAGATGTCCTGGTTTGGGTAGTGAAAGAAGGACTTGGGGCTGAGCTAATATTTGGATCTTAATGCAGATGTCTTGGGAAGATGTGAGACATGAGATGGTGGCAAAGAAAGGCCTAGCTCCTGAGGTGGCTGATCGATTGGGTGACTATATCCAATGTCATGGTAAGAACCAGGGTTTTCAGAGCCACAATACCTCTGGATCAGCTCTGGAGTCTGGCTTGGATAAAGCTTCCTTTTTATGTATTGTAGCTACTTTATGTCTTCTTGGCAAAGGCAGAAGTGGAGAGGTAGGTGTGGCCATGAGACTAAGATTGTGGTATTTTTTATAGAAAATGAGGAATACTGGCTAGAACAGATAAATTCAAGCTGGTTGTGGTGGCACAGGTTTTAATCCCAGAACTCTGGAGGCAGGGGTGTTGAAAGAAATTGTAATATCTATAATTGATACTTAAGATTCTTAGTAACCCAGTTAAAAATAAACACACAGAGACACCTGATGGATTTTAACAAGCCTTAGCCTCGATTGTGCAATCTTTTTTTTTTTTTTTGGTTTTTTGAGACAGGGTTTCACTGTGTAACAGCTCTGGCTGTCCCAGACTTTGTAGACCAGGCTGGCCTCGAACTCACAATGATCTGCTTGCCTCTGCCTCCCAAGTACTAGGATTAAAGGCGTGTGCCACCATGCCCGGCTCTGGATTGTACAATCTTAGCCCATCTAAGCTAGTTTTTAATGCTGTTCCCCAAATAAAACCCCGATATATACATATGTCCCCTGGACTGTTTTTCTCCACACTATGCTGATGTTCCATGCCGCATGGAATGATGTTCTATCTAATCCATGGCTTGTCACCCTTTCTCCTCCTCCTGGCTCCTTTCCCATTATCCTCTCTGCTCCAAAAGCCCAAGAACCTTTTCCCTGCCTACCTCTCTGCTCTACCCAATCCAGGCTCCAGCATTTATTCAACCAATCAACTACAAATTAGGTAGAGCAAGGTTCATACAACAAAGGGCAGCAACCGGATTCTGGGGCCAGTAATTAGCAACAAAATATAAGCAGCTTTCAGATTACCTCAACACAGGGACAGGTGGATCTTTGTGAGTTCTAGGCCAATCTGTTCTACCTAGCAAGTTCTGGGGTGGCCAGGGCTATGTAGAGAGACCCTGTCTAAAACCAAAACCAAAACCAAGCAGCCAGCCAACCAACCAAACAAAAAACCCAAAACAACAAAAACTAGATAAATTTGGATGAAACATACCTGGGTAAATAACACAGGTTTTACCTGACTTTTCTTCTCAGGGGGTATATCCCTGGTAGAGGAGATGTTCAAGGATCCCAGACTGTCCCAAAGCCAGCTGGCCCTGCAGGGCCTAGGGGACCTGAAGCTGCTCTTTGAATACCTGACTTTATTTGGAATTGCTGAAAAGGTAGGCAGAGCTGGGATTGGACCTCCTTCTGATCTCTTGGGTTCTCAGAATCTGGTCTGATTGACGGTAGCTTTTCCCTTACAGATCTCCTTTGACCTGAGTCTGGCCCGGGGCTTAGACTATTATACAGGAGTGATTTACGAAGCAGTACTGCTACAGTCTACAGCTCAGGCTGGAAAGGAGACCCTGAGTGTGGGTAGTGTGGCTGCTGGTGGGCGCTATGACAAGCTGGTAGCCCAGTTTGATCCCAAGGGCCATAATGTGCCTTGTGTGGGGTTGAGCATTGGAGTAGAGAGAATCTTCTACCTTGTGGAGCAGAAGATGAAGGTAGGTCCCAGGTAGAGGTGAAGTGGTCTAGAAAGCTCATAACTAGTTTCTGGGTATACTCATCCTTTTTTTACTGTTCTTTTTGCTTTTTGGAATTTCTAGTACAAAAGAAATCTTTTTTTTTTTTTTTGAGACAGGGTTTCTCTGTTTATACCTGGCTGTCCTGGACTCACTTTGTAGATCAGACTACCCTTGAACTCAAAGAGATCCACCTCCCTCTGCCTTCCAAGTGCTGGGATTAAAGGCGTACGCTACCACACCCAGCAATTGCAGACAGCTGTGAACTGCCATGTGGGTGCTGGGATTTGAGCCCTGGTCCTTTGGAAGAATAACCAGTGCTCTTAACCAGGAGCCATCTCTCCAGCCCCTCTTTTTTTCTTTTTAAAAAAGATTTATTCCTTCTTTTTATGTATATGAGTGTTTTGCCTGAATTTATGTGCATACCTGGTGCCAATGGAGGTCAGAAGTGGGGGTCAGAGCTATGGGTGGTTTTGAGCCACCATGTCCATGCTGAGAACTGAACTTGGATTCTCTGAAAGTACAAGCACTCTTAACTGCTGAGGCATCTCTCCAGCATCTCCCTCCCTCTACCCACTCCACCTTCCTCCTTAAAAGAGCTTTCTGAAATAGGATTTCTTTCTGAGTTCAGGTGGACCTTGAACTTATGGTCTTCCTGCTTTAGCTATCTGAATGCTGGGATTTCAGTTGTGAGAGCTACCCTTGGCTGTAATTTTAGTTTCTTCTCTCTTTTTTATCAGATTTCTGGTGAGAAGGTTAGAACCACAGAGACCCAAGTGTTTGTGGCCACACCCCAGAAGAACTTTCTCCAAGAACGGTTGAAGCTAATTGCAGAGCTTTGGAATGCTGGGATCAAGGTATGGTAGTGTTGATATCTGAGTGTTTCTGGACACAAGGATTATGGGTCATTTCTACCGTGTGCCTACAGTGGTACTCAGGGCATTTTTAGTTTACCACCCGACATGGTAGACTCCCTGGGAAATGTATGTTCTTGGGCGCTTATGTGCTACAGTTACTTTAAGTCCTCTACTCTGTCTTTATCCTTTTCAGGCAGAGATGCTATATAAAAACAACCCTAAACTATTAACCCAGCTGCACTATTGTGAGAAAGCAGACATTCCTCTGATGGTCATTATTGGTGAGAAAGAACAGAATGAAGGTGTCATCAAGCTCCGTTCAGTGGCCAGCAGAGAAGAAGTGAGTGGGAGCTGGCAAGAATACAGAGTTCTAGGGCTGGGCATGGTGATGCACACCTTTAATCCCAGTACTCGGAAGGCAAATCTCTGTGAGTTCGAGGCCAGCCTGGTCTACAAAGAAAGTCCAGGACAGCCAGGGCTACACAGAGAAACCCTGTCTCGAAAAAGCAAAGCAAAAGCAAAACAAAAAAATAAATACAGAATTCTAAATGCTCCACCCCCACTTTTTAAAATAGGGTGTCTTACCATATAGCCCAGACTGGCCTGCGAATGTGTTGACCAGGCTGGCCTTGAACTCATGATATACTTTTTTTTTTTTTTTTTGGTTTTTCAAGACAGGGTTTCTCTGTGTAGCCCTGGCTGTCCTGGAACTCACTCTTGAACTCACAGAGATCCACCTGCCTCTGCCTCCTGAGTGCTGGATTGAAGGCGCGTGCCACCATGCCCAGCCATTACAAACAGCTGTGAACTGCCATGTGGGTGCTGGGATTTGAACCAGGTCCTTTGGAAGAACAGTCACTTCTCTTAACTGCTGAGCCATCTCTCCAGCCCATGATATGCCTTTTTAAAAGATATATATTCTCTGAGGAAATAAATTAAAAGAAAACTTCCTTTGCCAGGTGTGGTGGCGCACACCTTTAATCCCAGTCTTGGGAGGCAGAGGTAGGTGGATCTCTGTGAGTTCGAGGCCAGCGTGGTCTTAAAGTGAGTCCAGGACAGCCAGGGATACACAAAGAAACCCTGTTTCGAAAACAAAACAAAACAAAAAAATATATATTTTTTATATATATATTTTTAAAAATTATAATGTGTATGTGTGTGTATTTATGCACACGTATCAGGTATGTGTGTGTATGTCAACTGGCAGGAGTCAGTTCTCTCCTTCCACCATGTGGGTCCCAGGTGTAGACAGTGAGAATGGATGCAGAGGGAAGTGAGTTTGGAAAAACTAGCCAAGACACTCTAGTTTGACACAAGGTTTCTCTTATGTTTTAGGTGACCATTAATCGAGACAATCTTGTGGCTGAAATTCAAAAGCGACTGTCTGAGTCTTGAGTGTTTCCTGATTTCCATCTACTGCCCTTAGACGTTTTCATCTAGGACTGAGTTCTGGTGGACTTTACAACAGCTGGCCAGCATGGGTGTAGCACAAGTGCCTTCTGCCTCTATCCATCCTGGATACAGAATTATAGAAGGTCCTGAGGATCTGGACTAGTGTTAGCAGCTACTCTGCTTGAGTGCAGGTGGCTGTCATGCCAAAGAAGCATGCTCTAGCTGCAGAGGTGATCTGAAGGGCCTCTGAGCTCTGCCAAGAGATGTTAAGAGGGTTACTGTGAGCAAGGCTCTAGAAGAGTTTCCTCAGGATAAGACTGAACCGTTGAGATGAGAAGCCAATTATGGACTTCAGTTTCAACTAGCTTGGGAACCAGATTCTGGAGAATTTGTCTACATCAGACTATGGATTGTCCATGGTGTATTAAAAACACAGCAGGAATGGACGGTGAACAGAGACAATGTCCCAAGGACCCGGCAATGCATCTGTGGATTCTTCCAGTTAACAGTAGAAGAGTGGGACCACCTAATAATTTTCACCATTGAACTTACAGGGTGATAAATTAGCAATCTGGTCTTTTGAGATTTTTGGACATTCCTTTTGTCACAGTAATTTTTCTGGATTATTCCATATCCTGCTCTGGAGGTTGTTCTAGAAGTGGTTACATAGTATATTGCATTTCAAAAACATACTAGTGGGCAGGAAAGATGACTCACTGGTTAAAGGTGCATATTGCTTTTGCAGAGGACCCGAGTTCAGTCCATAGACCCACACCAGGTTTTCTACAGCTGCCTGTAGCTCCAGTATCCGGGGATCTGAGGTCCTCTCATGAGCTCCAAAGACACCTGCACTTAATGTGCACATAGTTATGTACAAATACATACACGATTAAGAATAAGATAATTTTTGGGCTGGAGCAGTTAAGAGCACAAGCTGCTTTTCCAAAGGACCTGGGTTCAAATCACAGCACCCACATGGCAGAGGCAGGCGGATCTCTGAGTTCAAGGCCAGCGTGGTGTACAAAGTGAGTCCAAGACAGCTATGGATACATAGAGAAACCCTGTCTCAAAAAACCTAAAAAAAAAAATTAAAATTAAACAATTTTTAAAAGTAAGTGTACTTTGAGTTTTTACCAAAGGATTAATTTGCGTAGGCCTTAGGAAATGTTAAGTGTATACTGGAGAATCCTTTGAGCTACAAGTAACGTTCCTTGGATGATGCCTCTGTATTCAGTGAAGGGTACAACTAGAATTCTCCCACCAACTAGGAGGTGCAGTCATGCTGCTGAAAAATCAGCATTAGGTCAGGTGAGATGGCTCAGCAGGTGGAGACTATGATCTGAGCTTTATCCCTGGGGCCCACATAGTGGGAGAACAAGGATTGTCCTCTGACCTCTACACATTTGCAGTGACTTCTGAAGCACACAGAGGGAAGGCTTAAAAACAAAACATCAATGCAGAGTGAGACTAGGGATATGGCTTTCTTTTTTTTTTTTTGGTTTTTTCAAGACAGGGTTTCTCTGAATATCTCTGGCTGTCCTGGACTCGCTTTGTAGACCAGGCGGGCCTCGAACTCACAAAGATCCGCCTGCCTCTGCCTCCCAAGTGCTGGGATTAAAGGCGTGCGCCACCACCACCCGGCGGGATATGGCTCTCTTGATAGAATGTCCACCTAGCGCCTGGGAGGTGAAAGCAAGAGGATCAGAAGTTCAAAGTCAGCTTTGGAGCCAGGCAAAGTGGCACAGGATTTTTTTTGGCTTTTCGAGACGGTTTCTCTGTGTAACAGCTCTGGCTATCATGGACTCGCTTTGTAGACCAGGCTGCCCTCGAGGTCAGTGATCCGCCTGCCTCTGCCTCCCAAGTGCTGGGATTAAAGGCGTGTGCCACCATGCCCGGCAGCACAGGATTTTTTAATCTTAGCATGAGGGAAATAGAGACAAACGTGAGTTATAGGCCAGCCATTGCTACATAGTGAAGCCCTGTATATAAATAAAAGTCAGCCTTGGATTTACATGAGACTAAAACAAACAAGAAACCTTTGCCTGACAATACACACCTTTAATTCCAGCAGTGGAGTGGTGGAGCAGAGGTGGGCAAATCCTTTGAGTTTGAAGTCAGCTGAACCACAGTAAAAATTAAAAACAGGACACAGGGAAGAGAAGAATGTTCAGACAAGAGGTTGGATAGATGAAGATAGACACAGGGTAACTTGGGGAAAGCAGCCTCAAAGAGGGAGGTCTTTATTAAGAACAGATAGACAGAGGGTCTGTGACTATGGTAATATATCGAGGAAGCTCTCTACAAGGAATTTAAGGTCATCGGGGCCAAATAGTGAGATCTTGTCTAAAATCATAACACACCTATAATCTTAGCCCCTGGAAAGTGGAGGCAAGAGGGGCAGGAGTTTAAAAACATCCTCTGCGGTATTGTAGCCTGGTTTACAAGAGACCCTGACTCAGCACTACCCTCTCCCACAAACAACAAAATTTTAAGCAGAGTGTCTTTGAGTGCTTCATTCTGGGGTGTTGGCTGATGACAACGTCAAGATTAAATTGTACTGTATAAATGGAATGAGTTTAAATGTTCTCCAGACTTGAAAATAAGTTTAACCAAAGAGCAGGATCATTATTTTAAGGTGGGGGGTGGCGGGGAAACCAAATGTAAACTTGCTTGTCTTCTGTGCATAATTCAGTCACACTCATAGTCCATGCTGGTGAATGGGGCATCCAGAGCCCCTGATGGTGTTCTAGCTTTTTTTTTTTTTTTAAAGATTTATTTTATGCATACGAGTGCTCTATCTGCATGTACACCTGCATTCCAGAAGAGGGCACCAGATCACATTGTGGATGGTTGTAAGCCACCATGTGGTTGCTGGGAATTGAACTCAGGACCTTTGGAAGAGCACTAGGCAGTGCTCTTAACCGCTGAGCCATCTCTCCAGCCCGTTCTAGCTTTTAAAATAAGGTTTTCTAGGGAGTGTAGCTCAATTGGTAGAGTGCTTGTCAGCATGAACGAAGCCCCAGGTTCGATCTCCACCACCCTATGAATGGAGCATGGTGGCACATGCCCGTAAATCCAGCACTTGGGAAGTGGAGGCAGGAGAATCAGAAGTTCAAGACCAGCCTCGACTACATAGCCAGTTGAGAGTTCAGACTGCGCTGAGAACCTGTCTTTAAAAAAAAGTTTATAAGCCGGGCGGTGGTGGCGCACGCCTTTAATCCCAGCACTTGGGAGGCAGAGGCAGGCGGATCTTTGTGAGTTCGAGGCCAGCCTGGTCTACAAAGCGAGTCCAGGACAGCCAGAGATATTCAGAGAAACCCTGTCTCGAAAAACCAAAAAAAAAAAAAAGTTTATAAATCTTGAAGATGCAGGTAAAGTTGGTTAGATCATGGGGCACTGTTTCCGAAACTCCGATTATTTGTAAAATAGAGTTAAGCCATTCTTCCAGGGCTTGTTTTTAAAGCCAGTGAGAAAAACGTTGGCTGGTGCCCTTACTTCCGTGTTGCTTCAAATTCCCTTTGCGCCTGCGCCATCTCCTAGGACCAGAGGGCGGGGCCAAGAGGTCAGCCTTAGAATCGCTCCAGTCCTTAACGCAGTTAGAATGCGTGGCTCGAATCTTATTGGAGCGTGGTCTTGCCTTATGGCTCCAGGGTGCGTTTTACGGCATTTTACGGCTTTCCATTCACTTCGCTGTGAAGATGGCGTCGGGCAGCGGGGTAGGTTTTGGTGTGAGGAGGTTTGAGGGGTCTGGGGTGGTTTTTCAGAGCTAAATAGAGACAGGCTTTGAGACTTGACAGACTTCTGACACCTCTTCGCGACCTCAGGGTCCAGGTTCGAGAACTCCCTCGTAAGGCCCTGGCGCAGGGACAGTGGAATCTCGGAAGTCTCTCGGGTTGGGGTCCTGAGTACACCAGACCCCTGGGCGTTCCAGAGAGACTTCTCTTTCGAAAGGTCCTGGGGCCGCCTCGGTGGCGGTTAGGCGGTCCCTTTAGTTTCTCCGAGGGAACAGGCACAGCGAAGGATCTTGAGCACTTTTTCCCCCTACAGACTAAAAACTTGGACTTTCGCCGAAAGTGGGACAAAGATGAATACGAGAAGCTCGCGGAGAAGAGACTCACAGAAGAAAGAGAAAAGAAGGATGGTGGGTGCTCACTTCATGAAGGGCTAAGGGGATGGTAGAGTTGATGCAATGGCTCGAGGAGGAAAAGCCTCAGCAACAGGATAGAATCCTTACTAGTTAGCGTGTGAGGGCAAGTAGGCAGTAAGGCTAAAGCTTCCTCCTCTCCTTTTACGTGAGCTGCCCCTAGGTATGTTCAGTATTCAGGGTGGATTTTCCCATCTTAAATGATCCAGTCCAAATAAAATAAACTTCAAACGAGCAGACCCAGTTGTTTGGGTTTTAGTTGGTTCTGGATGTAGTCAAGTTGACAACCAACATTAGCCATCACACTGCATGAAACATTGTTCATTATGCTACTGAGTATGAGTACCCCTCTTTTGAAAGAGTTGCTTCTAGCAAAAATTCAGAACTTCTCAGTTCACCTAGACAACGCATAGGAAACACTGTGTGTAAATTTGCTGGCTTGAAAGTGGAGAAAAGCTCTTGAGAGTTGGCATTACCATTGCAAGTCCGAGGCTAGCTTGGTCCACATAGTGACCAGGCCTATGTCTACATAATTCTAGGCCAATTAGAGTCATTTACAAAAGACTCTTGTTAACTGCTACATAAAGTATGTCCCTTCTTTGAGGAATTAAAAAAGAGAATGAGAGTAGTCATCTGAATTTTGGGGTTCATAATCTTTTTTCCCTTTCTGGCTAAGTAACTGTAATACTCACTAGGCATGGTGGCACACGCCTTTAATCCCAGCACTCGGGAGGCAGAGGCAGGCGGATCTGTGAGTTCAAGGCCAGCCTGGTCTACAAAGTGAGTCCAGGACAGCCTGGTCTACACAGAGAAACCCTTCTTTGAAAAACAAAAAACAAAACAAAAAGAAACTGAATGCTGAAGGTACCTTCTTTCTCACTCTTTTTTCAGGAAAACCAGTACAGCCAGTCAAGCGGGAGCTCCTACGGCATAGGGATTACAAGGTGGACTTGGAGTCCAAGCTTGGGAAGACAATTGTTATTACCAAGACGACCCCACAGTCTGAAATGGGAGGGTGAGTAGCTTTTTGCCCATCTCTTAATACCAAGGCTGGCCTAATAAACTATTTATATTGGTTTTAGGAAGTGTTGAGGAGAATCCCAGGCCCAGGGATGACAACCTTCTTGACCATAACTTGATTTTTAGTTTTTCTTTGCCCCCTGAGGTTTGAAGTCAACTCAGTCCTGTTTCTAGGAGGGGTTGTTCTGTGGGCTTTGTCCTATCAGTACTGTACTACTTCCTTGATATCTTCAAAGGGTTTATATGTTCTGTTAGAAGACAGGAAGACTCTGAAGGTATTTTAGGTGGAGCTGTTAACTATAGTTATTTTGTACCAAGATGATGACCTATAGAAGAGTTCCACAGAGCTTGTCACCCTTTTGCCACCATTCCTTCAAGTCTGTCAAGTTAGAATTTACATTAGGAGAATCATACAGTTATGATTCTCTGGCATAACATTCATAGCAGTCATTTTTGGAGATTATTTAGTAAACCCACTGTTGTGATGCCTTTGCTGTATAAATTAGCAAATTAAATATTTAGTATCATAAAATAATAATAGCTCATAGTTTCTGAGGTCAAGGAATTGACCTTGGAGGTTCTGGATCAGGGTTTCTAATAAAACTAGTTGTGGAATTGACTAGGTTTGCATTTGTTGGGGGTTAAATAAAGTTAGAAGATCCTCTTCCAGGCCCTCACATACCTATAGTTTGGAGGCTGAAGTTCATCTTACAGGACTGTTTGTAAGGTTGTTTACAATAAAGCATAAAGAGATTAGTTTCCCCAAAGCAAGTCATCCTCACAAAGACAGAAGTCACTCTTTAAGTTAATCTAATCATGGAAGTGATCTACCACCTCTTTTGGAAGGTTCTGTTCTGTTCATTGCACAGAATACTTTGGCCCAGATTGTGAGGAGGCTACAAAGGACAGGAAGACAAGGAGGGTCAGCTGCCTCGGGGAATGGAGACTATCTTATAAGGCTTTATGAAAATGCTTCTAAAAAGATGCTGAGAACCAGGTGAAGTAGCTCATGCCTGTAATAACCTGCACTTGGGAGGCTGAAGCAGGAGGATTGCTGCAAGTTTAAAGTTATTTGGGCTACAGGATGAGAATACTTCTCAAAACAACAACAACAACAAAAAAACCCCCAAAAAAACAAAAACAAGGGGCTGGAGAGACGGCTCAGTGGTTAAGAGTACTGGTTGTTCTTCCAAAGGACCTGGGTTCAAATCCCAGCACCATATGGCAGTTCACAGTTGTCTGTTATGGTCAGGTGTGGTGGTGTACACCTTTAATACCTTTAAATTCAGGAGGCAGAGGGAGGCGGATCTCTGTGAGTTCGAGGCCAGCCTAGTCTACAGAGTAAGTTCCAGGACAGCCAGAGATACACAGAGAAAGCCTGTCTCAAAAACAAACAAACAAACAAACAAACAAACAAAAAACAAAGAAAAACCCCAACAACAACAAAACAAAAGAGGCCAGTCATGTGGCACACATCTGTAATTCTAGCACTTCCAAAGAGGCTCTGCAACTCTGAGGCTATCTTCGTCTACACAGTGACAGGCCAAATAACGTCTCAATTAACAAAGCAAACTTTATATAAGTTTACCTAGAAATTTTAGTTTCTTCACTGGAAATACTAAGATCCTTCAAAACTAGATTGACCAATGTGCTGTTTCTTCTCCTTTGTCAGCTACTATTGCAATGTGTGCGACTGTGTGGTGAAGGACTCCATCAACTTCCTGGATCACATTAATGGAAAGAAACGTAAGGCTTGGAGGTAGTTCATGATTGGAGCTGGGATTGGATTTTAAAGGTCTGGTGGAAGGCAAGTGCAGTAGAGTGGTATTCATGGGCCCTTCATGTGTTGATGAGTATCGAGTGGTGTGAGGCCAGAGGAGGAGGTTGGCTGACTTTGTTGATATCTGTCTAGTAAATGCAATTGAAGGCTACCGCTCATTTTCTGGGGCTCCTACTTTTGAGAGCAGGTGAGGCCAAGAGCTTCTTTTAGCCATAGTTATTTTTGTTGTGTACTTTATTATGAAAAGGTGAAAAACAAACAGACAAAAAAGCCAGGACCAGACTTTTGAAGGGCTGAGGATGTTATAGTGACTGGTTGTCTTCATTGTTAACCTCACCCAGATCAGCGAAACCTGGGTATGTCCATGCGTGTGGAACGGTCCACTCTGGATCAGGTAAAGAAACGTTTTGAGGTCAACAAGAAGAAGATGGAAGAGAAGCAGAAAGATTATGATTTTGAGGAAAGGATGAAGGAGCTCAGAGAAGAGGTGAGGCACCTTACCCTGCTGCCCAGCTTTTCCCTTGTGAACTGAGGATGGCTCTCTTTCTCCGTTAACCGGTCTCCAGCTTTGTTCCTTGGTCTCTGTTTTGTTTTTGTTTTCTTTCTTTCTTTTTTTTTTTTTTTTGAGACAGGGTTTCTCTGTGTAGCCTTCGCTGTCCTGGACTCACTTTGTAGACCAGGTTGGCCTTGAACTTACAAAGATCCACCTGCCTCTGCCTCCCGAGTGCTGGGATTAAAGGTGTGCGCCACCACGCCCAGCTGTTCCTTGGTCTCTGTATACTAGGGCATCCTTTTTCGAGACTCATGAGAAATGACTCAAAACCTATCCATTTCCCTTTGGCTTTTTAGATCACATCTCTTGGGACAACTAGTTTTTCATTTGGTTTGGTTTTTAGACAGGTTTGTTTTGGGTTCATAGCAAAAATGAAGAAAGTTCAGAACTTCCCATTGCCATCCTATCCCCACACATAGCTTCTCCTATAGTCTTTCTGTGTGGTTTTTTTTTTGTTTTGTTTTGTTTTTTTTTTTTTGAGACAGGGTTTCTCTGTGTAACAGCCCTGGCTGTCCTGGACTCACTTTATAGACCAGGCTGGCCTTGAACTCACAGAGATCTGCCTGCCTCTACCTCCCAAGTGCTGGGATTAAAGGTGTGCGCTACCACGCCCAGCTGTCTTTCTCCTATTAAAAATTTATTATGTATACAGTGTTCTGTCTGCATGTGTGCCTGCAGGCAAGAAGAGGGCACCAGATCTCATTACAGATGGTTCTTAGCCACCGTGTGGTTGCTGGGAATTGAATTCAGGACCTTAACCTCTTAACCTCTGAAGCCTCAGAGCCATCTCTTCAGGCTCACTCCTTATTAAACTATAAGAGGGACTAACAAAATACAACTAATCTCTAGTTCGTTTACGTATCCAAGTTACAGGGTCAGAATTCTTCCATTTATTTGCATGAACTTTGGTTAGGTTAAACAACCTCACTGTACCTCATTCCCTGTAATGGGGACCTTAGGATAATATTTACACAGAACTGAGAATAGATCTTAGTATATGCTCTATGTCCCATGATGTTGTCTGGTTAGAACTAGAGAACTAGGCTATATGATTAAGAACTGCAGAGAGTCTGGGTGTATCAGCACACACCTTTAATCCCAGCACTCGGGAGGCAGAGATAGGTGGATCTCTGTGAGTTTGAGGCCAGACTAGTCTACAAATTGAGTCCAGGACAGCCAGGACTACACAGAGAAACCCTGTCTTGAAAAATCGAAACCGAAACTAAACAAAGAAAAACCTGCAGAGACTTAATGAACCTCTTCTTATCCCTCATGTGTGTTGGACTTCCCGTTTTACTGTGGCGTTTATTCATACTTAAAGATGGAAAAAGAGTCCTGAGGTTTACATATCTTTCAACAATATAAACTCTAGAGCCAACTGATGCTGAGTAATTTTTTTTCCCTTACCTTTAGGAGGAAAAGGCAAAAGCATACAAGAAAGAGAAACAGAAGGAGAAGAAAAGGAGGGCCGAGGAGGACTTGACATTTGAGGAGGATGATGAGATGGCGGCTGTGATGGGTTTCTCCGGCTTTGGATCCACCAAGAAGAGTTACTGAAGCCCTCTCTTTGGCCTGACTTTGGCCTATACTGGACCTAACTTTGAATGTGTGTTGAGGTGGGGTGGGGTTGTTATTTCTTTTTGGGCACTGGAGACCTAGTCCTTAAGAGTGTTAATGGGCAGAGCTAGAGGGTGGGTGTTTGTGCTTTCCCTCGGTGTGGGGAGAGGGCACAGGATGTAGAGGTGATGCTGTGGTATATTCATTCCTTCAGCCTCACTACATTACCAGAGTCACAGACCCTCTGCCCGTCTGTGTTCCCAATAAAGAAAGACCTCCCTCTTTGAGGCTGCTTTCCCCAAGTTCCCCTGCATCTTTCCCTCTTCATCTGTCCAACCTCTTGTCTGAACATTCTCTTTCCTGTACCCTGCTTTTGTTTTAATCTTTACTCTTCTTCAGCTTGCAACAGAAGGGTTATCTGGGTCTCCAATACGCAGGTGCTGGCATATCCTTTGCCAGCTCTTCCTTCCATCCCAGCCATCGGTTCTCTACCTACTTGTGCATGCATGTGATTTCTGCCTGGGTCAATGTGTGTGTGGGTACGTGTGCATGATATGTCACAAAGAGGGGACCTGAGCTGGAACCTCAGAGCATTGCTGCTCTGAGACCTGATGTTCTTGGTTTCCTCGGTGCATGTAACAGGAAATTAAATGGGATGAGTGTTTGGTGTGTTTTGTGTCTGGTGAGTTTTTAACCTTGTTTCTTTTTCACTTCACTGAGGATTTCTGTTTTTGTCTTCCTTGGGAACAGGTTCTTGGAAGAACCTGTTTGATGCAAAAAAGAAAACAGCAAAACAACCCTAAAACTGCAAACAGACTCAGTCTGGGAGATCCTGGTTCTCAGACATTTATCAACATGTACAATAAATGACAGTGACCAGGCCTGTTTCACATTTGTTTGGAACATTTCCCTACCATTCCCTGTCCCACAAGTTCCTACACCAAGGATTTCCACCTACAGCTTTTACTTTCGTTTGAACTCCTCTGCCCTCTTTTTAAGTATAGGTTTCCTTACTGTGAGTTTTCCCTTCTGCTAGTAGGATCTGTGCCCTTGGGAGTCTGAACAAAACATTTCAGCCTCATGTAATTTTAGCGCCCTCTGATCTTACCAGGAGAGCTCATGGTTAAACTTAATTATCTGCAGTTTGGCAGGTACTAGGTTACTCAATCTTGTAACTTTTGATGATGAGCTAGATAAGTTTTGGATTGGCATTTTTGTTTTATATTTTTGAGACAGGGTCTCACTTGGCTGGCCTTGAACCCAGAAATCTGCCTGCCTCAGCCTCTCCAGTGCTGAGATTAAAGGTGTGTGCCTCCATGCCTAGCCAGGTGTTTTAAGGGTTCTATGCACTGTAGGATGTAGCAGCATCCCTGGCCTCCACCCAGTAGGTGTCAGTAGCACTCCTATCTAATTTGTGACACCTGAAAAGTCCCCTGGGAGTGGGTAAATGGCTCTCATAGAAAATGATTAAGAGGGGCTGGAGAGATGGCTCAGCCGTTAAAGGCTAGGCTCACAACCAAAAATATAAGAAAATGATTAAGAAACTTCCCCACTGTGGTGTAACTTGTGATCTACATGACATAGACTAGTAAAAATCCCTCCCAAACACTTAGAACTGGATCACTTACTGTGCCTTGTCTAAGGAATTCAAGGGCCATTTGGGGATGAGGGCAGAGGGGACAGTTACACATGTCATGTAAACAAATGAAACTCCCTTTGCTGGCTCTATACTCTTAATAAAGGGGTCCATTTGACAAGACTGCTACAATGACTTTTCTTTGACCCATGTAGTTCCTCACCTTTGTGTAGCGTCTGAAACACTGGATCCCACAAAGTGCTGTACCCCACCCTTTGTATTTGTGTGTGGGATTTCCTTACTGATAAGTCTGCTTTTTGCTTAATGAATTCTCATACGGGATTTGGCCACCGGGCAGTGGTGGCGCACGCCTTTAACCCCAGCACTTGGGAGGCAGAGGCAGGCGGATCTTTGCAAGTTCGAGGCCAGCCTGGTCTACAAATTGAGTCCAGGACAGCCAGGGCTACACAGAGAAACCCTGTCTCGAAAAACCAAAAAAAAAAAAAAAAAAATGCCCGTCTATATGTTGGCTCAACTCCTGGCTTGGGAATTTGTGTTGAGCATGGTGATGCACACCTGTAACCCCAGCACTTGAGAAGTGGAAATAGGAGGAATTGCTATCAGATCACAGCCAGTCTGGTCTGCTTAGCAAGACCTTATATGAAGGAAAAACCTCACAGAGTTGAAGGGCAATTAATTGCAGGTACATTCATGTATGCTTTCATCAGCAAGATTGCTTACACCGCAAGTCCTAGAGGATTATCCTTGTTGAGTGTATTGTTTTATTTTTTTTCAAGGTAGATAGGACAAGGTCTCAGTGAGAGGAGACTAACAGTATTCACACCCTGAGAAGTCACCCATTCAATTCAGTAATGATGAGTGTTTTCTCTCTAGTTGGCAGAGACCATGTCTGCCATTTCCATTATAATCATGTGTTCCAGCTTCTGTAAATGCTCTGAGGACTGGTAAATGGAATGACCTCACTAGGTTCTATGGGGT